>VZRN01000285.1:1516495-1600182 GCA_013397935.1 Dasyornis broadbenti
ACCATCACAGAATGATTACTTGTATTTATCCAGTCAATTTGTAGAAGCACTGCTGTTGTGAGCATGGAGCTGTTGTGACACTGTGGCTTCCCACCTTCCCTGCCATCTGAGCTGTGTTGGTTCCCGCAGGGCTGGGGATCCCGCGGGGTTCCCTGTCGGGGTTTGCCCTTGGTGGGATGTGGCTGTGGGAGCTCGACCCTTTGGCCACATTTCTGTCTTGCCAAAAACACGTCCCCCTTGTGTCTGTAGTAACCTAATGCTGTGGGCAGCGGGCTGGCAGGCAGGACGTGGGAAGGGTTAGGAAAAGAAAAACAACCAGAAAACCCCAGCCCAAAAGGATATGTTGAATTAATTTCCTTCCGTGAAGACAAAGGAATAAGTTAGTGAGATTCCATGTTGAAGGAGGTTTTGATTTCAAAAGTTCTCGAGGGTTCTGTTACTCTGTCCTCCAGAGGAGATCCACATCACCTTAAATCTACATCCCTGCTGTTTACTAGAGTTCAGACGAGAGGAGCCCTAGCAGTTGTGCTTTTAATATAGTACAGATAACACACACATCAGTGTGCGTGCTTGAACTGTCCTCATGTTAAAGATTTTATTTGACCATCTGCTTATAAGGATTTTTGGTATAAAAATGTGTTCCTGATGTTGATCCAAGAGGAAAGATTTTTGTTGCACTGTTGAATTCTCTTGCCACTATTTATTATTGTGAGTTTTAAGGAGGTTTCAGCATTTGTCATTTCATTTTAGTTGCAGGAGTGATGATGTTGCTGACATGATTTTTTTATTAAAATTCAGGCATTTGCATCCATGAAACACCTCAGTGTTTGAGATGTGTATTAAAGCAAATCATGCTAAGGTTTTTATATTTGATGGGTTTACCTTCTTACAGCTAAATGGGTATGGCATTCTTCAGCTTCCCTTGGAAGTTTCCAGTGCACCCAGCAAAGAAAATGCACCCCCTCACAGGATAAATGTCACTGATACAACACAAAGATTAATACAAGTTCTGTTGTTTGTTTACAGAGAATTCTCTTGCAGATCTTGAAGCAGTTTAAAAGATCAGCAGTAAGCTCATAATGAGCAGCTGCTTATTTAAATGTGCATATTTCATTGAATATTTTGATGACAAGTGGTTGACTAGGCCTCCTCATAACAACAAAATACTCCTTGTTTAACATCCGTGGAGTTTTTCTCAGTTGGTCATTCTGTATGGAATTAGTGAGTGTGTTTTATCTGGAGTTACTGTGTGGGAGCTCATACCCTTCCTGTTCCTGTTAGGATTAATTTCTCAGAGATACACCCTTATAAATGCCAAGTGATTATTAATAGTCAAAACCAAGGTGTGCTTAAAAGAAAATTTCAGAATCAGGATGTTGGAAGGGCATCATGGAGATCCTGGTGCAGCTTATGGTGGTGTCAGGGAAGAAAGGCTGCAAAAAACAGATGTTTTTGTTTTCATTTGGGGCTATTGTCTATTTCCGTGGGTTGAGATTTGGGTTGTTTTTAACTCAATGTTTCAGCAATATGTACCCGCACAGAAATAAAAAATGTGATTGCTATGTCAGCAAATCACCAGGTAAGTTAGAAAATAAATGACTCGAGGGCAAGAGCTGCTACAAAACTGGCACACAGCAGCTTTCTGTTTTCCACCCTCCTCTGCCATGTCTGCAGCACTGACAGTAATTCCCATTTATGTTTCCCTATGTAGCCCACACACAAATGTATTTCTCAGGAAGGAGATATAGTGGATGCTTAAATTGTCCTGGAAACACTGGAAAACCCTTCCACTCCTTTCAGGGGTCCTGAAAATGCTGCTAGAAAAAGGATAGTTTCTTTGCACAGAGTGAATAATGTCCTGAAACATCCGATTTCAGGTATTTTCCTTGGTAGCACAGAGAGGTGTTTTCTGCTGTAAGAATGGGACAGTGTGGCTCTATTTGCCCTCAGGGACCCTTGTTCTCTCTGAAGTCAATATTTAATTTAACTCTCAGAATTCTTATTTGCCCTGTTCTGTTTTTGCTGTGTTTCTGGCTAATGGGATTCAATAAAGGAACACAGGTCTGTGTGTGAGGGGCTGCTTGTCATCAATACACTTTTAATAGCATAAATAATATGTCACGTTTTAATTCACAGCAGTACTCACCAACCATTCTCATTGCATCATTGTTTCAAATGCCAGCATCTAGAGGCAGAAGTGATAAAGTGTAGAAGTTCATGAGTTGTGAGCCCCATAGAAACTCTCCAAGAGTCAAAATGAAATACCCTTTTTAAGCATCAATTCCTTCAGTTGCAGGGAGCAGAAATAAAATGCTGTGGTTTGATACCTTCCTGCTTTTCCCCCTCCTAGGACACTCCATGGAAACGATATTTCCAGTGTTCCTGAAGGTTCTTTCAATGACCTGGTATCCCTGTCCCATCTGTAAGTATTTCTGGCCGGGTTCATCTCTTTGATTGATGGTTTCAGATTTGTAAAACAGCACACATTGTTACCAATGTAGGATTGCATAGCGTTTTTTTGTTTTTCCTGCTCACTTTTCATAATGTGCTCTGGAAATTCGTAGTGCATCTGTTCAAAGGAAATAAAAGAAATGGTAGAACCTGTTGTTATTAGTTATAAAAATATTTTCTTAAGGGAAACCAAATGAGCAAGTGTGACAGTTTTCTCTGCTGTGGATTTTGTGTTTAAGGTTTTCTTTCAGCATTGTCAATGTGAAATGCAGAGCGCATTATGCTCTGAGAGTGAGACAGGAAACCTCCCACAAAGAGCAAATATTAAGCAAATGTGAATTCTTTGCTTAATAAGTGTCATATGTTTTGCATACTGGAATGTTGTCAGTGTGTGGACTTGTTGATGAATCACTACTACAGACCTATATATTTAATCACATGGAAATTGGTCATTTCACAGCACTAACACTTCGTTCCATAGTTTGCAGAAATTATTAGACATTTCAGCTTTTTGAGGAAGTTACTATTGTACTGGTAGAGGGCCAGGAGACTTTCAAATGCAGTTTAGTTGATGAAAGAACAGACAAAGAGCTGCAATGGCTCCAAACTGAAGTTGAGTGACCAGAAAATGCTTTTTCACTGACATAGTGTGTGATACTTCACACTATTAGACAACAGATGTAGGAAGAGCGATTTTGGGTAGCATGTTTCTTGATTACTGTCCTCAGTTAATCAGAGGGCTGGGCATGCCTTGGTCCCTCTGGGAAGTGAGACCATATCACAGGCAGATATAGATGTTTTCTGCCCTGATATGTGGGCAATTAACATGGATTTATGTCTATTTATTGTCTCTTTGCAACCTTTACCATGCCCTCCAGAAGACTTCCCTGAACACCAGATTCAGTTTGTATTGACATATTTTCTGGATAGCAGATACATCCCTGGGCTGTGTGTTTCTGTGTAACAGCTTTTTGTCTCTGTTCCTCTCGAGACAATAAAAAATAAAAATGTCTCAGACTGGTGGGGACAAAAATCATGAGAGCAACCTGGGCAACTTGAACAGAGAAATAATCTTCAGTGTTCCCAGCTTACATCTTGGTGTCATTGGTTTTGCACAAAATGTATTTGTTTTTCCTGTTCCCAGTTTAGTCAAGCCATTTTTTGTGTTTGTTTGGGATTAAAAGTCAGACGGAGCTGCAGCCCCATACCTCCTTTTGGAACTGCAGTGACACCTCCCGTACTGGGAAGGGCTTCTGGGGGTATTTTTAGAACTCAATAAATAAACATATTGCGTCCCATTTGTTTGGCTTTCCCTCGGGGTTTGCTTTAAATGAAGTGCAGATCCAGTTTTCCTGGGTAAACTGTTCACCTTAGGGAGTGATAAAACCCCCTTTGGCCCAATACAATCTCTGCAGTCTTTCTGTTTAGATATATGTGCTGCCAGAAATGTAAAATACACAAAGCTCAAATGAACAGTAATAAATAGGATCCATAAAATAAATAAGTCCTGTCTGGGGTGTAATATGCACAGTTGAGCAGTTGAATTTTACAGTGCAATTGTGCTCTCCAGTTTCTTAAAGAGGATCCTGAAACTTTTAGCAACCACAATGAATTTGTTCTTCCCATGCCAGAAAAAGCTGTGCTTACTCAAACCAGGTCATACATAATTGAAAATAAATGCATTTTGCACTCCTCCTGATACATGGATCTTCAAGGAGCGAGCATGTACTTGGAGTCAGTTTGAAAATGAGACATCAAACTCTTAAGGCTTGGGAGAACAAAAATTTCTCTTAAATGTGCAAGGTGTGTGGCTGAGGGTGGGATTGGTGTTACGGCAGGGGAGAGCTGAGTACCAGGATGGTCAGCCCAGGCCTCCTGTGTCAGGAGAAGGGGAGCTCAAATGAACCTTTAGAATTGCACAGAGATATTTGTGTAGCATAGACAAAACTATTGATTTTAGTCAGAGCCTTTTGCAATGGTTTTGAGTTGGTCTATAATTGGAAGAACAAAAGTGAAATACAGGTGGTCCAATCGCTTTTTCCACATCTGTTTAAAGCCTACAAGAAAATGCTCACTAGACTTCCTTTACATCGTAACCATCATATCACAGTAGTGCAAACATCATGACAAACTATGCAGCTTTAGCTCACTAAATTTGGAGGTGTGTGCTGTACACCGCTTTTGTTTAATGTTTATCACTTTCGTTGAATCCCGTAATTGTCTGTTTAACTCTATTAACATTTTTAGTCCAGGGCAGTGATAAGAATGCTACAGCACTACTGGAGGATCAAATATAATATTACTTAAAACGAACCCAAAATCTGTCGGGGTGGAACTGGGACCTTCCCGGTTAGGTCAGTTCCTGCACTTGCTGTCCTCGCCATTCACTGGTTCGGTGTCCCCAAAACTGCCCTCACACAAACCGAGCCCTTGGCACTCCAGGGATTCCACAAACCCTGGGTAACGGATGATGTTGGGTACAGCAGGTATTTCTGACATATTTCCCATAAAACAGCTCGGATTCCTAATCCTGCTGAATCATCTTGTGTTTGCTCAAATTTATATTAACTGCCTGTAAAAATAAGCTGTCCCCTCCTCTGTTTTTCAACATTATAATTTTTTTTTAATTGACTTCATTCAGAGTTGGCTCTAAAGAGAAATATCTTCCCATCATTTTGAAAATGCTGCTGGTGGTATTTCCTTACAGCACAAGATATTTTTACCTTCCGGAAATATTTTGCTATAATGGGCAAAGAAATCAGGAGAGTATGTTAGAACTTGTGAATGAAAATAGGAGAATTCACTATAGTTCCTAGAAATGAAAAAACAGCAAAAATACCTAAACAAAACAGAAACCACAACCAGAATTGTGGAAGATTACATGTGATAATTTCTGAAGTTGTCAACAATGTTATTGGTAATCATTTCTAATGGCTACAGAGCAGCCTTGTTTCTAATGTAGTTTATAAATATTAATTAACATGGTAACAAGCTTTCCGTTGTCCTCCCACTCACATTTTATATATGGCAGTTGCTCAACACTAAAAATTTCTCAGCTTTCACTGCTGCATTTTGTTTGACCTTGGACAAGTGAGCCAGTTGATCACAGCTACAGGGTCAAAAAGTCAACCCAGTAGTTTTTTTCCATTGTAAGCAATGGATTTACAGGAGGAGTGGATGGATATTTTTTAATGCTGAGCTGCAGTACACATTTAATTTTGATGAATGAGCCCCAGACAGGGTTTGAACCTATGAACTCTCATTATGAATCTGTCTAGGGCACAGTGGGTTCATTAGTCACTCCAATAGAAATGTATCAACAAATTTACTGAAGTTTCTGTCTTAATATCCTGCTTGATATATTTTTATTTGAAAGAAGCTTGAGTTTAAAGTACCATCTTAAAAATAGTTTATAGCATATGCAGAAATTTTAAAGTCTAAAAACTCATTTGAATCATTGGTTTCTTTAGTGTCTCTTCCCTGTGCTGTACTTTATTTAGTTCATTTTCTTCCTATGGCAATTCAGGTGTTGTACAGCCCAAGTCTTACATTGACTTTGAGCAAAATAAATTCAGACTTTCAACATGCATTACTTCACACTTTCAACAATTAGTTGGCTTCAAACTGACTTTTCTGAAATCTGAACTTTGTAATTGACTGATTGCCTGAAAAGACACTTTCTTTATACAAGAAGTACAAATGAGTCAAGGTAGCATCTAAATTTAAGGCAAAATGGTTTGAGGTTTTTTTGGATAGATGTCCATGAATAAAGGAAAAATTCTGAGAATTATAATTTCACTATATAAATGCATCTTCCAGTATTTGACCTAACTCAAATGATGGGCTAAGCAGAAAAAGTGTTTTCAAAGTCATAAACAAAGTTAGCAGACACCAGGTTGCAGTTTGGAAAACAGAGGTATCCTCTGTGTGTGTATTTGATCTCATGAGGAGTCATTGATGTGAGTCATCAGATCCACACTAACTGACACAATTCGGTGTTAGAGTGTGCTCAGGAAGGACCAAGAATTAAATAAAGGGAACCAATGGGATAAATCTGATGAAAGCAATATGTCTGGTGACATTGCTCAAGCACAATTGTTTGTAAAGGGGATTTCTTCATTGGTATTTATACAACTTCCCTAACTAATGATGGGAAGAAAGGAGAAGAGCAGGACTACTGCAGGAGATAAATCTAAAATACTGCCTGAATACTCGTCAGATCTCTCCCGCGTTGTGAAACAAAGCATCCTTGTAGAAACGTAGAATAAAATGTGCGTCGGTGAGATCAGAGCTGTTCTCTTTGCCAAATAACCTGTGCTGATTGTTTTGCACCACGAGGGCCCTGGGCACCAACCCCCTGCACTGCGACTGCCACCTGCGCTGGCTCTCCGAGTGGGTGAAGGCGGGATACAAGGAGCCGGGGATCGCCCGCTGCCGCGGCCCCGAAGCCATGGTGGACAGGCTGCTGCTCACCACGCCCACACACCACTTCCAGTGCAAAGGTAGGAGCCACCTGGCACCTTCTGCCCTGTCCTGCCCACGTGGCTTTCCTTTAACACCCTGGGTTAGCGTGTTCCCTGGGCAGTTGGGTTTGGGTTTCGTTTTCCGAACCATCGCGTTCCTTCCAGGCTGCGTTTTCCGGTGTTCTTCCCCAAAGTGCAGTGAACTGCTCCCCTGGCAGGAGAGGCGGGGAGCCTCAGAGCAGAGAGTGTTCCTGATGCTCACACCAGGTTGTGTAATAGCACGTTAGCACAGGGGGTTGTTAGAACTTATTGGAACAAATAATTCATTTTGGCCTGTGACCTACCCCCAGAAAATCGGGAAAATGAGAGTTATTATGAAAACATAGAGCACTGTAGTTATTGTGTACATTTACTTGAAAACTGAGAAACTGAGAATTCTTCTAGAAAGCAGATATTTACCAAAAGTACATTTTTATCTGCAGATCTGCAAACTGTTCCCATCAGCTCTGATTCAGAAACTGCAGATTATGGAAAACATGTCATATCTGAATTCAGTGTGCATTCATTCAGGAGAGGGTTGAGGTGCAGCTCTGAACAATTTAGGGTACTCAGTGACAGCAATGTACTGCATTAGAGCAGTCAGACAGGTGAAAAGGAGCACACTTTTTTGTGGATAAAGTAAGTAGCTCATTAGTGAGTGGAGATTAAGACACATCTGTATGTTCTCACTAAAAAAAAAAAAAGTTTAGGAGGTTTGCTTAGCTCACCAGCCAGTACATGAAGATGGAGCTGTATTTATAGTGGAAAAGATGGATCAGTAGCCTCTCTTAGAAATGGAAATGAGGGCATAAAGCCTGTTTTTATGTCTCTCAGAGTGCCATGCCCATTTACAGTATTGCCTGGCAGGGTGATTTTATAGGTGCTGGGATTAAACTGCTGAACAAACAAATGGTGGTGTTGAGGTGGCTTTAAAACACAGGTTCCCAAGGCTGAGCTGAATTTTATGTCCTTTCAAATATATCTTTAATAACTGTAACCTTATAATTTAATTACTTTGAAATGTCACTCTCAAAACTGTCAGAACTCTGACCATAATTATCAAGCTACAGACTTTACAATAGTCTCTCAAATGTGAAGTACAAATACACTAAGTACTAAAAATACCAAATAATGCACTGGTTCCCATTAAGTGAACCAAAGAAAATAATTGGTTTTGTATATTAAACAGGATCTGAAAATTAAACCAGAGAAGCTGGATGTCTTCTTCATTCTGAACCTGTGATAAATCAATAGTTACGCTCATTTTCTCTCTAAACTAAACAAGGAACTCCTAAGCAAGAGATAAGTCAATCTGTGATCCAGGATATTGGATGCAGCTGTATGTTTCTTAGGTAAATATTGGATTGGTCCACTAAAAGCTGGTGTGCTTTCTAATATCCCCAAAGTCTCCACAGCTTGCTTTACCTGAACAGAAAAGAGGAAAAAATGTGTTGATTTGGAGTTGGTCTTTGCACAAGCAGAAACTGTTGATGGTCTGGGCAAGTGGCAGTAAAGTCCAAGAAGCTCCAGGCCCTAAACCAATTCACCTTTGCTCATCACAGTACCAATATTTTGAAAACCAGTGCATGATTTGGCAGTCTCAGTGCACCCCTTTCCGATTTCAGGGAGTGATGAGCCCCAAAACCCTGGGTCGGCCCGTGCTGGGCTGGGTGCATTGAGGTGCTGCAGGAAGGTCATGCTCAGATGTCCTCTGTGACCTCCAGGAACTTCTACATTAGAAAAAAAAAAAAAAAAAAGTAGCTTAACTTATTCTTGTTAAAAATACGTTTTCAGCCTGTGACTGAGCAGGAGGTTATGTCTCAGCAGAGCCAAGAAAATAAAAGTGTGTTATGTGCAAGTCATGCAAACTCAGCTCTGCTTTTTATTAACTTGCCCTCCCAGCTATGCAGCAGAGGAAAGGAATGTGCTGGGCTGAGGGCATTTTGCTATATGGATTTATAAATCAAATCCACAAGGGCAAAGTAATGAACTACTTAACTGCTAGGAACTAGCACTGTTCCTATTAGCTCCCACATTGATTAGCTTTGATCTATGCCATAGAAATAAATGGAAAATGTACACGTATTATGAAATAAATAAACAATGCAACAAATTCTGTCTTACTGACCTCTAAAAGAGCAACACTGCTGCCTCTCTCATGAGCTCTCAGAGGAGCCGCCTTTGTTTATTCCTTGTATGTTTTACCATGAAGACAAATGTAACTCAGGTATGTCACATTCCAGCCCCTGTCGATGCCAGGAATTCAGGTGTGATTTCCTCTTGCTGTCCTCACTCCAAGGTGAAAACTTGTACGGCATGTACCTAGACATAAGCACGACGATAGAGCAGGATGACAGCAGTCCTTTATTTAATTGTTGGATTTTTTTCCTTCCTGTGTATTTCTCCCTCCTTACTGCACATGGCACTCCCTGATGGCACCACCATCCCTGCGGGACCAGGACCCGGCCCAGGTGCTGTCACCTGAGCCCCTTCAGGCCCCATTTCTGCCATGTTCTTACCCCTGATGATGCTCTGCAAGTGTTCAAAGCGAACAGTGAAGGTTTATAGCTCATGGAGGACAATTCAAAGCAAATCCCTGGCTGGAAGGGAGTTTTTCATCCCTAGTTTCTGATAGCTCTGGAGCTCCACTGTCTCTCGAACATCAAATACAAGCTTCTTTTCTTCATGTTTGGGGTGTTTCACTCTTTACTCCTTCTGACCATTTATCATGCAGTAACAGAAGCTCTGTGTTCACTTTTGATTAGTACAGGACCGATTTTAAATTACTTTAAAATATATTTCCTTAAAAATGAAATAAAATTATTTTAAGGCCTTTACTGCCTGATATAATTTAAGCCACTTTAAAGTGCTAGGTTTTATTTTTCACATGTAAAAGCCAGTGAGTTAATAGTTACTAATATTTGAAATGTAGCCATTTAAAAAATCACCATGTTTTAACTGTGAATATAACTGTGAATATAACTGCCTAAATTAGCTTTCTGTAAAATCTCAACCATAAAATATTGATTGACTTGGGAACCCAAATGTAATTAGTGTTGTTTTAGTCTGTGTTCTTTTTCCTGCTCACCTACAAACATCAGCATTTCTCTGGAAGATTTCTGCTAAAAATATGAGGTTAAATACTATATTAGATAGTTTAAATATGGCCATGTGTATCTACCTGCATACATTTACATCTTTGCATATTTGGCTTTATTGCACTTTGCCGGGATAGGTCAGTGTTGATCATTCTTCCGGGCAGAAAGGGAAGAAAATAAGTTTCAAACTCTGTTAAAATTAAGGATGGTAGAGCACTTTGCACCTAAATATTCCCATGAGCCTCTAACTAAATCTGTCTTGTGCATGGTTTTTATTTATGTTGTTGCATCTGCACTTTCATTCTTGTTATCAGCCATAGAAATGTCAGGTTACAGTTCCCTGGGGTTGCTATTGCAGGATTTCCAGAACTGAGAAAAGGAAGAATTGCTGAAAGCCATATATATATATAACCCGCTCCCTGGAGGTTCCCAACATGTTTTTTTCGGAGCATATGTTTGCATCTTCAGGAGAATATAAGCATCATTGAGACTTGCCTAGCACTTGATTTAAGTACTTAAAGCCTGACTGATCCCTGGGAGTCCCACGGTGTTGTGCTGTGCACCTGCAGTCGGTGCATTTGTGCCAGTGCTTAGGAAAAAATCTTGGTGTGTGCATGGGAGGCGTTAATTTCTCAGTCTAATTCCCTGTTCGTGCTCTGTGCTTGCCTTTGCAGAGCCCGTGGATCTCAGCGTTGTGTCCAAGTGTAACCCCTGCCTCTCCAGCCCCTGCAAGAACAATGGGACGTGCAGCAGTGACCCCGTGGAGCTTTATCAGTGCACTTGCCCTTTTGGTTTCAAGGTATGGCTACAAATGAACTCCATGAGAAGCAAGGAACTGTTCCCCATCACTTGTGGGTTTTTAATTGCTGTACTGGGAGAAGTTAATTTTACAGGCACCTGGGCTCAGAAGTTCCCGTGCTCAAGCAGGTTGTGTGTGGCTTTTCAGCTGTGCCCTGCTACAAATTTCGTCCCATGAAGTTGGAATGGCTTCGCTTTGTTCTGTGATTCCATCCTGAGAAACTCGCTCTGGTTGACCCTGTTTGGAGCAGGCTGGTTGGACTGTACAATCTCCAAAGGTGACTTCCAACCTTGGGCATTCTCTCATTCTGTGATGTAGATATCCGTACAAAATGGCAAAATTGCTTTTATCTTCCTTTTAGTTTCCTTTTTTTTTTTTTTTTTTTGCCAGCAACAAGATCACCATTTCGTAGGCTTCTGGCCAAAGGGGAGGCAGTTCAGATGAGAATTAAGGGCCAGTTTGGTCCACAGTGACAGAATGTTGATACCTGGTGGTTCACATCCACCTTACACAGACTGATGAGCAGAAAGGTGATCACTGGTCAGAAACAACCCCTAAATCATCTGTCTCTGACTTCAGAGCACTCATGTCCACAGAGGGAGCCACAAGTATGAATCCTGTGGATGCCCTCATTGTGAGCAGTGCCAGCTTCCTGATAACACTGAAAATGGGGAAATTGTCATTGAGTAAAGCAGTTTCTCCAGCTGTGATGGAAAACTCCCCTTGTTCACGCTGCACTGTGAGAGCTGAAGGATTCCAAGGCACTGTCTCAGAGCTGATAGAGCTGGAAATCTAGCTCGGGAGTCAGTAGCTGAAGGCTTAAATATAAGTAATAAATGAGGCATATGATCTGTTCACAGCCTGGGGGGTTTCAGGTGTTATGGCCAAAGGAGGCTGCATCCTGCAGATTGTGATTTTATTCGCCTCTTTGGATATTCCTTACAGTCCTGGTCAATTGAAACAGATGCTCGTAAAACACAAAATAATAAGAATTATAGAGGAAAAAAAGAAGGGCAAAACAGGCACACATGTGGGAAGTAAGCACAAGTATCCATGTGCTACATTTCAGGTAGGATTTAGGAATTAATTGGTTCTGCTGATATCACCATTTCCCTTCCCCATTTGCCTGGGATACATCCCAGAGTAACTGTGATAGATCCCTGAAACATTGGGAAAGGGAAGATAAAAAGCTAATTTCTTTTATTTCACCCCAGTGCCCCTACACTTTGTGCTCAAGAATAATAACAGTTCTCCTAAATAACTGAAAAAGGCATTGGAAATTTCCTGTCATTAAAAATCTTTCTGCCCACTGGCATATCAACCAGAAACTTTTCAAGGATTTAAAAGACCATATTGTCAAAAACCTGTTTACTTGAAACTACTTGATAACAATCTGTTTATCTCTTCAGGTTAATTAGAGGATGGTCATTTTAATTTGAGTTTTAACATAAATCAGGTCGAATTCTTCAGATGTGAATTTGAAAAGTAAATGATTTCAGAACTAGCAGGAAAACACAAAAATCTTTGTTTATATTTTATTCTGTAAGACATGTATCATGGAGCAGGTATCCAGGTTATTCTCAGTAAAAATGTGTTATGAGTGCATCTTCTTTTTTGGCCCTTAGATTTCTGTTTGCTGGTTGCTCTTTTGGGTTTTTGCAGTATTTCTCATTCACAAAGTCGCTGGTATAGATGCATTTATTCTGCTAGAAGACATGTTTATGAAGGGAGGATTTGTCAAAAAGAATAATCAAGAATAATCCTCTAGTTTAATACCACATTGCAGTGGGCATTAAACCTCAGGATGCATCATTTTCCTTGGAAGGATTTTGGTGAACGCTTGATGTGACTCAGTTTAAACATCTCACAGAGCATCCAGCTTTTCTCCTCTCTCACACACTTTCTCAGGTGACATCAGTGTGTGAATGCAAAACCCAAAACCACTTGTGAGCTTGTAAGCACCGAGCTGTCAGCCAAGCGTGGCAAAGAGCAAACGGAGCAGGCATGGCACTCGGAGCAGGGTTTAAAAACACTGACGGGATAACAGGTCACAGAGAATTGGTGGAAATTTAATAAACAAAAAAAGAACTGTGTGTCTTTACCACAGGTTTTTGAATAAAAATGAAATATGACAGGTCCAAATGCAAACCATATGAAAGGAGCACTCTCTACCATGCAGTCCTCCACCAGAGATTCATGCTAATTCAATAACAATACCTTGCTTCCTTCTCACCAGCCAGCACCAAACAGCTCCATCCATCTGGAAGCTATTTCCCAGACCTTGATAAATTGCCCTAAATCTGCCCTCTCAGCATTTGTTTTTCCTTGTTTGATGTAGATTTTCAAAAAATCCTGTGTGGAAGAGTGCATCAATAAAGTGAAAAACCCACCCTTTTTCCAAATATGAGCTGATGGCTTCATAAAATTTCCTGGGAAGGGACAGACACTACAAGCAGCTTTCTGGGGTTCCTGTGCCCATGCCAGCCTGCAGAAAAAACCAGTAGGGCATTACCCGTTGCCAAAGTGGTGCCCGATGGATCAGGACATTCTACCAGTTAACTGAATTCTCAAAAGCCCGTGATCTGTTTTTTGCTGTCACACTGATGGTAGTTCCATCCTTTACTTTCCATGCTCACAGAGATGTTTTTCTTATTGAATGTACACCTTGTGGGGATTTTAGCAATTTCAGTGCTGCCCTTGATGGTTTGGGTAAGCTCAGAAGTGAGGCAAGTCCTGGACCACCTGGGCTGCGAGGCCAGGGGGCTCAGGTGGTGTTTGATGAGGACAGAAACAGAGATTGCTCACTCAGAAACAGGCAAGGCCAGGCTGATAACGATCTTTGCTGCTGCTCTTTCCTTAGAATGGGTGATGAATGTGTGTGCTGAAGATAAGCCATGGATGAAACAGAGCTGTTGTGGTTGTGCTTTGGGGAGAAAGCCCCAAAGAGCGCGATATGGCACCTCCAGCATCTGGCAGCTCACGAGCAGGAGCTCCAGGGTGCCAGCAGTGCTGGCAGGAGCTGGCTCCCCATGCTATGAAACTCGTGTTTTCATATTAAACACAGGCCCAGGTGTCATTATCCAGTGGGTTGGGGTTTTTTTCTCTTCCCCATAGCATGCTTTGAATGATTATTTAAATAATATGTGTGGTTTAGATTGTAAAGTATGATTGTAAGCAGAGAGCCTGAGCTTTCTCCTGCTGGAAATGCTGCTGGCCACCTGCAGAGCCAGTGTGTGCGAGTGCAGCTGGGGCTGGTAAGGAGATAATGGGAACCTACCAGTTCAATTATTCTGTAGAGTGTGTGGCTTCTAAGTATTCCCCTTGATATTGCAAAATCAAGTCCATGGGTGTTAGAATTCAAGAGATTAATGAAACTTGCAATCAATGAGCCATTGAAAAAGAATTCACTTGAACAGCTGTAGCAAAAACTAAGGTGAGTGAAACCAGCACATATTTTGCCATCATTGTATTCTGAAAATGCCCTTTTGGAGTTTTTTGGCTGATTTTTGTCTTTTGTACTTTCTTTTTCTTAAAACTGAGGTAGTAACAAATGAAGGAGAATCATTTGCTTTCTTTCAAATAGAATTATTTGTAGAGCTGGGCAAAGAGTTTAAAATACATTCCTGTTCTGTCTGAAATGAAAGAACATTGCCAAGCCAGAACTGGAGGTGCAGTGCCTGCTTAGGAATCTCCACAGCCTCTGTGATTGCTCAGGTAAAGGAGCCAGAGCTGCTGGAATGCAGGATGTTTGTCACCTCTGGGTTCTGCTGGTACTGAAAGCTGTCAGAAATGGAAAGTAAAGACAGGTAAAATCGGCACGGCTCATATCCCACACTCCAGGCACCAGATGCTGATGCGTGTCTGTGGTAGAGTTGCTCTAAATTTTACCCAAATCTATTCACCTCCCTGTTGAGTTCAGCCAGTGTCCTGACTTTTCTTGCGGCACTGCGGTGTCTTGAGGGCTCAAGCAGTTTCACCAATCATCCAGAATGACAGATACAATTGGAAAAATCCTGGGTAAAGCTCTCGGGCTTTGGAGAGACAACATTCATTGCAGCCAGACTCTTGTGGTGGGAGGCATTACAGTGAAGCCAGAATGATTTTTAGTGAGGAAGCTGGCTCCAAAGTTCTGCGAGGAATTTGGCTCTTCCCCCTCCCCACCCCCTAGGCCTGGTTTTCATCCCTGGAAACAAGGTTAGGCATGGAGGGTCTCAGAGCAGGATATCTCTGGGATATGGGGGATTCATTCACACACACCCCATGTGGTGCACGGGTATAACTGCTGTGCCAGCCCTTGAGGGGTCGGTGCAGATGAGCAGGAGCTGTGGCTGCTGAGCACAAGGCTGACACCAGATTTCCTCAGCACTTGACCCCGTGCCACTGGTGCTGCCCTGGCTGCATCCCTGGCTCCTGGGGTGCACGTGGCCTTGCCTGTGCTCGGAGCACGGGAGGTTTTGCTGTATTTGCACTTTGCCTTGTGGAGGTTCTGCAGTGTTACACAAATAATCTCTGAGAGCCCTGCAGTGATGGCAGTTTGAGGAGGATCAGCACAGGATCAGTGTGGGGATGGTGGTGTTTGCTCATCCTCAGCTGCTCGGTGCAGCTCTCACAGCTCAAGGGCCAGACAGGGACTTCATTCCAGTGGGACAGAGTCTCAGTGGTGCTGACTTGGGTGGGGTTGAGTGGGTGGAACCCGGGCAGAGTTTGGCTGCTGCTGTGTGAGAGCCGTGCCTGCTTTGCCAGGCTGACGCTGTGTGCAAACAAAGCTCTGTGCTTTTGTTTCCTTGGCTCTGCTAACACACACATGTGGGTCCCCACGTGCATCCTTCAGCACACAAATAAACCCCCAGGTTGGAATTGCAAAGGGACAAGAACTTGGAAGGGACTCCAAGCAGCCTGCCCTCATCCACGTGAGCCAGGAGAGCAAATGCCTCTCTCTGCCTCCACGTGCTGCTCTGCCTTGGCCTCTCTTCTCTCCCGGTGTCAGGGTCGGGGGGACAGGCACAGGAATGTCAGCTCAAAGCCAAGTTCTCACGTGAAGAAATCAGTGCAGCAGAATGCTGTCTGTGTGAGCTGGTTCTGCCTTGAACTTCCATTCTAATAAATTCTCCTGGAGTGTGTGTTTATGTGATCTGGGGTGTTTTACTTGTGTTTGATCATTTCAACCATACTGAAAATACCTATTAATGAATGCTGAAGAAGAATTTTCCACTCATAGTAAAATAAAAGAGAAAGCCTTTAGGGATGAGAGGTAATGGGTGGCCACACAAAATGAGTAGATCTGTATTTATGTGTGGATTTTTAGGGCAAACACCATTGTCAGCAGTAGGTAGTTACAATATCATATAAAGCTCCTAGGGCAGAAAAAACTGTAGAAATACAATATTTTCTTCCATATACTTATTCTGTAAAACTTACCATGCCTCAGTCAGATTTGTGTTTCTTTCTTTTTGCCCTTTCTGTTGTAGCAGGTCTAAAGAAAATCTAGATTTACATCTTAGAAGAGCATAAAAGGAAAGGCTTAGGGAGGGATTACCGCCCCAGTTGCTGGCTGAAGGTGTCGAGGCAGGAACACACCCACCACAGGCCTTGTAAAAACCCACTCATGCAGTGTGGCAGGCCCTAATGAGGGCTCTTAACAATAAAGCCAGCTCTGAGGAAGTATTTCCATTTTTCTAAGGCCAACAAGAAAGCAGATGTTGAGCAGCTTCAAGCATTTTCTGTTTATGCAGTGCTGCATCAGAAGGAGCTGAACAGTTCAGGGGATGGGAGTGGTACCCACAGGTGGGCACTGTCACCTTCATTCTGTTGGCAGTGTGGATTATTTCCCCTCACTTCGGTTTCACTGCTGTTTTCCTGATCTAGTTCTAAATGCCTGGAGTGACCAGACTCCCAGTCTTTCTTTTCCCAGAGTAAAGGAAAAGTTTTTGTTGGCATTTAGTCCAAATGTCAGGCTTTTGTTCTTAGTTTGCCTGGTCCTATTACATTAAGTAAAAGCTTTTCTTCCTCTGCGGTTTGTCTGTCTTTCAGGTGATTGCTGGTTGATCTAACTCTGCTTAATCAAGTTCTGTTTAACCAGGTCTTAATTTTCTGCATCCCACCATTTCTGCATGATTGAACCAGCTGACGTAGTTGACCACAGCTGAAAATCCTTATTGTTAGATTTCGTTGTGATTTTCTCTCATCTGTTAGCCTTGAGGCTTTCTTGGCACTGGCTGTACTCAGTGATACGGCTTTTGGGTTTCTTTTGTTGTCCAAGAACATGAACAGAGATTGTCCTGGGAGGTTGATTGCCTTGTTTTCTCCTTTCCTTTGGAGATGATGGAATTGAGGAAGTTGCTATAAAAGGCTAAGATGAAGAGTGAACCGACTCCTGTTAACAGAAATGAGCCAATGCCAGACTTGTTTGGGAGTCAGATTGGGATTAGATTGGTGTGTAGGGCTGAGAGCACAAACACTGCAGGTAAGGTTGCCCCAAAGCTCTCTGACCCCCATGGCCTCTGGGGTCCCCTCCTCACACTGCTGAGAACCTCTGAAATAAATATTGTGCTCTTGCTCATTATTACGGTGGGCATGTTTCACTTGTTCAGTAGTGTCAGAAATTCATGCACACGATTATTCTGAAATCACTGCTGCCTGCCTGGGTTACCTGCTGGTTCAGCCCACTGTCAGACTGATACCAAAAAGGATTGCTGGTGTCTCTGACCTGGGAAACCTTGGAGGGGAAGCTTTGCACATCTTCCACAAGCAGAACAGATTTTACTGGCATTTTTGCTGAGCTAATGCGTATTTCAGTGTGAGGCCTTTCATCAGCAGAGAGCTGCTGCAAGCCAAATGCCTGCACTCTTAACAAACAGGGATGTGCCAGCAGAAGGTTCTTCCAAGGAACTGTGACCCTTCCAGCATCTTTAGCTCTATTTATTTCAGAAACCTAGTGAGCTTTTTGGACAGATTTTTTAATCACATAATCCCTGCCTCATGTTAAGTTTCATGGGGTTCCTGCTTGTAATGTGTTCCTCCTCTCCATGCAGGCTGTTCAGTAGCTTAAGTATTAGGCACAGTTCATTTGAAGTGCAACAATTACATTTTATTTTATTTCTTAAATCATACTGATAGTATTTTTGTTATCTATACAAATGTCCAGTCTTTATAACTTTCTCTACAGAGTTTATGTTGAAAAAGAAGCACTGGCTTTTGATAGCCTGAAAGGGACAGTTTTATTGTCACTGCAAAACGTACTTGAAAATAAATAGGCCCTGAAGTCTTTTGAAGGTACTAAAAACACTGTTCTCATTCATGAATACTGGTTGAATTAGAGACTAAATAGAAAATATTCCATGTTGGATTTACATCAAATATATTGGGTTGTATTTTACATATAGAGCCAACCCTCAGCAAAATTAACTATTTTCTGTGTCCCTAATTTTCTTCTGCATGCCCCAAAATGTTCACACAATGATCTGGGTCACTCAGTTGTAACCTTGGAAGCTCTAGAGCATCTACCCCATCCAGCTTGGCACCTCTGGGCTCTTTTCAGACATTTGCTGTGTGAATTGACTCCATGATGGATTAATGACATATCTCCTGTCATTGATTAAAAGCCCAAAAGACCACTGAAACCCAAAGTGCTTATGTAAGGAGAGGTTTAGAAGGGCAATCAGGATTTACATGGTAATTAATATAATTACAAAATAAACCTCGGATGTCCACAGAGAATTAAATTCCATACTCATAGGACAAGAACCAGAGTTTTTAAAAAATAATATGATGAATCCTTGCACTTTGACTTTGACAGGCATATTCTTGATTACTAGCTGGAGAGGTAATGGAAGGTGTATTATACCCTGGAGGGTCATAAATCTTTCTGATTTAAATAAAATGAGGCTTAAGAGAGCAGAGTTTGCCTAATTTACTGTAAATTGACAATTGTGATTTATTAACAAGGACAAGGAAGTCACTAAGAAGTGCTGCTGCCATGGCCAATTATTGTTTAATCAGATGCCACATGAAGCTGGACTGGCATAGGAGGTACCTATACAGTGCTGAAGATGGTGGGGTGTAAATATTGTCTCTGGTTTTGCTTTTGATAGTAACACTGAGAAATTTTGCAGAGGGAGTTCAATCAGCCGAGTGGTGGGAGGGGCAGCACAAGAACAACATCAGTGTCTCCTCATAACCTGCCTTCTGTGCCTTTTAGCAAATTGTATTTCTCATGTTCATGAGCAGCAGGCATCTCTGTTGTAGTGAGGATGTGTCAGTGTGAGTACAGCTGTATAAACAGCGATACTGGACTGAAAAAATAAATCAGATTATGCTAGGTAAATTCAGATTTGTATTGAAAAACTTTTATTCCAAACTAGAGGTGGATGAAATAGATTAATATTTTCATGTTAAATTAATTGGCTTTTAAACACCAGTCCTCAGAAGGCACATTTTTATTACCCCATTGGGGCAGGTGACTGAAGAGAAGGAGTTAGTTCATCCTTAGTGGGGAATTATCACCAAGGTGTGGGTGTCTACAGCAAAGGTCTGTGTTCAGAAGGAAGTCACAAGATTTTTGTGAACAACAGATGATCAAAAGCTTTCAACTTCCACCTGGCAATCTAAAAGCAGTCTGATCCAAAATTACTGTGATATTATCCTTGCCTTGCCAAATAATTTGTATATATGCCTAAGCAGATGGATCTAACGCACGCCCTGCCAGCTCTTCTGGTTGTTTGACCTTGCCGATGAGCATCGGGTACATCTTTTCCAGACTGAGGCTTAGCCGCTGTGTCCATGGCCTGAAAGAGCGTAAAGAAGGAAAACAGTGTCACCTGGACCTTCTGCAGAGCTTCACACTGCTGTGTGTGGATAACAGGGTGTCAGCTGTCCGCATGCATCTGAATATCAGTGCAGTCAGGAAATCAGTTTCAAACGGCCTCATGGGTAAAAGAGCAGTCATTCCCAGTGCTGTGTTGTTTAGCCCTTCCTGCAAAAGAAATTAATTTTATATTTTGAAGTTAGTCCCATTCTTCACACACTTTACAACATCTCTAATTATTGGATAGCGTTCCCTTCCCAAAGCGGTGTTTTAGTGATTGTTGAGGTGTCCATCAAGTCCCTCATGCTGCAGTTAGCACCAGATGCCCTGCCACCTTTCATAACTGCTGTAAAGCTTGCAGTACATGCAAAACTTCTTTTTATGATCCCATTATAGCAAATACTGGGTTTCCCTGCCTTGAAAGGCTCTGAAATACACAATCATGAATAGAACTTGAGAGAATTTTTCCTACCAAACTTGTAACTTAGTGTTTTGGCTGTGAGGCTGAATTCACGAGATCGTGTTTCCTCAGTCAATCATGCAAAATTCTTCTTGTTTCTTCCTTGTATTTATGGCTGCTGAATGTATTTATTACAGGGAGAACTGCTGAATGCCTCATTCTTATTTCCCAGCTTAATTTTCTAGTGGATTTGAAGTTTATGTGATAAAACTTAGTTCGTGAGACATCTCATTCCCTTCCTGCCCTGGAAAATTTCAATTTACCCTCCAATTTTGACTATTTTTGGCAGAGGGATAAAGGATTCAAGTGGTAAAAGAAGTCACTGGTAAAAAATGCTATTAGGTAAAAATTAGCATCAGTTTATACCTTATTGGATAGCTGCATGGCACAGCTTCAGGAAAACCTTTGATCAAAGTTCTCACTTCACTAAGCATGAAAGAAGTAAAACTCAAAGAAAAAAGCTCCTTTCAGAAGTTCAGACTGGATTCTCTTTCTGTGCTGAGTGTCTCTATCTTCTATTTTTTCTGTATTTCTTCCCCTTTCCTTTCCTCTTCTCTCATCCCATCCCATCTCACTGTTTTGTATGAAACATCAGAAAATCACTGTTACACACCACATTTAACCCTTCACTCTGCTGTTGGCCCTTGCAGGCCTGAACTTGAGGGCAGGTCCCGCTGGCACATCCAGGTGTACTAACACTCAAGTGTGTGTATCAGCCTAGATCAGAATACTTCAGAAATGGGATAAAACACTTGCCACACTCTGTGGGAGCAGAGCATAGCCCAACAAAGTGCCTGCAAGTGACCATTTATTCTTCATTTCACAAGATTAGGAGGTCGAAATCTTAAAGCTGGCAGATACTTGTAACTGGGAATAGCATTCCTGGATGTATTCATGGAACACAGTGTGCTTCTCACTTATCTTTCTGTGAATTTTCCTTCCAGCCTGTCGTGAAGTGGAAGATTTACTAAACCTTTTCCCTTAATGTAATGATTTCTTATTAACTTCTGACCAGGAAACCCATAAGACAAGTGTTTCAGTGTTTGTGAGACTGAGAGTTGGATGTGGATGCATTACTCCCACTATGAGGAATGCAAAGGACAGAGTGTGCAATACAGTATCTTTGTAGTTGGTAATTTTGTCTGTTTTCCCTAAAAGCTTTAGTTGTATTTAGACCTTGATAATTAAGTTGTTTATGAAAATTTCCTGGTTCTTAATTTAAAGTCTCTATCAACTATATTTGTCTTCATTTAGTATTTTCACTAAACACATGAATGCTACCATCTGTTCTCCACATATACCATCTAAATAAAATTTATTACGAACACATTGTATGTTGTTAACAAGTCGAATAAACTTCGGTATTTCTGTTGTAGAGCTCATTTTTCCAGCATGCTGGGAAACACTGTAGTCATTGAACAGGGCTGTAATTCGCTGGAAAGAGGTCTCCCCATTCACAAACCATTGCAGTTGGATAAATTCTGCCTGCCTGCAGGTGTCTTCCTTGTGCCTGGATCGTGTTTCTCCTGCAGTCAGCAGTGATGGTTTTATCACCAGGAGGTTTCCACCTTCTGCCTGTGGTGAGCTTTGTGCTGCCACCTCTTATCTGTGCCCATTGCTATTAGAAATGGGAGGAGGATCACATTGGGATGGACTGAGTTCAAATTTCTGCCGTGTGAGTGAAACTCTCAGTCTACACAGACAATACTAATTTGAAAATTAATTGAAAAAATTCTTGCAGTGGTTGAAACAGTGTCAAAGCAAATGAGTGCTTTTTTTACTGTATTATATCCTTGTTCTTCCTACTGAGGTTATTAGTTTTTGCTGCTTGTTATTGGGTGTTTTATTGATCATGATATAATGTTCCCAGTATTGGATCCTTGTAAAAGCTGGAATTTGGCACAGCAGTGCTGAGGAACAGCTTGTAGATACAGTAATGCCCAGTACGGGTAATTTCAAACAAAGAACTGACTCTTTCTGTGTATGGTGAATAGCTCTGTTCTTACTCATTGAAATACGGAGCTGGAGCAGCCCAGATAAAGTCTAGACCAGCTGAGGTACTTCAGCTTTAAAAGGACAGCTGGACTCTGAACATGGATGTCTTCTAATAAGTTGCAGAAATTTCCTGTTTCAATGCCTAATCCTTTCCACTCCTACAGAAAATGAGAGAAAATATATAATAGCATTTTGGATCTGATGCCTTCCTATCAGACTAGACAAAAATTTATTGTAGCCTAAAAAAGCTCTAGAAGTGAAATATTGCACACAGAGGGACCTTCATCCTCTTTCTGTGAATTGCTGAGACAGTCCTATCTTCTTGTCTGTCCTTGAAACAAAGTCTGCACCTCTATTTCTGCTTCAGACTTCATTAAAAGGCTCTTTAGTCTTGAAGCAAATAGACAATATTCGCCTTTGTAACAATAGTTATTTCCAGGCAATGTAACTCAAGGAGTATTTCCCAACTCACAGATAAATTAATTTTAGTGATGCTTGACAGCAATTCCATTTTTCCAGTAAGAACAGTCTTACTGTAAAATGAGACTAGAGAATTGCATTATTCATTTGCAAGATGTTTCCAGAATGTCTTTAGGCTCTTCTGGGTAGTGACAGTCTCATACAGAAATAAAATGGCCTTGCTTTGCTGTGGATTTATTAGTACCACTATTTTCTGCAGCTTCTCTCCTCTCAGAGTTTTGTTTTTCAAAGTCTTCCTTGTTAGAGAAGTTGTTTTTTTTTTGTGGGCTCGCAATGTGCTATTGATAAAGTCAGCTCTGAGACGATCATCCTCAGAGAAGGGTTAAGTGTTGTTTGCCCATTTATTCCAATGAGTAAACTGAGTCAGAGAGACTTTGATTTTCTTCAAGCCACGTAGCAACTTAGTGTTGCAATTGTCTGGTTCAGCAGCACATTCTAATGGGTTTCCATGCTGCCTGAGGCCCAAGAAGCCAATAATTCAGCCATGTTCAGTACAGAAATGAGAGCAGAATTTCTCATGCAAAATTTCATGTGCCAGTGCAAGACACTGAAAGGGCCTTGCTCTCATTTTAACATCTATCTTTATTAAATTTTTACAAGAACAGTCAAATTAATCTGAGTAATTATAGTGGAAGTGATGGGACTGTTTCACGTGGTGTTTGACTGTGACAAAATCCTTCAGAAAAAACAAATGCGTTGCTGCTTGCTCTGCTTGGCACCCAGGAGTTTAATATTTTAGTGATGCAGGGATGAAGAGTTTGTATGAAGCAGAAGTAACCGATGATAATGAAGTATTTATGTAATAATAAATTCTCCAGGGACACAGGAAAAGTATAAAACCCAGCACCTTCCAGCTTCGCTGCAATAAGGCAGTAAAGACCCAGGATTCGGGGCACAGATGGACAAGAGCAGCGTTGGAGCAGGGTGGGAGCGGATCAGTGTCACCATTCCACGGTTTGCATCCGCACAGCGCTGCGGGCCGCATGGTGCCTAAATAAAACCTGCATGAGCTTCCCTCGGCGCTGTCCCAATTCTTGCCTGAGACATTTGGGGACTGGGGATTTCAGATGGAGAAGGACAGGCTGCTTGGCACACGGAGCACGGATGGAGCAGAAAGCCTCAGTGCCAGGCCTGGGCGAGGGCCGCGCGTGCTGCCGGCACTGCTGCGCTGGGGGATGAGCGCACAGCAAGGCAAGGGCTGGCCAGGCTTTCTGCTGCTCTTTGGAAATGTTTCCCTTCTGATTCAGCTGTGGAAAAGTCTGTCCCTCTTTCCTTGTGTTTGCAGGAATTTTAAAATGCAAAGCTGCTTCTCTTCTCTCTGGGGAATGCTGAAGACAGAGCCTCAAGAAATGCAGCTTTGTTAGCAAAGCTCCTCTGTGGGGTTGGATGAAATTGTAATATAAAAAGTATAATATATATATATGTTGCTGGAGGCCAACAGTATGAGGCTCAATAAGGCCAAGTGCTGGGTCCTGCCCTTCGGTCAGAACAACCCCTGCGGCTCCAGGCTGGGGGCAGAGGGGCCGGAGAGGTCTTGGGTGGGAAAGGACCAGGAGGTGCTGGTCAGTAGAAACTGAACGTGAGCCCAGGTGGGCAAGGAGGCCAGTTGCACCTGGCTTGTACCAGCAATAGTGTGGCCAGCAGGTCCAGGGCAGTGATTGTCCCCCTGTACTCAACACTGGTGAGGCCACACCTCGAGTTCTGTTTCCTGCTCTGGCCACCATCACTGCAAGACACTGAGGGGCTGGAGTGTGTCCAGTGGACACACCAGATCAAATGAGCGCTGTACTGAATTTCACACCCATAAACTGATTTGGGGTTTTCATGCCTTGATTGGGCTTAACTGAGGCTGCACCAATATCAAGATTGGCACTCCAGAGAAAATTAGACAAAAAAACAGCTACCCCTCTGAATTAATGTATCTCCCAAGATATTTTTCTCATCTTGACTGCAATAATCCACCACATTTCCAGTGGGTGAGCTGGCAGAGGTGCACTCTAACAGGATCTTCAGCAGGAAGAGCAGAGCAATCTCTTGAACTTGTGATTGCAGAGATCCTTTGAGTATTGAAGCTTTTGGGTGGCTTTACTCCATGCTGTTGTGCCAGTAACTGAAAAACAAGACCAAACTCTTCAATGTATTTGCTTTTTATACAAATAGCTTGTTCTAATCAGCAGAATAGAATGATCAGACAAATATGTCTCTGCCTTGACGGGCCAGTAAAAAGTCAGTAGCAGTGGAGGTTGCTCAGGCTGGTGAGGTTCATTTGGAACTGAGGGATGTTCTAGGGCAATCTTTAAGAAGGGAACTGAGTCAATGATGAAATGTTGGTGTGTTCCCGGCAGAAATTCAAGCTCAGCTCCCACCATCCAAAGGGACTCCCCCCATGCGTTCTGCTGCCGGTAACGAGCAGTGAGTGCCACTGCAGGGTTTAACTGAGTGCCTGGTAAATGCAGTTGGTGAGTGCTGGCTCCACGTGGGCTTGGGCTCACTGTGTGTGGCCTGCTGCTCACCTTTGGTCCTGAGTCATTCTTTTCATTGTAACTGACATTAAAGTGTGTTAGAGTGATGGTAAAACCAGCTGTGTCCTTAAAACACTCCAGTGAAAGAGTTCATTACATTCTTGAAACTGAAACAGTGCTGAGATACCCACCAGTCCCATTGGTCAGAACAATTGCCCTGCCCAAATTCGCACTGAAGTGATGAATAAATTTGATCATCAGTAAAGAACATTAAGAGATGTCTTGGGTCTGAAGGCCACAGACCTCTTGTAAGTGGTGCTAGGGGTAGAGTGAAGGAGCAAGAGACATTGATTCAGAGGACATGAGTCTTACTAACATTGTTTCTTTTGAATTTTCCCAAATAGGGTCGAGACTGCAGTGTGCCCATTAATTCCTGCATTCAAAATCCATGTCAGAATGGAGGGACCTGCCACCTCACTGAGGCAAATAAAGATGGATTCAGGTAGTAACACAAAGTTCATTTAAAATGAGATTATAAAATTTAATGTGTTTCTGCTTTGCATTAATGAACTGTAATGGCTACTTCATAGAAACTGCCGCATGTGACACTTCCATTTGCCATACAAAATTATTGCTTTGCTTTCATTGGTGTGACATTGTTTCCTGTGAAACAGGCCTCCTTATTTCCTCGTAATGGAATATACATTTAAAAGCTTTTGAACGGTCTCCATGATCTGCATTGTGTTATCTGTATCCTAATTTTCCTTGGGGCATTTCAGTCTCACATCTAAGCTGTTTTTGTGTTTGTAAAGTGAGCATCTGTTGCTTGACAACCAGATCCAAAATGTTTTCATACTGAGGAATCTTGTAGACAAACAGGCTTTAAAGAAACAATTAAAAAGCACGGAGAGATTGCCACATCTTAAGCATTGTGCCTGCAAGAGAATAACCTCCGCAGCTGGATATTGTGGATTTCAGTTTCCCATATAGCAAAGATACTACTGCAGGCACTACTTCACAGCTAAGAAAATACAAGTCTGAGGCTTTGGTCACTGGTTGTCATTCAAGTTGATAGAAAGTTTCTTTTTAAAAAAGAGCTGCTGAAATTTTCATAGATTTGCTCCTCTGTATTTTTGCTATTTCTTGCAAAAAAAGAAGCAGAAAACAGAAGAGATGCCCCAACGCTTCTCTCTGTGCCTGCCCACCCTCAAGAATTCCCCGCTGACAGAAGCAGGTGCAGCACATCACAGACACAGGACACTGGTGATACTCCAGTGGAAAAGCACAGGTTGATGGGGATGAAGAGACACTGCCAAGCTCCGCTATGAATAGCAACTGCAGGTTTTCCCATGTGGAGAACACGAGCAAACACGGCCACATCTCCATGAGGGGCGGTTCAGGGCTCAACTGGAGCACCTGGGACAGCCCTTGAGCAGAGCAGAGCAGAGCAGAGCAGAGCAGAGCAGAGCAGAGGAGTCTCCTGAATCGAGATGCCTGCAGGGTCATGGTGTGTGCTGGTGGGAGAGGACACAGAGGCTCTTCAGGTCATAGACCATCCAAATAGTGGTGCTGCTTGACAGACTCCATGGATTCTGGTGAAACCACTTCTCTGATCTGATCTGGTCTGATCTGATCTGATCTGCCTCCTCTTGATTCAAATTTTAGCAGGCCCTCCTCTTGATTCAAATTTTAGCAATTTTTGGAGTAAAAGTTCAGGTTCAGTTTCTGCTTGAGAGATAAAATGGTCTGGTGGTCTTCGGTTCACTTTCCTTTCTAGTCACTCATGTCCATAGCTTTTTCCAGCTTGTGCCAAAGCAAAACTGTACCATATGAGAATATCTGGGTTTGTCACTCAGTACCTATTTTTCAAAAATATAGCTGATACCAAAAAATGCAGTAGTAAAACATTTTATAATGTCCATAATACTAGAATGAGAGCCTTCAGCATATATTTTGGATTGGGTTTTTCTTTAGCATTTTTGTTTTGTTCTGTGGTAGAAGATAAAAAGTTTTGAATGACCTGAACTGAGAACGACTTCTGAATTTCTCTCATGAATTGACTGAATTTTACAATTCCAGAGGCTTTGTTTCAGTTCCAAATGAGCGTTGGTTTTGCGATCCTTTATAAAACTGCAGAGGTGGTTTTGTTGCTGAAAAACATTTGAGGCTTTTTAGGGAAGGATTCTGCTTTTATAGTTACTTATATGGTTTCAGTTGGTCTAATAAAAGACGCATAAAACCGTATCTCATCAAAATCCTGCTGCATAAAATTGAATGTTCAGCATATGCATTGCTTCATTTCTGCTTGTTTTTAATTCAGTCACTCCATAGCCTCTGTGGCTCTGCAGGATGGCGTAGGGAACTGTGGTGTGGAGATGGAACAGTCAGTGACAAGGAAGATGTAGAAATGTTTTGAGGTTGGATTTAGTTGGTTGGGTTGGGGTTTTTTGGTGGGAAGTCTCTCCAGTGGATGGCAGCAGTCAGAGTTACGTGCATATCAATTGTGCTCACCAGGATGGGAAAACGCTGCCCTACGTTAAGTGCTGTGAGGAAGTGGATGTCAAAAACATTTTCATGAGAGGCCTCCTTGGATTTTTTTGTTGTGTGGCCTGTAAAAGAAATTATATCTTCTATATATTCTGTTCCCTAGGGAGATATATTCATGCACAAGCCCTGCTGCCAAACTTGTCAAATCTTTACTCTTATAAAAAGGAAACTTAAGCCAAAGCTCTCTCCCTATGAAATGCCAAGCAGTTTAACGCTCAAGTTTCTGTAGCCTTAGACAAGAAAATTACCATTTGAAATAATGCTAAGGTGGTGATGTTCCCCCCAAAGACAGGAAACTCTTAGTTATGACTGAGATTCCAGCCCGACTCGCCCGCTGTGCCTGGTGCCCCCAAGGGCTCTCGGCAGCAGGGGCTCGGGGTTGCTGGAATAGCAGATCCTGGTGGGACAGATGAAGGGTAAAGGTTCAGCTGGAGTCACTCCGTCCTCTTTTGCCTTTGCACTTTTTCAATCCTGGGTAATTTTCATTTTCTCTTTCTTCACGTAGGGGTGACCTCTGTGTTGAGGAATAGATAAGTGACACCGTGTGGCTCAGAGTGATTTGGAAACATGAAGTTCTTCCTCCTTTTGAATTTCTCGTTCTAATCTAATCTGTGTCTGCCTTGACAAAAGGTTGCCAAGAAAGTCTCTTGCTGCGCCTGATAAAAGAGATGGCCAGTGAGACATGTCCTGGTGGCTTAGCACGCCTGGAAGGGAGGCTTTGGCAGGAGCAGAGCTGTCAGCTCTGCTGCAGTTACCCACAGGCAACAGCTGATCTCCGATAACCTGCGGTGCTGGGAAACAAAGGCTCTGGCTTATTTTAACTTTTCTCCATATAAAACCCCCTCCATTTCCCAGATCGTTTTTTTTTTTTTTTAAGTATTTTCCACAAACTGTAAGTGCCTTCATAAATGTAAAATCCTGGAACTGATTAACTGCCTAGTGTTAATTCTGCCTAGTTCAAGGAAAAACATTGCACTTCCAGACTTACAGGCTACTCCATTGGGACCTAGATGTAAAAGGCTTCTTTACCATGAAATTGTAATATTCCTGAAAGAATTTACTCTGTCTATTTAAAAACTGATTTTTTTTTTTTGGAAACTTGATGCACTGTATGGATATCTCTGTTAATAAACAGATGCTAAATTGTTTCATTAGAGTTCATGAAAAAAAATCCCTAATATAGTAAACTTCAAAAATTACCAGCTTAAAAAAAAAACTTACAAAATGCTTCGGGTCCAGAACATTTACCCCAAAATGTTGCCATTAAGCTTTGTGTTCCTTTGCAGCTTCGTGAGGATAATGGGATGTTATTTAATACTTTATAAAACACAACACCAGTCACTAAACAGGAGGAATAGGGAATTCAGACCTTTATTAGAACACAGCAACTTAGGAAGCCGTTGTTTCCTGCATGGCTCCATTATTTCCAGCATCCACATGAAGTGCTGTCTCACACTGCTTCACTATTGAGTCACTGCAAAGTTTTCATCATTGTCTCTGGAATTCATTTTCTCCCTGGGTCAGCTGGAACCCAAGTTTGATGACCTTCCAGTCACTCAACAGACTTCATTTTTCTTCTAAGCTTTTTGTGGGAGAATACATACAAACAGTCCCAAACTGCAGCTCTTTCAACACGTGGTTCAATCCGGGTCCCAAGTTGCATGTTTTATCTTTTAATTTCAGGCCTCATATCTGGCACATTTGAATGCAAATTAAAACAAAGAATCATACGTAAGCAATAATGTAAAGACTCCCTATACTACATAAGGACCAGTAGCCAAATGTCATCAATTATTCTGACATTTCCCTGAGTATGGAATGTGTCCTAATACTGAGCAATTTATGTGAACAATCCCAAATGAATTCTTACTGATGGTAACTCCACTGTGAACCATTACTGTGATAGTATTTAATAATGTCATTTTTAATTGCATGCATCCAAGCTGTCCCAATCCTTTTGTGGAAGGAAAATGGTGTTATATTCACATTAAAAAATCAGCAGCACAAAGCCACTCTTGTTGCTTTTCTTTAAATGGAGAGAAAAATTTCTGTTCCCAAACTGAGACCTTGTCTTCCAAGTTGCAGCCTGGAGCATATTTTTATGACCGAGTTATAAACCCCTGAAAATGGGGTTTTGTAATCAAAAAGGAAGGCATGATGAATGTATCACTGTATTTAATTAGATGTCTTTAACCCCCTCCCTGACACTTGCATTGCCACAAAAGATGGTGTGCCAGCTCTTCTTTCCTTTCCGCCTCCTGTGATCCTCTGGCTCTGGGTCAGCAAGAGGACATGTTTTATTAGCAGTAATGAGCTTGAGACAGGAAAAGAAAATATTCCTGATTGATTTGTCGTGTCCTAAATTGGATTGATTTGAGCAGTTTGGTTTTGGCTATTCATGGTGAAGGTTTTCTAACTCTCATGACCCATGGATGGTGCCTGCAGAACGAAGATGACCCTGAGTGTGATCAGTCTCCCTGTTCTGTACCCATCTGGAAGATCTTAACTGCTGTGGTGGCTCAAGACACATTCTCTTCCCATTTTTTTTCCTCTTTGTTACTCCTTTCTGAGATTGTGATGAAGAATCTTACCTAATCCTCAGGATGCAGCCTGGGACTACTGAGGGTGGATGCAGAGCTTTGTGCCGTCCCTCCCTCGGCAGTCCCCGCACTCTGCTCAGGCTGAGGCACACAGGAGGAAGGGAAAAGTCCTGCAGCTTTCTTCAGAGGTTCTGAAGAGCTCCTTTTTCTCCAGGGCTTTCCCCATCTGCACCCCATGACACCTAGAGAAAGCAGGATAACCGCCTCACGTCCGCTTTGTCCATCGGAGCTGGAAACGGCATCCTGCAGCTATGTCTGCCTTAGAAATTCTCCTGGTTTCCAAAAGCAGTGCATGGCAATTAGTGTGACTGCTGTGGTGCTCTCTGGTTTTCATCCTCATCAATCAGTAGTGCTTTTTATTTGTTCAGTTCCTTTTCTGCCACCAGAGCTTGCATAAGAAAGGAAATGAACAGCTGAGTGAATGTGTAGTTTGGACTGGGGCTTGAAACAACCCTTTCTGTGACTACTGAACAGCAATGCTGGCACTCCAAAACTGACACTTCAAATATCACTGCTGGCTTCTTAGAAGTCACTGATATTACTGGAGCACTTAACTCATGTTTTTAGACTCTCTTTTAGGAATCTCTGGCCTCCACCTCTTCATCACTTACAGATAGTTTAAAATATCAAGGTTCTGTTTGTAACCGTAGCTTCTAGATCGAGAGAGGAAATGGAGATTGAAAAAACATCAAGCCATTCTTCAGCCATTTATTTTGTTACACTCCCTCTAGGGACCATACATCACTCTCTCGTGAGATAAAATGTCTAGTGCAATTATTCTTCACTAGTGTCCACATCCTCACAGAGCCATTACTAGCTCTGCCATGGTCTGTGTTTTTGTTGAATTATCTGGGCATCATCAGCCCTTCTCCAAATAGATGTTGGAGGAGCTGCAGATGTACAGAAATCTTACAGCACTTGTAAAGAAATCATTTCCAAACATTTCTTATGTGGACAAGTGACAAAGTAGAAATGGGAAGAAAACTCTAATGTCTGTAAACTCAATTCAGGCTGCTGTTCTTTGAAGAGACCGAGGTATCTAAAAGTTGCCAAGCTGTCCTGTGATTGTGCAGTCCTCAGCAGGCAAACGTCCACATTCTCACAAAACCATTGACAGAGAAGCCAAGGAGTTGGATATTGTAATGCACGTTTACTCTCCTGCCCTGGAGTTGCTTACTTCAGCCAAGGGCCAGAGTTATCAATAATGCAAGCAAAGGGAGCATGGCAGAGGCTGGCTCCTGAGGATGATTTTTGTCTCATGTAAATAATTACCCGACCCCAGCAACCATCAGACTGCATCCTTCACCAAACACATGGGGGTAAATTGCTCTGTGCCTCACAGCAGCAGTGAATTTGGCTGCAACTGACTTTTATATGTTTTAATTTCAGTTTTATACCTCAAACCTCTAGTCCCTTTAGATCCATGCTAACTTTTTTTTTGTTTGTTTTTCTTTCTCCGAAGCTGTTCTTGTCTTCTTGGGTATGAGGGGGAGAGGTGTGAAATAAACCCAGATGACTGTGAAGATAATGACTGTGAGAATAACTCTACATGTGTGGATGGGATCAACAACTATGTCTGTCTCTGCCCTCCTAATTACACAGGTAAGAAAGGATCACAACCAAAGAACAGAAATCCAGGAGAAGTGCCTGAAGGGAAGGGTCCAAATGCATGTTTACTGTGTGTATAACTATATAATTAAACTGAAAAAATAATTAGTGTGCATATAATTAAACTAAAATCTAGTCCCATTTTAAACAACCTGAATCTCTTCCTGAAAAATGTTAATTCTACTAGTATTGCAATATGTGTGCTCACAAACATGGCCACTTTCCTGAGTCAAAATACTGATGCCTCATTGTAAAATACATTAAAAAACAGCACTTAAGGAATGCGAGAAATCTGTACTTCAGCGTGCATAGTCTCAGTACTGAGCTGAGCCTGGCGTACGCCTGTCCTGAATCTTGGAAAAACCTTGGCTCTGGGGGGTGTGGCTTTCACCTGACATCTCCGAGGTCTGCATGTGTCAAACACAATGAGCCTGACGATGTGCTGTTTCAATTCCCGATCTCCATTTCACAAGTGGGGAGGCAAAGGCTGTGTAAGAGACCGTAGGCGTTGTTTTCAGTGGGACCCGGGTCGGGGAGCAGGATCAGCTACTGAGTCCATGGTCGCAGGGCTTGGTGGTGGAGTTAGAAATGGGGTTAGTAACTCCAGCACCCATCCTGCATTGCAGATAAATTCCTTCCTAAACCTTCTGTGAGAGCAGAGACTCTCCTAAGTGGAATCTAAAAATGCTTTTCCTCGAGCCATTCCGGAGCGTTCCGTGGGCTCGTTCACATGGCGTTAGCCCAACCTTCCTGGCTCAGCATGGAGGGTGAGGAAACACCTGCAGGAGCTCCTGCTCCCAGCCTTTGAAATGGGGTTATTGCCTTCTGAGCATGGAGAAGTAATGAAGGCCCTCTTGTACACTGGAATACATTACATGTCAGGGGATTTAATGAGGATCAAGCTTGAGTGGCTGAGTAAGGCAGGAGGAAAGCTTCTAGAATTTCCAAACTCTTAAAATACTTTTGTGGCTGATACAAAGGAGGCCCATGTAAATCTTCAGCTGAGAAAAGTCTTATGACTCCAATGTACATTTATTGGGTCTCTAAAATGATATTTCTGCCAAAATCCAAAAAGCTTCAGCTTAGCAGAGTAAAGAGTTTTGCTTGTAGGATGTCGAGCCCATTGTGCTTACTCGTGCACTATTTATGTCAGCTACTCTTGGGTGGTTTCTAACAGAACTCAGTGCAAGGAGGCAGAGTCTTTACATTTACAACAGGAAATGTATTTGCCCAGCCAAGGAAAGACATATCCACCAAGGAACTGAATCCAGCATATATGCAAATACGCTTTCCTTTTCCCAGGATTATGGCACAATTTTTTTTTCCCCCAGACAATAAAGGTAGGAAATATCTAGATTGGGATTTCTTCTCAAATGGCCATCTGGGTAAGGGCCAGAGAACTCATGTGATGCTTTAGAATCAGTTTTGAAATATTTTTAATCAACTTCAAGTGGGGGGTTTTTTGTTGAATTTTGGCTTTTTTGTTTGATTTTTTTACCTGAATGCTGTCTGTGCTGTTGCCCATGCTGATGAGCAGGAGTTTGTCAAATACCAGACCTCAGTGTTGCCATGTGGGTATATACAACCACACAAAAAACATTTGCTATCACAGTGCAGGCAATAAGCTTGATTACAATTGAAGGAAAAAAAAAGAATTTTTGAGAAAAAAAGAAGGAAATACTTCCAGAAAATATAATATGAATCATAAGTGAAAAAGGTTGCAAAAATAGGGGTATTGCTTAAGTTAGAATCTGAAAGGTTACAATAGTTCATGTTGCTTAAAATAAGAAGAGTTTAGTGAACTGTGATACCAAAATTGCCCTAACCTGCTTTACCTCCATTTTGGAGGGGGATATTTCATCAAACCCGGTCAGTCACCTGGAGGGACTGACTGCAGTGCAGCTGGGCTGAAATATCCCTCAGAGCTACCCCTGGCCTCAGAGCAGAAAGCCAGGGAGCAGCATAAAATGGCTGGAAGAACTGAAGCCATCAGCCAAACAAAAGTACATACCAGCCAAGCAAACCTGAGAAATGGGTTTGAGGGTCCTTAAAAGTGAAATCCAAACACAAGAAATGGGACATTATGTGAACTTGCTCCGTTGACTGAACAGCATTGCAGGAAATGCCGTGGAAGCACAGAGGCAAATCATGAAAACATACTTTGAAATGTTTGTGTGTCTGACCTGGAAGGAGAGGGATCTACTGACCAAAGAGCTTGACTGCAATGTTCTGTGACATCCAGGACATTTCTATGTATATTCTCTTTACATAAACTCTTTTGTACTGAAGGAATACCTGAAACTACTATGGCAGTATCTATTAAAAAAAAAAAGGAGGTGCAGATGACTTCAGTATTGCATGGTTTATGCTCAGAACAGCCAAGGGCAAGAGTTCAGAGAGAAAGCAGCTCCCTCCAGGGGTCAGGAGTGCTTATTCCTGTGCTCAGAACTCTGCACTGAGGTACCTGCCTCTCTCTGGTGCTGACTGTGCTCAATATTGTGTTATCACACCGTGCGTGCTCCAGCGCTGCCAAGTGTATGGAGTTGATCTACATGTGGATGAACAAAGAGTGGATGGGGGATGCTGTCCAGGGAAGCAGCTTTCCTGTGAAATAGTCTGGGGAACAATGAGCTCTCAGTGCCTGAAAGGGCACAGATATCCATCCATAGCCAGGGTGTATCCAGCAGGACAGAAAATGTAGGTGATATCTCTTTGTGTTGTACCCAAATATTATCCTTAGTTCTGTTGTTAACAAGCAGTGGGCAGACACAGCAAGCTTCTTCTTTGCCCTTTTTTTTTCCTCACTAACACATGTATGGAAAATGGAAATGTCTTCACTGGCTGGACTTTGTGGCTGATCAAATCCTGACCATCCATTTTTATCAGTGTAATTATGCAAGAGTTCTTGGTTTTAGGTATAAATGGGATTTCTCAGCAGCTGCTGTAGTTAACCCCCATGTTCAGCCTTACACTGGAGCTGTGTCTGCCCTGACAGCCTGTGATGTTTGCAGTAACATCAGCTCAGAGGTGCCCACCTCAGTTATTGCAGATTCCTGCTTTTCTCCCCTGCCAAGCAGGCAGTCCGAATCCCTCATCACTCCTGTGCTCTTGGATGCCACAGTGCTGGTAACACTGCAGTGATATTTCAGTAAACTCTGCATTTATGGAACAAATGTGTGTTGTAATACAAAAAATAGTCAGAATTCAGGGAGGAAGAAGCTCCAAGAGCGTGTGTGTGTTGTTCTGTAAGAAAGAGCTAGGGTCCCCCTTGGCTTACTTGAGTAATGGTTAAATCATGATAGTAAATCTTACGTTCCTAAATGAAATACAAATTAAAAATGAATGTGTTGAAAAATTTGACTCTTGACAGAGTCACAGTATCCAGGCTTTGGTTTTTTTCCATACCTTAGTATTTTCCTGCTCTATCTGCTGTCTGCCTGGTTTTACTTGTTATAGCCTTTTTAGGGAACAATATCCCAAATTATGATGCATGAATTTTGCTTTCATTGGTTGGAAAAATGAAGGCCAAAAATCTTTCTTCAATTAATAAGATTTTGCAGTGTTTTCCTTTAAAAGTCTTTGACAGTCTTTCCCCCTACTCAAAGCAGATGAAAAATGGTCAATTTGTGAAGTGGCTGCTGAGGAAGAAATTTCCCACACTCCAACCCCATTTCACTTTCATTTAAAAAGAAGAAAAAACCCACACCAAAAATCAGCCCACACTCACACAATAACCTCCTTCCTAGTTCTTTTCCATCTATTAACTTCAAAACAGTGTGGAATTACAAATGGATTCCATGAAGTAGTAAATGCAAGTTAAAGAAGACAAAAGTGAGAGGAGTGGAGGCAAACAGCTGAATGCCATAAAATAGCTTCAAGCCTGTACCCAGATTTCCTCATCATTCTTAAAGTCAATATTTTCAATATTTGTTGCCTGTATTTAAATAACCAAACTAACATTCATGCTGTGTAGCAGAGTCCTGATGGCTTTTATTGTCAGCTGATGTCTTATTTTTCCTCTGCCCAACCGGTTATTTTAGTCCTGACACTAAATTATAAACATGTAATTCCTCCAGGACAATCATGGACCCAAATCCAGCCAGCTCTGAGCAGTCTGGGGCTGGTTCATGACCTGCTTGGATGAACCTTTGGTGGTCTACAGCTCCTCCTTACAGTTTGGTAGGCTCTCCTCCCCTTCAAAAAGAAAGAGACATAGGGACATCAAAGGAGAAAGATACGGATTAGATCAGCCACCCTGCTTCTTGTCCTTTTTGTATTTTTCTAATCTCTGCCTTTTTGGCTTTAGCATGGCCTGTCTCCAGCTATTGATACAAACACTGTGTTTTCTCTCTAGCTCTGCGGTTTAGGAATGTAGGGCAAAATTCAGAGAGCTTTTCCCTCCCGTTCCTTTTTCCTATTCCCTGCTGTCATAGACCTCCTTCAGAGCCGTCACTGCTTTGCTCACAATCCCAGACTGAAGTACAGGATCTCATCCCTCCGAAGAGATCCTGTCCTCAGCCCCCCTGCCCTCTGTGCTTCCCCATGAGGAGGGGTCCAGGCGTGTACAGAGGAACAAATGGGCAGCACCAAACATGTCCTGGGTGCTTTGAATGGGTTTGTGCTTTGCCTGCTAGTTTATTTGCTTTTGTTGTTTGCTGTGACTTTTCCTGCTCCTGTCTGTTTTTAACAGAAGCAGAAATATGTAGCACTTACGTGCAAAGAAAAGCCAACCAGGAAATATATTCCTGTTTGCCAGGGATCCTAAAAAACCTCAACAATACTGACACCTCTTTATTCTGAAGCCTAAAAAAAAAATAATTAGTGGCTTCCACTACTGAAAATAGGTCTTTGCTAAAATACACAGTAACCCATGGCAGAGAGAGGGTGGGAGCAAGTGTTTTAAAATAGTTTGCTTCCCTGGGAAGAAAGCTGCAAACAGTTTGTATCACTGAAAAAAAATCTCTCTCAAAATAAATAATAATTTAAAAAAAAAGCTAGGAACTATTTCTGGTTTGAAGTACTTGGAAGAAAAGGCTAAGATCTATTTTGCCTTAGGGGACCTCGTGGTGTCCTGTGGTAGATGGTATCTGGGATTTTTGCAGTTTTGCGGCTGTTAGAGCACGATTCCCCGTTAGTGATTATGGACCCTTTTCCTGGAGTGTCCCACTGTGGAGACTCTGTCTGGCCAAAGCCAAGCCCCCAGTGCAGCCCAGCGGCTCCAGAGCAAGCAGCTGAGTCCTGGCTGGTGGCTGCCACCCTGTGCTGGAGCTGTCCCATGGCTGCCTGGAGTGACACCGAGGTGACACCGATGTGGCTCTGTCCCCGAGCCGGGCAGCCCTGACCCCTGCACAGGCTGAGGTGGATCAAGGCACTGAAGCTGCTTTTTCCCCCCGAGTTTTTGCTGCAGGAACAAGGAGGTTTGAGGTAGCGTGGTTCAGCCTTGTGGTTCCCCAGGGATAGGGACTGCCTGATAAATGCTGAAGGCTGAAACAAGTACTTAACTTCCAACTTCTTTTAAATTTTGGAACTTCAGCCATAATTTCCTCAAGACAGAGAAAATTGTGGTCAGAGTTTGGTGTGTTTTCTTCCTTTCATTTGAAGGGATTCTGCCTTACATGGAAGTTTCTCAGTTTTAGTTACTTGGCAGATGCGAAGTGTACTTGCTTTCTGTGTGAAACATAAAAAGGCACCCACATTTCCCAGCTGTGCAGCCAGGAATGAGAAGTGCTGGAAGACCTGAAAGGTTTGGGCTTTGTTCAAGAGCCTAAGCCCATTTCCAGCCCTGTTTTATTAAGAGAAAACCACATGTCGTTGCTATCAGATTGGACTCTTATCTCATCATCCTGGGAGGAAATAGCACGGCAACTGGCAGTCTTCAGTCTCAGTATGGGTGTCCTGCTATGCTGGAGTGCTCAGCTCCAGGATTTCCTCTGGTCAAATCCCCATCTGTAAAATGTAAAGTGTCATGTTTGTGGAATAAGACATAGCAGAGAATTTCTCCTTGTTCATCAGGACACGGCATGTGTGTAAGAAAATGGGATGTCAGCTACTGCTGTCCTTCAGGATGAGTGGAGTGACATCACCCTCAAATGGGATGTATGGTTCATTAAATCCAGTCTGTCAGGAAACGCAGTGGGAAACAGGCAAATCAGTCTGCTCCTGAGGAACTGCGTGCTGTGGAAGGGACCCACGCTGGAGCAGTTCCTGAAGAGCTGCAGCCTCAGGGAGCATCCACGCTGGAGGAGTTCATGAAGGAACGTATCCCGTGGGAGTTCTGGAGCAGGGAACAGGGTGAGGAGGAAGGAGTGGTGGAGACAAAGCATTTTTAAGACTCCAGCCCCATTCCCCACCCCCTGCTCAGGCCAGCAGGAATGGACGGGGTGTCCCATGTCCTCTGTGCCAGCCCTGGAAGGACATCTCAGATGATGTGAGGCATCTCAGGTGCGACAGGATGCACCAGATCGTGTGAATAACTGAACTGATCCTCAACTGATTCCAGACAAATTGGAAGACATCCATATAAATAAGCACAGCTCAAAAATGTAGGGTGCCCAGCAAAATGAGGATCTTTTCCAGACGCAGTGGCTCTGGGGAATAGTGCTTCAGGCAGGTCACCACCTTGTAGGGGCACTGGGAATTGTCTGGTTCAGTTAATGTTTCACATACTGTGCTGTGTGGCATCTGGGATGCTGAATATGGTTTTTCATACTTCAGCAGCGCGTGGAACACATTCCTTCATCAAGATTGTGAAACAGTGAAAGGATCATTATTTCCCTACCCAGATCTGGTTTTATCCATTCTCCCTTTGTTTAACCTCAAGGTTAGGGATAATTGCTCCTTGAATCTTCAAAACAAGCCACCGTGGGAATCCCAGTGTGGAATCTAACTTAAGGTTCCCGCTTAACGGGTCAAAATCTGATAAGTGAAAACTTGGGAGTTTCTAACAGTTAAAACAGGATAAAAAGCATAAAGTAACTCTTTGCCTGCTAAGTATTGTGGGCAGTGTTTGTCAAGCAAGAGCAAACTTCAGTATTCATGCAGAATTCACTGCTACAGTGCATTTCAGGTAATTTCTTCTAGGTTTGTGTATCTAACATGGTAGCTTCTGCTGCTGAAAGATTTTCACAGAGTTTCTCATCTATTCATTCCAAGCTGAAATAGTTTGGAAGTAAAAAATTCATTTTTTTATTTTCTTCGATGAGCCTCAAATCATTTCCATCAAACAACAACATTCCTTACTGAATTACTTCCTTGGAGGAACACCCTGTGTCTGTTCCACCCAAACATTTTTAGGTTCAATGTTTTGAAACTTCCAGTTGGCACCGAGTTCTTTTTAATGACTGAAAAGAGAGAAGGGGAAAACAAAACACAGAAAACATTTCTTCCGATACAAGTTATTAGATATAAAATGAGTAATGTCATACGAGAAAAACAGCAGAGTGGTTTTTATTAGCAGCAAAGAGATGAGTTCCACTCGGACTTACCTGGCAGAGTTCAGGATGTTGCAACACACGATTTAACCACTCACCCTGTGCAGCCTGGAAAAGTTTCCTCTGTGGATCCAGGCCAGGCTTTCTCCATCCTTTCTCTGCCATAAGCACGTTCCTTTTCTCGAGTAATATTGGGAAATTCTTGACAGCATCTTTACTTCCATTTTTCGAGGCCCTACTAAAGCTTCTCTAGCATTAAGGATGGGAATATTTTCTATGTTGCTTTGTCAGTTTATTACAACAAAGTATCACCCAACTGACACATGGAACAAAAGAAAATCGCTGGACTCGTTGGTTGCAAATTGGTGTTCTGGATTGTCTTTTCAGAACTGCAGTTCCACTTACAGATAAATAAGTAAAATACTTTTACTGCATCCAGTTTCTCTTTTAGTGATTAGGGAGGAATAGTGTAACTTGGATCCTGGTTTTAAAAGTCTAACGGGGCATGAAATAAATAGCTCTCATGACAGCACAGAACGGAAAAAAGATAGATGATTATTAAACTGTGTGTAAAAGTCATCTTTATTGCCCTATTGTTGTTTTGGCTTCGCTCTGAGACGTGGGGAAGGCTACAGAAAAGCCTAAGCGTGTTTCTTGGCAGCTCTTCATAAGCAGTGAGCCCTGTGGAAAGCCCCATGAAATTCATGATTCTGTTGAAAAATAAGACCAGGAAAATGTTGCATGAGGCAAAAAATTTTTTTTTTTTTTTTTTTTTTTTTTTTTTTTTTTTTTTTTTTTTCCCCGTGTTTTTTAAGACAATGAACAATGCCGGTGTAGGGGACCAGGGAGGTGGTTTTGAAGGGGCAGAATAACTTGGCTATTATTTGGGGATTTTTTTTTTCCTCTCTCTTTCTCTTTTTTTTCTTTTTGCATGAGTCAGCAGCAAAGGGAGATCCACCTGTTAGAGTTCCACCTGTCAGTACAACTTGGCTCTAATCTGAAAATTGCAATGTTTTGTGGTAGATCAGACCGCTCCCTTCATGTGTCCAGTGTCTGCTTCCATGTCACCTATTCTCTTCAGCTTTGATTAAAGAGAGTAAGTGTGCCTTGATGGAATAAAAAGAAATATTTGGGATTTAAAAAGTTTTTTAACTGATTAGAAAAGAAATGTAGCTGTGGTTTTCCTGTCATTTTATAGAAGCGCTTCAGGAACCTGTGCGTACCCAAATTGGAGCTGTGATTTGAGAATATGTAGGGGAGGAAAATGGGGAGGTTGGATGGTTTTCCACACTTGGGAAAGCATTACACTGAAGTTTTCTCTTGTTTTAGCCTGATCAAATATCCTCCACAAAGAGAATCAGCGCTGCTAGGAGTTGGCCGAAGATGAATGTCCGGTTTGTTTTTAGGTTCACATAACTATCCAGTGAGAAACTTGGACTAGACTTTTAATTGCTGCACAGAGAAGCAGCCCTGTGTCACTCCAAAAAAAAAGAGGATCACATTTTTCCTCTGATACTGACATTAAAGCGACCAATGAATGCTGCACTCTCAGGTCTGAGGGCACATTTTTTGGCCCAGATATTTTCTGAGTGAATAAAATATGAGAAGGACTTTGTGTAGCTGGTGCCTTGGGTTTTGCTTTTCAGAAAGTGTTTTATTTCCCTGGCATGCTCTCTGCAGCATCTACTGAACATTGGTGGAGCCTGAAATAATGACCAAGAGGTATTTTCTTCCTGAGATGAGGCTGCTCTGCTTGCAAGGCATTCCCAAGTGAGCTCCTTAATGAGTGATAGATGGGAAAAATAACAGGCAGGATCCTTAAATGTTCCAAGTTTTGCATGAAAAATATCTCTTTTTTTGGATGCTGTGTTTGGTACCTAGCCTAGAATTCTACATTTTGATAGTGGTGTCTTCAGAATGACACAGTGAGTCATAATATTTGACATTTGGGGAGATTTTTACTGGATCTCTAAGCACTTGTCAAGACTGTTCAGAAGAATACTTTAAGAAGAATTATTATTTCCTTTGAGAGTTTTGATACTGTTCATATTTTTTTAAAGCCTGTTTCCTTTCCTTCAAAACAAAATAGAAGAAGAAATAGAAACTTCAAAAGTATGTATTGACCATTTTTAGTGAAAGGATAGTTGAAGGCATCTATCCACACTCTATTCAGTTATTAAATGGCCTTCCAAAAATATTTCCAGCTTTAGCTCATTTGAGCTCTTTTAATGTCACCAGCCATTTAATTTTTTTTTTTTATGTTTATTTTCACATAAGATTCGTAGCACACAAGGGACACAGGGAATATCAAGATGACAAACTGGCATTTCTCCAAGCATCGTGGCAAGGTCTGACCTGCTCATGTTCAGGTCTGCCCAAAGGCCAAGGGAGTCCCTTTGTTTGTTGGTTCTTGGGAGGGTTGGTGGGCTGTGGGTTTGGGGGTTGCAGTAAACAGACCTATCCCCAGTTCTGCCACCTCGGAATGTGGTGATTGCTGTCCCCAGTGCTCGCAGCTGTAAGAACTGAACATCTCCCATTGCTTTTGAGGAGCAATAAAGTGCAGTGGCAAACCTCAAGCCCAGTGAAAGATCCATTTTCCTGGTTCCCATGGATCTGCAGTGCTCAGTTTCTTTGGCACATCCCCCTTCCTGAGCTGGATACATTCATTATATTTGCACAGCGTTTGTCCAGGGCTGTAAAAAGACTTGGTAGCATTTATAGTGGTGACTTCCTGGGATTCCTTGGCTCCAGATGGAACTGCTTGTCTGAAAACTGGTGCTGTGAACAATAAACTCGGGTTGCCACGCCAGACTGCCCTGGTGGTGCCAAACCCAGCCCAGTGAGAAGCCAGGAGAGTGGGTATGGCCCGTGAGGATGGGGTTTGTGCCGGCAGTGCCCCTGCCATGGCCTGTGTTCCCCTGCCATGGCCTGTTTACACTTGACAGCTCTCAAAAGCAGATACAGGACACGTATCCATGTTTGAAACACGCACAAACAATTGAGTAATTTTTTCAAATACATACTTTACTGCCATTCTAATAGGAAGAGTCACATCGGGAGCTGTGTGTGTTGTACTGAAGGGAGGCTGGACACATGGGAGGAATAACCTGGCAGAGGATTAGCACCTGGGGGAGGTAACAAACCACACCTCAGCACCAGGGTCATCCACAAAACTGTGCTCTCTGCCACCCTGCCAGACCACAAAACTGATAGAAGATGGATGGTTCTCATTTGCGCTTTTCCATCTGAGTTTTGATCTTTGTGGTTTGCTTGGCTTGTGTTTTCAAGTGTTTCTCTGTAACCACTAGAGCATAGAGAAATGTAAGGATTTTTGAAAATTAAGTTTCTCCCTAGTCAGGTGGAGCTGCAGCTCCATGAAAACCTTCCAGAGCAATGCCAGCCCACCCGTGCCTCCCACATGATCCTTTTTACCCCACTATTCCCGTGGCCTGTTGCTGATGTGATGGTGTGTCCCGTGGGTAGGCGCAGAAAATATGGATGACCTTGAAACCCTGCAGATGAGCTCTTGTGATAGAGCTGCCCAGGGGCCTTTGGGACTGCAGCTTTTGGGAGGTTCTGTGTGGACACTGCCTGACCTTTGGTTTTCCTGCAGGGCTTTGGGAGGTGTGGGGTAGGTTTCTCTCAGATTCTGGGGAAGGCAAAGATTTCTGTGGTCCTTGGCTGGATCTCAAATCCTGGGGTACTGAAGTGTGACCTAATAATTTAGGACTCAGAGAAGGATTGTATTTAAATAAACTGTCAGGGTTTGAACATTCTACAGCTATTAATTATTAAAATTTATACAAATCCAGGGAGGTTCATGGTGTGTTATACACTGTACCTTGAAACAGCTGAGCTGAGCTTACATGAGATGGATTTTTTTTCCGAAAAGACATCATCTCCTGTGAGCACAATAGAGCTAGTACTTCTCTTATAAATAGTGAGTGTTTTATAATTGCATGCAGTCTTAAAGCTGGTTCCTATTATGGAGAGTCACAGAGGTTTTGGGGGGAGGGATTGTGGGTTGTTGTTCTTTCCCAGAACGACGTCCAATCAGCTTCTTTGGCAGAGTATTAACTATGGCTAAAATATGTGGCCGTGTGAAAATGTTACGGTCTAATGAGCAGCTTCACTTTTGTGTCATTTTCTTGCTTTGAAATAAGAGGTTCTGGGTCAGGAACTGCCCATTTGATCCCTCGTCTGTCTCCAAGTGGAGTTTATACGTCACTGCTTTTTATACCAGCCTTTCAAATCCATGTGATAGAAGCAGTGTGGTCACTGCAGGTCAAAGGAGCCCATTTAATGAAGTCTCATGTGCCCTCAACAAGCAATTTTGTCACTTCCTGCTGAACTACTGAGCTGTCTCCACGTAGGGAGATTGGCCGTCCCTGGGCATCGTGGGTGTTCAGGATTGTTCAAGTTGTGTTACAGCCGTTTTTGCTTTTCCTTTGCCCCAGGTGAGCTGTGTGATGAGGTGATTAACCACTGTGTTCCTGATCTGAATCCCTGCCAACACGAGTCCAAATGTGTTCCCCTGGACAAAGGAATCAGGTGAGTGTGTGTGTGTGTTTGTGTTGGTTTCTACACACTGGCCACATCCATCCATGGGCATGACTGGGGTTGTGCTGGCAATGAGTTTGGAGAAAAATCACCAAAATGAGCACAAATAAGACTATATATACTTCAATCTGTGCCACATTTTAACTTTAATGCATCCGTACATACTTTTCTAGCTTTCTGTGGTTTACTTGAAAATAATGGATGTACCCTCAGAGCAGAGGAATTATGCTGGAATAGAGCAGGGCAATGGGAGAATTCATGGAACAGTCACTGCAAAATACCTTGTCCTGCATCAGAAACCAAGGACAGTTTCCTTATGTGTTCCTTAGGGCATTTATAAATTCAAGCAGCATAACAGGAGCCTTAACAGATCCAGAGCTGGGTGGCTTCAGCTCAGGAGCCGCCTTTTCCATTGGCCTGGCTTGGCTCATCTGAGATTTGGTGAAGTCTGTGTTTGCATTTGCCTATTGGGAGTGACACTGACTATTTCACAGGGGCAAAATTAAGCCTCATGGTTTAGATGGCAGCAAAGCACCTGGAGGTTTGGGGTTGGGGAGTTTTGAGAGCTGCACAGAGGCCAGCATTCATCATTGGTCTGAAGAGGGACTTTCAGAGCAGTTTAGCAAATAGAGACAGTCAATTGAAAAGTCAAGCTCTGTGAAAAGCTTGTCAGGAGAAGATCTTCGGAGACAAATCCAAGAGAGCTCAGTACAGAGTGAGCTGCTCCCTGCACCTTCCCGGGAACTAAGGCTGTTTTTACCGCCCCAGTGCAGCCCTGGGTGCTCACTGATTCCCTCCTGGGGTTTTGTCCAGCACACACAGGAGAGGGAAAGCAGCAGGCTTTGGTCTTCCTGGTAACTTGCTGCTGGGGTCAGATTGTGTCCCGTGTAGCAAGCAGCGTGTCAGAACAGTGTAAACTGACACACAGGACGTCCTAGGAGAGTTAAAAGGAAATGAACCAAAATTTGAGAGAGGGTGGCTACCTCAGGGGCAGCTGACTCTGTGCTACAGTCAGGCAGTGGAACACAAGCCTCTCTCTTGGATGAAAAGCCTCCAGACAGAAATGTTTCCAAATCCTGAAGAAGATGAAGTTATTAAGTGATTAGGATGGTTCCCGAACTGATGTGTAGGGACTGGATAAGGAGGTGTGTGCCAGTGCATAAACAGCCCCTGATGTTCTTTCCAGGTTTCATTCCCAGTTAATCCATCATTTGGTTAATCCAGTAGCTTTGGTTAATTCAGTAGCTACATCATGTTATGAGGTGAAGGCTTGTAACTCAAACTGCCTTCTGTTGCTGGATGGATAAAGGGACGGAGCTGTGGCCCTGAATGGTTTTCCCCTTGCCACTCAAGCAATTTGAGTAAATAAGATACTTTTTCTCACATGCTTGCTAGAAAAGTGTTCTTCACAGTAGGGCCACTAACCCTTGAGGGGAGCTTAAATAACTGCTTTTAAGTATTTTTCTACTAGTTTGTTGTGTGATTCTTCCCACTATTCATAGAATGCTACAGAAAAATCCATTATTTCTTTACTCCTTCTGTGCCATTTTGCTTTCTAACAGACAGACTTGAGAGCTGAAGGAGCCTTCAATGTAGAGTTCTCCGAGTGTTGCTATTTCTTTCACACTTGAGTGGCACCAAACCAATCAGAAATGAGCCCTCAGCAGTTTTGCAGTGATGTGTGGGTGCTGCTGGGGCTCACTGGAAACAGCAACCTCTGGTCCTGTGCTGATCCCCTGAGCAACCTGATCTCTTGATGTGCAGACCCTTCAGCTTTGCAGAGGGAAGAAAAGATGATAAAGACAGGAAAAAAAATAGGAAGCCAAGTTATTTATTGATCTGGGGAGGGAAATTCCATTCTGGCCCTGCGATAGAAGCCGTGATTCACGGCTTTAATACAACAGACATTGAGTGCATGCAGATGCAAATCCCCTCAGATAGGCCAACATTTTAAATACCACTGGACATGTTTTTAGGCTCTCCGTGATACTGGGAATGTTGCCATCACTACAAGGCTGTGACAGAAAACAAGATTTCAACTGTAGTGGTGTCAGATGGGAAATGTGATAACTATCTAATCATGGGAATTACTCTTACCAGGATTTGAACACGAAGGTTTCTTTGCCACCTTTTTTTCTGCATCAGACTTTTACTGGTTGATACTCAGTCCCTTGCTGGCAGTGTGTGGGATTAGGGGATAAGGATGGAGTCACCATGCCATCATTCCCTGCTGGGACAGACCTTGGGTTTCTAGGAGAGAACTCATGGGGCTGAATTTCTCACCTCCAATTCTTCAGGCAGGCATTTTGGGGTAGCTTCAGCCTGGATGTGACACACCAAGAGCTCAGAGAAGACTGGCCCAAAAGGAATTCCATGCTTCTAAAGCCAAACTTGGAAGCAAATTGGACTATTTCAGTGTGTCTTAGGCTGCACAGAGCTCTTTGCTTTCTGAGTTAAATTTGCAGGTGGCTTTCCTCCCTTCCGGCCTCCACATCTTTAGTGCGCTGTTATTATATGGAAGAAGAGTAGCTTTCTATATGCCAGAAAACAAAACAAAAAAAACCAGCCTTTAACACAATGAAATTACTTCCAAAATAATAACTCCAAGAAAGGAGCATGTTTTTCCATTCACTGTATTGATGGTGGAGCATGATATAAATATACTTTATTATTCTAAAGCTTGGAATTATTACCTGACAGCTTAAAATACTGATTTAATGCAGCCCTGCAGAGAAAAGTGGTGGTTCTGTCATTACTGAGATAGCCAATACACATCATAAAATTGATGCATGGCAGCCCTGAATAGGGAACTGCACATTGTTCATTATTACATCACTTTATATTAGGACTGCAGGGATCAATAAAAAACAACAGGATTAAATGCTGCCAATTCCTCTCACAAAGTCCTTTGATTGACACTATTTCCTTGCAGGTGTGTCTGCAGTGCTGCCAGAAAATGTTGCCCATTTCCTAGGGTTTGGGGAAGGAAAACTTCTTGCTTTCCGCTCTTTGCTCTGTTTTGTCATCTCCATTATGTTAATCCCAGTATTCCCTGAGCCACCAAGGTGTATAAAAGCAATTCACACCTGCAGAGCCTGGGACCCTCCTGCCGCTGCAGAGGCTCTGCTGGGGCCTCTCCTGCCGGGAGGGTGGAGTGTCTGCGTGTCCCTAACCCTGCCCATGGACAGCCGCAGGTGACCAGGCTTTGCCCCGTTTCCTCCTGGCTTAGCCAATCACAAGCCACAAGAGGAGCAGTAGCTTCTCTCCTGATGCCACATCCTCAGCTTTACAGTGTCTCTGCTCTTCCAGCTCTCGCTGACAAACACGGTGGGTCCAACCACAGGCTCCAGCAAGAGCACAGACCTCTCTTTTACTGCTGAAATTGACTGTAGCTCTTCCCTTGATTTGGTTGAAGTGTTTGGTATGCCTTTTGTTGTCCAGATGTGCAACAACTTCCAGCTGGGAGGAGTAAAATGCGTTTTATGGACTAAAGAGTGTTCATGACTAAACATTGTCTACAGTATAGATTCAAAAAAAAGGCTGCTCAGCAATCCCAAAAGATCTGATCCAAGGCAGAGACTTTGGGCTGCATTTTCCATTGTCAGGTTGTAAGCTTCTGCAAGACTTATAAATAGAAAAGCTGAGGCAGCCTTTGTAGAACAAACTTGAAAATTGTACAAAATGAAACCAAGAGGCAACGTCTGCAGGTCTGGGTACATCCCAGTGTGCTCCTACGAACGGTGATACCCCACAGCAGCAGGTGCAGCGTCACCATGGCAGAGGACAGGCGGCAAAGACAACTTTGCATTGTTGCAGCAGCATTTTGCCTTGCAAATGAATGGAAAGGATGTGGTGGCCTCAAAACTGATGGTGTTTCTCTTTATATTTGCTGGGTTTTATGGCTTGTTTGCAGATTGCTTCCATTTGGAAGGTGAACCCTTCCTGTGCTCCACGTAGCTGCACAGGGCCAACCTCAGACACCCAGCAGTGTGCAGGCACTGGCAAAATCACAGTCTGGGGCACCAGAGCCACTGCCTGAGCAGAATATTGCCCCTTGAGTCTGTAAGGTTAGGGAAGGCTTTGTTATCTTTAGCACAATGGGATGATCACCCTTCTCCACAAACCTGGCTGAGCAGAAGCTGCAGTGTGGTGCTGCTTTGCTCGACTTGAATTTCAGCAGCTTGCAGAACCTCAAGTGCAGCCAGACAGGAGGGACCTGAGCCTTTTTGATGGCAGAAACTGTGCATGATGCTGCCAGGAATAATTGCCCCCATCTCCTCACCCCAAATCCAGCTGGGCTGCCTGTGTGAGCTGCTGTTGTGATGCTGAACCGAGCCATTACCAGGGATGTTCTGCCTTTCAGATGTGAGTGCCTGCCGGGTTACAGCGGCAGACACTGTGAAGTGGATGATGACGACTGCGTGGGCCACAAGTGCCGGCATGGAGCCGCCTGCGTGGATGCGGTCAATGGCTACACCTGCATCTGTCCCCAGGGCTTCAGGTACGGCACAGGGGTGCTCTCTGTCATTGCCTTCATCCTCATCAGCCTCCAACACAGCACTGATCGTCTGCCCAGGGAGGTGGTGCGGTCACCGTCCCTGGATGTGTTTAAGAAAATACTGGAGATGGCACTGAGTGCCATGATTTAGTTGATGAGGAGGTGTTGGGTCATGGGTTGGACTTGATGATCTTACAGGTCTTTTCCAACTTAGTTCATTCTGTGATTCTGATCTGTCATCCCCGTGTGAATGGGTGCCTCAAGTCCTGGACCTATAGGAGTTTTAAGTTAACTGGATCCAGGGTTCTTGCTTGGGAAGCAGCGATTTTCCTTTGGGCAGTGCTGTCTCAGAGTGCCTGCCCCAGCCACCCCTGCTCACACACTCAGCACATCACCTCGTACACCACATAAATTGTATGGGGATAAACCCTGCGTGTGCAGAGTGAGCAAACGATAATAAAATTGCATTTGTGAACCCTCAGAACTGGCTGCAAGAAAAACATGAGCCTGAAGATTTTGTGCCAATGTCTCTGTGCCTCTTGGACGAGCTCAGTATGATTTGGGCTGTAAATTTCCAGTCTCTCATTCTGACAGCTGCCAATATATCTGACTCCTGGAAATCTCTCTGTCTGTCAAAGATAAGTGTGCTCCTCCAAATGGATTCACTAATCATTGCCTGAGGCTGGATACTGGCTTCCTTCCAGCTAAACCTTTTCTGTGTTTGAAATACACACACAAGACAAAAAAGGAGTACCTGGAAAGATCAGTCTTGACAAAGCAGAAATTGCATGAACACTTATAAATCATTTTCTCTGCTTTGTATCTGCAACTGTTTTCATTCTACTTGCTTTCATCCTTGCTGGTTTGGGGGTTTTTTCCTTCCCTCTCTACACACATTTCTGTTGCAAAGCAGACAGTCTTCCCTGAATAGGCATTGATATATAACACAATGTCAGCCCATGGTTTCACAGAATCAGGCTTGTTATTTACAAGGTATCAGATATCCTCTGAATTTCAAATTCATACCCTTTTTTCTCCATGTTTCACTCCCTGCTTCAGTCCATTTGATGGCCTTAGGGATCTTGCAGATTGGTGACTGGTAAGGCTAACGTGACTGTGGGATTGTAAATCCTCGGTGTTATCAAATTGTTAGAGTTGAGAAATGGGATTGCAAAGCCATGTCTGGAGTCAAGGGTAGCTCGAGCCTGTCATCAGATGGGACTGACTGGGAGACTTTTGCTGCAGGTCCCCTGATTCTTAAGGCCTGTCAGCACTAGGCAGTGATGAATGTGGGGGGGTTTTTTCTGGGAAAGCACAGTCACAGCGTTTGGCAGAGATGCTGTGAGTTGACACAGCTGGGTGGAGCAGCAGGGGTAGGTGGGAGATTGGTCTGGCCCCTTCCCATGTACCAAGCAGCTCTGCTGGCAATTCAGGCAGTGCCCCAGCTTGCCTGGTCTCACAGCAGGGGCATCAAGATCAGAACCTGAAACAGCCCAGGCTTCTGTCTTGATCAAATGAGGGGCTTTCATTCCACTAAAAGTCCTCCTAGTAGGGGACACATCTTTCCACACAAAGCTGCAAAACTCAACTACCAGCTTAGACAGTACTTCATAGCCCAAGGCATCCACGGGCAAGCAAAGATATCCCAGTGCCTGTCAACAGCACAGCCAGGATTAACTTGAGTTCTCCTGTTTGCTTTCTTTTTTTCCACTAGTCCATGCCACTTCTCTGAACTTCCTGTGCAAGATGCAAGGAAGACAAGGGTCTTCGGGGAGAAAAACTTCACACTGAGCACTACCACACTCCCTCTGCCAAGGCAGACAGCAAGCTGGAGCCCCATGTGTTCTCCATGCAGAATAGTCCCTGATCTTGTTTGATTTCAGGATTAAAATTCTGCTAACAAAATATGATCTCATTATTCTTCCCATGATTCAAGCCATTTGTAGTTTAAAGGCCTGCTGCTCTGAAGGGGGTTCTGAGGTTTGGGCTTTTTCCTGTTAAGATTACAAATGCAAATATGGGTGATTGACAGAGTTCAGCCTTCTGATGTTCAGGGTTACAGCCTCCCCTGTCCTCGCAGCTGCCTTGGGCACGGTGATGTGTGGCAAGGAGATAACTCTGCAAGTGTTTGAAGGCTGCAAGTGTTGATGAAAAGGAGAGAACACAAGGGGTGGTCTGACAAAGGTAACTAGGAGACCTAAGATGATGATTAATAAAGTTTTTTGGCTAAGTCTCAGGAATAATTTCCCAGCAATGAGTCTGCAGAATACCCTCCCAATTATCTGGAGCTTATGCTGTTGTAATAAACGCAGAGACCTATAATGACTTTATGGTTGTCACTACACTGCATGTCAAAGCCATTTGGAGCCACACATTCAAAAGATGTTAAAACTTACATCCTCACACGGCTGAACAAATGGCACTTGGGTAATTCTGAACAATGTTGGTAGGGCCTCACGCACAGTGACAGCCCCAAAAAGCAGTAGTGCCACCCTGCACACACTTGCTCTCCTGTCTCATCATTTCCCATTCCCTGGGCAGGTGGAGTTGTGCTCCTTGCAGCACCTTTCCTCAGCACTCACCAGCTTCTCCCAACTGCATAATAAGCTTTCTTTCTGAAAAGTTTCCAATGTTTTCTTCCCAAAATAGCACTCATTTGCCCCCTGCAGATGAAAACATTTCAGAGAATCTGTGAGCCCCGCTGAATAAACCCCAAGTTCTCAAAGCTTCTCTCCAGCAATCAGCCTCACAGTGGTGTTGCCTGATAAATGCTGCTCTGCTGGGGAAGCACACATTAAGCTGCAGAGGCTGATGGAAGCACTGCTCCTCTGTGGTGCAGATGCTTCTGAGTTCTCTGCTGGGATAGATTGCTGCAAGGAACTCGCAGTGATTATTTAAATGAATGACATCGTACCAGGCAGAATGGACTTGGCCAAGCTATGCAAGTCAGGCTGTGTTCCACATTCCACTGCTGGGGAAATAAATCCTATTAATTAATTCTAAATACATACTTTTAAAAAAACTTTAAAATTAAAATGAAAGGGCCTTATCAGACACTGGTGCTAATGTGATTTCTAGGTGCCGGTATCAGGAGAGTTGCCCTGGTAGAGCCACACACCAGAGGGGTTTCACAGCAAGCAAGAGTGTGCAGGAGCCGTACCAGGAGCTTGGGGAATCTTTCAGAGCAGCACTAAGCACAGACACTCTGGCTTCTTCCAACATTTGCTTTCTGTTAGTGGAGGCTGTTGTGGGTCATGTGGATTTTTTATTATTATTGTTTTTAACTTCCACAAAATTAGAATTATATATACTGACTTTTCCTTCTGTTTTCTACTTGCTGCTGAAGACACAACAAAACAATGGGCATTAGGTAGAACGAAGCTCACAGGCTGGATTAGCAGTGCTCTGTTCTGCTGGTACCTCTGCAAAGGGGTTCCCTTTCTTGCCACTTGAAACGGCAGAGTAGACTCAAATCACAAACACAGGATGGGCAAATCTCAGGTGTGGGTTTAAATGGCTCACAGATTGCACTGGAAACCTCTGCAGGGCATAGCGTGGGTGGAAGCTCTTCCAGCCAGGCTGCAGTGCCTTGCAGAGCTGAAGAAGCAGAGCAAAGGGCGGTAGAGGCTGCTTTCAGTGCCTGCCCTGGCTGGTTCACAGCCGGCACGAGGGCTCCTGCCAGCACCCAGCAATGCTGCTTTCACCCAGGATGGAGTGACTGAACCTCAGAGTCACCACTCCCCAGCAGAACGGCAGCACCTGAAATACAAACAAAGAAATGGTAACTGAGGCTGCTTTGTGTTCCCTCTGGCTCTGCAGTGGGCTGTTCTGCGAGACGCCCCCACCGATGGTGCTGCTGCAGACGAGCCCCTGTGACAACTACGAGTGCCAGAACGGCGCGCAGTGCATCGTGGCGCAGCACGAGCCCGTGTGCCGCTGCCTCGCCGGCTTCGCGGGCCAGCGCTGCGAGAAGCTCATCACCGTCAACTTTGTGGGCAAGGATTCCTACGTGGAGCTGCCCTCGGCCAAAATCCGCCCTCAGGCAAACATCTCCCTGCAGGTTTGTCACGCAGCTCCTCTGAGTGGTAATACCTGTACCTGTGCGTGTGTCTCGGGCTGACGGAGCAGGGGCTGCTGGCCAAAATCCTGAAGGAATCAGAGGCAACTTGTGAGCCCCTTGTCTGCTCCAAAATCACTGAAGTGTGAAGGAGCAACTGAGGCACTGGTGTACCTTTGTGAGATCACATCCTGCCTCCAGAATCTCTCCACTCTCCGATTCCCAGGCTGGCAGCGCAACCAGGGATGATTCAGGAATCCCCTGCTGATTCACAGCATTGTGTGTCATCCTGGACAATTCAGTCAGTGTTGACTGACAGGACAGTAGCAGTTTTTGAAAGAGGCTGCTCTAAACAGCCTCTCCAGACAGTATTTTGCTTATTCAGCTGATAAAAGGCCTGGGATTTTGTCACAGGCCTAAGGTTCAGAAGACAATTGAAAACTGGTCCTCATGAGAAATGGGAAGTTGCCCTGTGTGTGAGCCCACCCAAGGGCACCGAGACCTTTTTGTGCCTCTTGGCTCTTGCTCTCAGTGTTGCTCACATATATGACAGATTAAAGTATATTTGAATTGCATGTATGATTTTGGTTTGATTTTTAATGTAGGTTTATTTCTTTTTTAAATCATCCTCAAGCAACGTTACCTGGTTTTGAATGCTTCACAGGTAGCCACAGACAAGGACAATGGCATCTTGTTGTACAAGGGAGACAATGATCCTTTGGCTCTGGAGCTGTACCAAGGACACGTGAGGCTCATCTATGACACCCTGAACTCCCCACCAACCACAGTGTACAGGTAAGGGGCTAAGCTCTGCCAACACAGCTGACTTCCAAATCACATGGGGGAGAGGTAGGATTTTTCTAAGCAATGTGCATTGGAGAAAAACCTTTGATTTTACTTCAAGGTGTCTCTTTTATGCATGTAATTAGATAAGAAAGCTAGAATAAAGACTTAGCTGGAGGCTGCATGGTTAAAAATTGACATTTATTGGCAATACCAGTGATGCTGTGTCCTCCTATAATTGTAGAAAAATTTATTTTCTCATCTACTGTAAAGATTCAGTTTCTGGTGAATTTTGTCTTTGAAATAGTTCTAATTAATCCGTTTCTTTGTTGACATCTCGTATTAAGTGACTGTACCAAGACAGAACAGTGCCTGTGCAGCTGCAGGGTTTGACTCTATCAAGCACAAGGAGAAGGGCTGAACTCCTCTACACGGTGAATATTTTTAGGGGAGCTCTTGCCTGTATCGGTAGTAACTACACAACCACAAAAAAAGCACAAGTTGCAAAGGTAAATTGTAGGGTAATTTCACCTTCAAACACTTGGCTTTTGAGGCTATGAAACCCACAGGTTTTATTTATTAGTCGCAAGAAAGGAAAGCAAATGTACAAGTGAAATCCATGCACGGAGACATTTCTGTAGGAAAGAGTGATGTGCTGCCCTTCTCACCCACAGTTCCCGCAGCAGCCCTCTGCCCTGGTTGTTATTTTGAAGCCCTGTTGCTCCAGTTTGTTCTGTGCACAGATGCATTTCAGACTAAGTACAGTCATGGCACTGTGTGTGCAGCAGAGCTGGAATTCCCAGCCCACCTCACGCTGGTGGGAAGAGCATCCTGCTGGAGCAAGGGATGGGATGGATGTCACCAAGCATCACCCATCTGGTACTTTTCTCAGAAAGTTTTCTCAGCACTCGCTAAAACTTGAGCCTTCCAGGGAGTTTTCTTTAGGGGAATGGTGACTTTTTGAAGAAAACAAAAAACAGTCTTTCTGTATTAAAGCAAATTGGATGATACCAGTGCAGACATGTCCCCAGGAAGAGCACTGGCTTGTCCCCTGTAGGAATGAAGGGAGTAGTTTGCTCACGGATTTCACCAGCTGGATGGATAGGTGTGAAAAATGCCTCTGTGTGTGGCAGCTGATCCTCATTGATCAGCTGTTAGAGCAAAGCTGAAGTTGTTAAACAGTTTGGTGCCGCTAATTAGAACACGAGGACAGCTTGTTGTGTGTGGGCAGCACAGGGGGTGACAGCTCCGGGTGGATTTTTGCTCCCTGTGGTCAGGGCACAGCAGGGTGGGGACAAGAGCTGGTGCCACCACCACCACCACCACCACCACCACCCCAACAACTCCCCATGGATCTGCTGCCTCCTGGCAGAGCTGCCAGGGCTGGAGGCAGCAGCCTCCTCGTTATTCTGCGCCCTTCCCGTGGCTCAAGGAGGAGGTCTCCATTCAGACTGACACCTCATTACCATGAGATTAATGGCTCCTCCACTGCATTTGGTGCGCCCTGATCTGCTGAGATGGGAAAGAAGCTGCTTAATACGATGCCCTTTGTGAAATGTCACTCTAATCTTTTATTAGTTTAAGGAGTGGAGCAAAATGGGATTAGCATGGAGCTTGATGGGAAAAGATTAGGTTGATTGAGAAAAACTGCAGCTAAAGAATGTCAGAAAGGGCCTCTAAATAGATTAACAGACTTGTTTTCCTTAAAGGCTGAAGAAGGAGCAGGAAAACCTGCTTCTCCCCTTTCAAACATGAGATTTAAGGGTAGAACACATAAGTGGATCTGGTTTGACCTCCCTGTATATCCTGTTTGACTTTTAGCTGAGGCATGAGCTCTGTTTGGCTAAGACGTGACTTCCAGCTTGGCACAGAGTTTTGACAGGAAAACACCAAATAATAGAAAATCCCCCATTTCCTTTAGTAGCTTGGACAATGGTCAATTATTTCCATTATTCAAGCATTGGCCATCATTTCTAAGTTGTGTCACTAATACCTTCTGGATTAGTCCGGGCCTTGCTTAGAAGCTCTCTCAAGGGAAATTAAAGTCTATTTATACCTGGTCCTGGCTCCCATGAGTTTATCTGGACTTTTATTTGCATTGTCTCCTAACCTGCATTTTGATGAAATGAATAGCCGGTTCAGTGTGATGCATTTTGTCTCAACCTGAAGAATTTGGGGAAACTCTTTTCTGCAACTTCTACAATTTTCTTTTGTCATTAGAAACAAGGTTGCCAGAGAGAACCTGTAAAATCCAGATCTCATCCTCACTTTCGCTAGAACACTTTGCCTTCCCTACTGTCTCCTCCCTGCTGTCCTGTTTAGTTTCAGTGTCCTGCTGTCCTGCCTCATTTCAGTTTCAATCTCAGCAAGAGTGGACTGTTTATCTTTGCAAAGCTCTGTTGAAAGACTATTAGATTAATTTTCACAGGCAATATCACGTGCTGCTCCCCTCCAGAGGAGTCCACTTCTTGGACTAGATGAGCAGGGCTTTGGCTCTTGTTTTTCCCCACAAGAGTCTGCCAGAAGAGGAGGAGGCCTTAAAACGCTGCCTGGTGGGAGCTGTGCCAGCTACAGCTGCAGGAAATCTGTCACTGACCGGGTCCTGGGCTGGAACTGAGATGTTTTGCTGGCTATTTCAGGTACTCCCAGGATGGGATGTGGGAAGCCATTGGCAAGCCACATGATCTGTAATTCCTCATCAGAGTCTCCATGATAAGATTTATTAATAGTACTTAAGAACAGTGAAATTAGCAAAGTACTTGGCTAATACAGGTAACATCCTGTAGGGATAAGATAAAAGCTGTTGTTTGGGAAGCCAGCAGTGAGTAAGGTATTCTTGGGGGTATTTTTCCATAGTATTCCACAGGAATGGAGCACGCCATGTGTTCCAGTGCCAGGCTGTCCCCCAGCCCCTCAGAACAAAGCTGGGGGAAGGTTTGCACCAGACACGGGGGTGCTCTCATTCTCAGAGTGGCTTTGCTGCAGAACTGTTGTCGGAGATGGAGGGCAGGGACGTGCCGTAGGAGTGGATTGCCAGGAAAGGGGATATTCATTTTAACTCCTCTGGGAAGGCAGGCTGTCCCTGGCCACCAGAGGGGACCTGCTCCTGTATTTTAATTGCTTCTCTGAGGACATGGAACAAGAACAGTGCAAAGTCAGTCTGGAAAAGCCCAGGACAACTGGCTGGACATTCAGGTTTGCTTGACATGTGTTTGTCCCTGTGGTACGTTGGGATAGAAAGGTTAAAGTTGACATTGGGCTTCTCTTTCATTCTAGTCAGGTAAAGGTCAGCACATGTCCAATGGAAATGAATACCTAAAATTCAGTGTCATTTGTCATCAAGTTAAAGAGAAATACAAATTAATCCATGAATGTAACATAATGCAATGACAGCACTCGCCCTTTAAAAGAAAAGCTGACTCGTCTTTTACTGGAACCTGTCACTTGTGAGCTGCAGAAAAATGGTTTCCTGGACGTCACAGTAAAGCCCTTACAGATCCATTTTTGAAGCAGGATTCCTAGTTGTTATTTCTTTTATTCTATTTAATTATTCTATACATGGACAAATGAAAACAGAAATCTTTTTCTGAGTGCTTTATTGCCCTCCTGCTTTCTGCACTGCTGAGAGTTACTCTTCCATGCCATGACAGTACTTGGTGCCATGCCAACAGTCAGTTCCTGAAATAAAGTAAATCTTTTACACAGATGCCATACCTTAATTTAAAAATGCCAACTGGTAAGGAATGTGCCGCTTTTATTTGCCACCACAATCCAATTGTTAAGAGCTTGAATTAACAAAGAGCAGTTAATTCCACAGTTGCAGCATTCTGCCATTGACACTGGTGTCTGTTTAACTGTATTCTGTAGGGAGAACTCCTTATTTTCAGTCTTTTTTTCCCACATCTGTTCCTTGAGCCAGAGATAAGACCTTACTTGTAAACTTTTTTCTCATAGATTTTATGCCGCCACAGTCATATTGATTTGGATGCTGAAATAATCCTTCCTAATAGAAATGGAAAATAGAACTTGGACACAAACTGCTGATGTAATTCCCCCCGGAGTTCCCAGATTGCCATGTTGCATACAGACTGTCATATCTGGTAAAGAGCAAGATGCAGGCGTCATTGGTGTAAAATCATATGTTTTCATGCAGGGTTCCTGACAGCAGTGAAAAAGGAGGCAGTCAGGAAGAGATAAGAATGAATTATATTTGTCTTTCTGTAGAGACTACACCCAAATTACATTACAATTCCTTTAAAAAGTATCCTTGCATAATCTGCTTTCAAAAATGCTACATCATTAAAAATATTCCTTGTAGATTGTATCACGCAGTTCTCATGGTCTGGCTGACTCTCACATAGCATAGATGGATGTTCTTGTGGTTAGAGCAAAAGGCCTGAAAATAAGGGAGCTTACATTCCTACTGCATCTGTTTCAGATGTGATGACTGCAAGATGACAAATTAAATCTGGTTCCCTGTGCAGACAAAAAAGTAGAGAAATGCATGAAAAATAGAAAAGGTGTTTCAGAAATGTGCTGCAGGTCTCTGGAGGGTGAGGTTCCTGCTCCCCTGTCCCCCCAGGCTGTGGAGCAGCACAAGGTTTTTACCCTGGTGGCATCTGCAAACTTCCTGTGCCCTTCCACTGCCTTGGGCTCTGCCCATGGAGCCCAGGAGCTGCTGGTGCTCAGTGTCCAGCGTTGTCCCTGGCCATGCCACTGCGGAATGGCTCTGACGCTCCTCAAGGACTTGGGTCCTCTACTCAAATTTCTGCTGGTGCTGAGGCTGAACAGTTGCTTTGGTGGTGGCAGAACATCCACACCTTCCAAAGAGACAGAGGATGGCGTTTTTTGCCATCGTCTCTTTAGCTGCAATTGCTAATCTGCAGAAAAGCCTGGGAGGCTTCACCATTAATTCTCTGCCTTCTGGGGAGAAATGTGCTGGAGGAGTGAGAGCATTAATTATTCTTAGGATCATTATTAGAGCTTGTCAAACTCAGTTTTTGGCAAAAGTGTCTTTGCAGAGTGCACTGCATGACTGGTCCTTTTCTTCCTAATACCTTCACAGTCTGCAGCCTGTGCTGTGCCTGTCCCTGGTGGGATGCCTGTTTGATACTCTGGCTGGGCTCTAAATAGGCTGTTTTTCAGACATTTCTATGAGACATCACTGAGCTCTTCACAATTCTGCATATTTGCAATTCATTTTATTCTCTCTATCACGCACTCTTATTTTTTCAGGTACTCCTTAGGGATTCTGCATCAAATATAATGAAAGAAACTGGCATTGGTCTCTGACCTGCACAGGAAAAATCGTAAAATTTGAATGTATTTATACATCTTGCATGAGCCAAGGCAAAGGACAGCTGAGTTATTTTTTTACCTTTATAAAGATCTCTGGTGTACTTAAATGGGAGAAAAATAGCAGGTGTGTGAGTTCTTGTCAAGCTACAAACATTGCATTTCCCTAGTTTTTCCTGGATTTTTGTGTAGTAGGACAGGGAAAATGTAAGGTCAAGACCTTAAAATATGGTTGAACTTTTATCATTAGGTTCGGAATCAAGTATTTACTTTCATGAAATTCAGAAACTTTCTCCTGCTGAGCTGAAGCTTAAGAAGGGTAAAGTTTTGTCCTTCAGGCTGCCGGAGGACTTAGCAGGCAAAAGCTTGTTAAGCTGAATTAATTTTTTTCTTTGTAAATCTCTCCAGTATCTCTTGCAAGAATGAGAGTTTCTCATCTCCTCTCTCTGCCTCCACCCAGCTCATTCTCCTCAGTGCAGTATCCGAGCACCCAGAAGCTGCAGGCCCACACTTCATGTCTCACCTTACACAGGTGCAGAGAGTTTCAGAGTGAGATGTTTGACCAGAAAAAGACAAAACCTTTCCCAAAGCAAGCCAGTGCTGGCCTGGCTGTGTAGCAGGTACAGGCAGGGTCATCTAAAGCCGCTGGCCCTGTGGTAATGACTAAAACAGAAGCTGCATTCTCTGAGTCCAGCTCACCTTGTTCAGGGGCCAAAATCTGGAGCCGTGGGCCTAAGCTGCACTCAGACATCCCCTGTCAGCAGAGGCCATGCTGGAGGAAGGTGTGTAAATCTGCTTTGAAGGTATTTTCCTGCTATACCACAGGTCATTGGTCCAGTAGGACATCGCCAAAGTTGGTTAATACTGATTGCATCAGAGGAAGGTTGAAGTGTTTTCATAACAGACAGTGATGGAATAAACCTAATCACAGTCAAATTGACTTTATAAACTTCCTGTGCACTAATGACTGGCTCATGTCTTGAATTGTGAGGTTTTTGCCTTACAACAACATGTAGCAAGCTAATATGTTTATTTTTTCCTGCCTGTAAATTTCTTGTGAACATGATGAGTAACACAAAGTTTAGATGTGTACCATGTGTGATAGATTCAGATCCTGCCTATCCCAAGCGCCGGGCTCTGGATCCAATCGCTGCAGCCTCCATTGGAAGCAGCACATGCAGACCTGGAGCTGAGGGAGATCATGGAGGTGCAGGATGGGTCTGTGCACGATTATTTCAGTGCTTCTTCCCAGTTTGGAAACGGGACCCAGAACTCAGCGTTTGCCAGCACACCCCAGTGCTGGGGGCGGAAGGCGGGCACGGCAGCTGCTCTTGTGGCTGTCAAATAGCAAAGGTTTGGGTCATTTCTGTGGAAGGAGAGGATCCAACTGTAGGTATGTTGGTATAGATGAGGTGGAAACAATTTCTAAATAGGGCTTTTTTTTTTTCTTGGGGATTAGCCTCCAGTTTCAGATAAAACCTGTCACTCTCAGTCTGATTGGATGCCCTGTTAATTGTACTCTGTAGAAGCCCTGCTTCCTCCTGCTAACTGGCAGATACCTTTGTATTTTCCAGAGCTGAAAAGGGGATAGATGGTCTAAAATACCGCCTGATTTAACTACTCCATGAAGTCACTTGGTGGATTTTCTCATCAGAACCTGCAGTTTGATAACCAGCTGAATGGCAGAGCTGTTTTCAGTAGTGTTGGATACTGATGCTAAAAAGTGGTCCCATGCACCCTGCTCTGTTCCAAGCCCTGGCAGGCCGGGGCTGTGTCCCAGGCTGTCCTGGTGTGTGACACACTGCTGCACCCGTGCAGTGCTGGGCAGGACGTGCCACTCGGCCTGTGCCAGGGCCTGCCTTCCCCTCTGCTCTTTGCAGTGTCATTTTTACAAGGTTACCAGATTTCACAGCAACCCAACAGCACCGCAGAATCTCCAGCTGATTGGTTTTTGCACTCTGTATTTAGTGGGTTTGTTATTCTGTCTGATGCCTGTCACAGCGAGGACGCTGGGACGCAGTCGTGACACCTCTGTGTGCAGTGACGAGCCAACGCGTCCTGGTGGAGAGGCTGGGCAGGAAGCAAAGCTCTGATCTGTCACTCAGGAGAGGCCTTGGACTTGAAGAGTGCGTTCAGGTTATTTTTACTGCCATTGCACTTGCTTTAACAGATTCTCAGCTGAATGAATTCTCCAGCTCTGCTAGTGCGAGTGCAGGAGCCCAGCAGCTCCTGAGCCCAGCAGCTCCTGATCCCAGCAGCTCCTGCTCCCAGCAGTGGGGCTGGAGGGAGGTGTGGGACCTCACCCAGGGCAGGGACACTGTGAGAATTCACTGCAAACAAGCAACGTTTGCCCTGGCCGGGAGTGCGACCCTTTTACGAATCATCCAGGGAAAGGGGTCAGGACTGTGTTAATTGCATGTTGCGGGGGTGTAAAAAAGGTCCTTGCTTTTCCTTTAGAAGGTCTGTAATACAATGACTTTCACTGCTGGCAGGGGTGCTGCGGGAATTGAATTATAGCTGGAAATTAGATATGCATAGCCTGGCCAAACGATCATTAAGGGAGATACTGTAATCAGCTGCCAGTGTTCAAGGGCTGTAAACACCAAGAAGAGAAAGATGGTTTATTTGGGTGGTCTACAAAGTTGTAAGTAAAAGAAAAGGTACAAAACCAAGCAAATTAAAATGGAGGTCTCAAGAAAAAGATTCTTAATGTCGAGTACTCTCGGCCTGAAAGACCTAACACTCCAGTCATGTAAAACACGATTGAACATAACAAAAGAGTATATTTCAAGCTGAAAGTGAACTTGAGTGCTTTAATATTTCTTTCACCTCTTATTTCCCTAGTCCTGTATTTCATTAGCATTTTTCATACTTTTTTCTCAACATGTGGTTTTTATTCAGCTCCTGAAGATGATAGTGCTTGAAGTGATGTGTTATTGTGGAGGTAGCACAAACACCACTCCAATTATGGTTTTGCCTTTGTTGCCATGGAGAAATTTAAATCTATTTTAGGCCAAGGACTGATTATAGCTGGAACTAAGGGTAGGAGGTACGTGTAGCTTGGAAAGGTGAAAACCCATCACTGCTGATACCCGCAGTCAGCCTGGCACTGTGAGGTGTGAGTTTTAACAGCTCAGAGTTTCACAGCTCCCAAACTGCTGACATCTCAGTGCAGTTCCCTGCAGCTCTCACCTTGAGTGTCTTGATTTTGGTACCTGTTCTCTGGTGCCTGCTCCTCCGATGTGCTGTAATGCGCTCTTTTGGACGTGTATTTTTGTTTATTGCCATCTATGCTGAATGTTCTCAAAGATTATCTAAGTTCAGTGTTCCCCATGGCCTTCAACCCCACTCTCTTACCATCCTTGTGTTTCCTTTGTTTTGTGTGTCAAATGAGGCGTGTCCCCATTAAGACAGAGGTCAGGAAAATCTGGAGACTGTAGCTAATGAATTAATGTCCTCATTTGCATAATTGATGGTTATATATCTCCTCAGTGACATGGTTTGCTGTGATACTTAAAGCTATTTTTGTTTTTGACTCCTCTGCCCTGCTGTTCTCTGCTGTCTACACTAAAGGTATATTACTACTCAGTGAAAAAAAAAAACTGACCCCAAAGCCCAAATTTTTTACAAGTTCCAATTGAATGCTTTAATCCTTTAATGCATTTCTGTTCACTGGCATATTTATAGTGGCTCAGCTCTAAATCTCTCATGGGTATTAGAGCAAGGGGAGTCAGTGTTTAAAACATCTGTGTGTGCTTGGGGCTGGAGTAGAGGGGAAAGAAAATATATAGGAGAGAGCAGAGAAATAGCTGAAAAATGAGAGTGGAAATCAGTTCTTTCCTATATTCCCTGAGGTTTTATGTTTAATACACATCCCTTTCCCTTAGTTTCTCTGTCTTCTGGAGTCTGAGCTCCCAGCAGAGGCCATGTCCATGGCCTGTGTGCAGTGCCCTGTGCAATGGATCCATCAGCTCACCTTGCTGGAGTTGCTCTGACAGAAGAGGCCAGCTCCCTTCCACAGGAAAATTTAATGTCTCTTCCACAGAGCCCTCTCTAGGGGCCTCGCTTCCCTGTGAGGGCAGCTCTGAGGGAACAGAAGATGCTGGACCCAGGGCCTTCTCATGAGCTTTGGAAGCTGGGCTCTCCTCGCATCCCGGTATGGGATTTTGGCCAAATTTGATCAGATGCCATGGCCAGCTCTCCATGAGGGTAAGCTCAATGAGAGCAATATGCTGGACCGTGCAAGGCATGTAAAGTGGGCTGTGGAGTGTGATGGAGAACAGAAAGGTGAGGGATGCTGCAGAGACTGAGCACAGTGGGGGAAATGCCTGACCAGGTGGGGCCTCCCCAGCTGCTGAGCACAACTCCAAGCACGGTCCTGAGGAATCATTTTGTGTTATATGAAACTTTGGATTCCTTTTGCTGCTTACTTTTTAGCAAGTTGAATTACCAAATTCCTGGAAACCCTTGCTTACACTTCAAGTGTTTACTCTTCGATCGTAATTCCTCCCTTTTTCCAACAAGGATATGTAGGAAACTATATAATACCCAACGGTGGTGGCACAAAATGCTGCGGTTGGAAGCCAGCTAAAAACTCCTGACTGTATGAATGGCTTGGAAACGTCTCAGGAGCGGCACACGGTTAGCGCCCGGGAGAGGCGGCCGGCGCGGCTGCAGCGGCGCTTCGGCTCCTCCTGCCGCACCTTGCGGCTCCGCTTCGTTCTGCTCCTACGGGGTCATTGGCTTTGAAGTCCGCGTGAGGCGGGGAAGCCGTGACAGTGCGGGAGGTGCGGGAGCGGGGCCGGGAGCGGGGCTGTCCCCTCCTGTCCCCGCGCTATCCCCTCCTGTCCCGGGGCTGTCCCCTCCTGCCCCCGGCTGTCCCCTACTGTCCCGGGGCTGTCCCCTCCTGTCCCCCGGGCTGTTCCTCCTGTCCCTTCCTGTCCCTTCCTGCCCCGAGGCTGTCCCCTCCTGTCCCCGCGCTGTCCCCGCTCGGTTCCGCGGGGCCACGGCGCCCTCTGCTGCCCGTCCGCGCCGCTGCACCCGCGGTCCCGGACCGCATTCCCGGTCCGTATCCCAAATTCCCGGCCCGTATCCAGCATTCCCGGCTCCCACCCCGCACTCCTGGATCTCACCCCGCATTCCCGCACCATATCCCGCATTTCCGGCTCCCACCTCACATTCCCGCATCATATCCCGTATTCCTGGCTCCCACCCCGCATTCCCGGCCTCTCCCCGCCGAGCTGGGAGCCAGCAGCCCTGTGCGGGCTGGCCGGAGGAACCCCATAAACCCCGACCCGAGGCGGGTATCTCCATCCCGCGGGCGGTTCCAGGAGGAAGAGCCCCGTACGAGCACCTGATCCCCAGTGAGAATTCAATGAAGGTTTTAATGAGCCCCTTTAGAGCGGCGGTCGGTGTGGAAGGGGCCCCGATGAGGAGCCGAGCGCAGCAGCCTGCGCTGCTCAGCGCCTGTGGCCGCCCGCCCTTCATCCCCGGCCAAGCCACTGTCTCCAGCTGTCTCCCAAGATTGCCGAGGCTCCTCAAGGCCCGGCTACAGAAGAGGCTCTGAGAGTTCGTGCAGCATTTCTCTCACTACTCGTCTCTCCCCCACTGTTGTCTCCATCTCAAAATCCTAAGGCGTCTGAATGCCTTTCCGTCAAGCAGCAGCAGTAAGTGCTCTCATGCAAGTATCTGCTGGCTGGGGATCTCCTGTCATCCTGGCCATCCACATTCAGCTTTTCTATCATATCTCTGTGTCTTCTCAAAAAGCAAAGGAGTCTTTTGCCTGTTCTAACTTTATCTGCTTTACAAAACCTCAGTGTTAGGTGATGGCTGAGTTACTTTGTTTCTCAAAGTCCAGGCACAGATTATTTTAATTCCGAGTTTAAAAGTGGAAGAATCAGAATGGAGTAATACTCATCCATGTGTACCTGCAGACTGGGACCTCTCGCTCTCTTTCCAGCAAAAATACCAGCTCTGGGTGTGCTGAAAGGCATGAGCACCATGCGGGGTGGCTGCTTCCATCCCCAGGACTCACAGACTTTTGTTTGCCTGCTAGTCAAGGCATAATCTGGAAAAAGCACACCCTGTGGAGAGTAGGTGATGAATGCCTGTGAAATCCTGGCTCTGGGAAGAGCCAGCCCTGCCAGATGTGATAATGTTGTCCTCTGACAAACGGCCATAGCTTGGCCTTCTGCAGATAACCATGTGGTTTGTGTGTTAGCCTCAGCTATTGATGCCGCTGAGGAAGGGCTCCCTATCCTCCAGCCATCCATCCCACCTCCACAGTGCTCAGCTCTCACAGCCCATGGGGTTTGGCTCCACTTCTCCCTTTCACTGGCACTTCTGCACAGACTAACAATTACAAATGTGCATTGCCATTTATCTTGCACCTTTCAGCTGCGAGTCCAAGTACTTCCCCCATGGGAATCGGGCGTTGCAGAGAGCAGTGAGATAAGCAGGGAGCACAGAGGGATCACCCAGTCGGCAGTGCTGGAGCACAGCTGTTCCTCGTAAGGCAGCAGACACTTAGCAGAATTCCAGAGTGTCTAAACACAAAGTTTGGACCAGCTGTTTTCAAACTTATTGGAGTTGCCAGTGCACAAAGTGCTGTGCTCGAGGTGTGGCCCCGATGCCGTGCACTCGGGTGCAGTGAGGACAGGCTTGCCCTTCCCAGGGCCACACGCTGCAGCCCCTTTGGCAGCGAGTCCAGCACACACCCCCTGCCTCTCATCCCGGCCCACACCACTCCCTGCGCTGGCCAGGGCCCTGATACAACACCCTGATGCAGAGTGTCTGCTGGACCAACTGATCTCCACTTTTGTGCAATGTCAAGCCTGTATGTTTTTTCTTTAAAACACTGAACAGTACCATCAGCTCCAGGTTCTTGAGTTCTCCCCAGGGCTCTCTCACCATCTGGAACATGGGCAGCAGCCACAGCCCAGCACTTTCCTGCAGGTCAGGAATTAATGATGAAGCCAGCAGAGCTTTCCTGGGAGCTTTTCTGTGGCAGAACTAACTCACTTCTTATTTACGTAAAGCCACACCTTACAGGTGCTCATACACTGCTGTCTGTCACCTTATGAGCTGTGTACCCTTACATAAACTTGTAAAGGTTTGTGTGTTCATGATCCATCCCAAAAACCTGTGGGGAGAGCAGCACAGCAGAGGCACGTTAGCTCCAGTCTGGAACAGTGCTGTGCTCTTCTCAAACAGCACATCTCCAGAAACGCCTGCAGTGCTGACTTGCTGCCTGACATCGCTCAAGTATAATTGGTTATGTCAGGTCTACCATAAAACACTATAAAAATGAAACTTCTTCCAGCAACAACTGAATTTTGGTAATCTCCAAGGCATGTAATTTGTTTCTGAAGTCCAGGTCCCATTTCCTTTCTGCAATAGCCTTACACATCATTTCTGCAGGACTGGGCACTAAAGATGGGCAGCATGTCATCGAGGTTGAGAGGTGGTCACATCTAAAAGGTGATTCACCCTTAGAGATGAGTGTATCTCTTCCCCTCCACTGACAGTGAAGAAAGTGTGGGTAAATAGCTCAGAGACATTGACCTTGCAGCTTTACAAATCATCTGAAAGAAATCTGACCTGTGAAATTGTAACTTACTGTGAGAGGATGCTGAGCTCACGGGCCTTTTGAATGAGCAGAAATCCAATCTTGAAACGAACTGTTACATTGTGCTGTGGTGTGCAGCAATCCCAGATCCAGGCTGTTGTCCAAGCAGTATCTCAGGATGCCCAAAGCCTGCAGCTGGTGTGTTCTGTCCTTACCCACACGTAACAGCACCCCCAGCGTGGAGGGAGGAATCTGGAGAAGGGTGCTGGCAGGACAGATGAGTTGGCAACACTGCATGTGGGCAGTTTTCAGAGGCCACAGGCTGATTCCAGACTCACCACTGCTGTCACCAGATTGTTGTCATGCCCTGGTGTCTGCATGCACGTGGAACAGATCCTGTGCCTTTGAATTACACCTATGGAGAAGTTCCCCCATCTAGAACTACCACCCTGGTCTGAAACCCTCTTTGCTCAAGAGCAGGTGATCCCACCCTTGCCCCTCCCTGCTTTCAGGAGTGCATGAAGCCATCGGGTTGTTTTAGAGAATTTCACCATGCAGCATAAAGGTTTGAGAGCTGAAGCTGCCCTGAAAATAAAAAGTGATGGCATAATGCAAACAGAATGATATCACTGCACTTTTTAATGTCTGGGGGACTGAACAGGAGATGAAGGTGAAGATTGTTTGAGGTTACTGCAGGCTTCATGCATCTGAGAAATCAGTGTTAAAAACAAAGCAATAAATACACAGTACTTTAACATCTTATCTGCTCAGACAGCTGCCTGCTCCCTGCCCCACTGCTGCACAATTCCTACTGTTTTATCCTCAAGCCTCAACCTACACCTTAATGTTTCCCAAAGAGGAGTAGAAATTTGTCATTTTTCCTCGTGTTCAGGTATTGAACAAAGCACCCTGGTCATTTATAAGCCAAATCTGCCCGAATTTCTTCTCTGGCTTTAAGAAACTCAGCCTGTCCTTATTCCTTGGTATGCAGTTCCGAGACACTTCTGCTGTGAGGAGATGCTGGTGTCAGAGGCCTCTGCTGTCTCACCCCAAAATGCAGTCCCTCCCTGACCCCTGTGAGATAATCTGAGTTTAAACTACCCATAAAAGGAGGAAGTATTTCAGTGATCCAGCCTGCCCCATGAGCACCAAGCAGTGTGACAGAGAGCAAGCTGTGGCTGAGAGCACGGAATGGGAATTTTGGGTAGTTTTGTCACCAAAACCAGTGTGTCGTGTAGCTACACACTTGCTTTTCTGCCCTGGGAAGAACAATTAGAGTGGCTGCTCTCCTGATTATCTGCCCTGTGAAGCATTACACATGTTGGTACTGCCTGCACAGGATCAGCAGCGTGTCAGTCTGCACCTCCCCGCTGCAGGAAATGCTGAGAACACAGTGACTGTGAACTCCAGAGCTGTGCTGTGCAGGGTGTACTGCCAGGATGTCACAGAAGCAGAGACTGTTCCTTGTTCATCTTCTAATTCTTCTCTTTTGTCCTTTTACTTTTTAGTGTGGAAACAGTAAATGATGGGCAGTTTCACAGTGTGGAACTCGTGATGCTGAATCAAACTCTGAACCTGGTGGTGGACAAGGGGGCTCCCAAGAGTCTAGGAAAACTCCAGAAACAGTCTTCTGTCAGCCTCAACACACCCCTCTACATTGGAGGTACCCTGAGTTGCTCTGGACTTGGGTTTTAACAAAGCAAATCATCTTCCATCCTGTGGAGGGGGCTCTCCAGGGCAGGAGATGGGAAGGGGTGACTCTGTCTTTGCCCTCTGCCAGAGGCTGTGTCCCCAAACAGGGAGCGTGGAGACCCCAGCTCTGCTGTTGTGCTCCATATTCCTCTGGCACCCCAGCCCAGGCACAGCCCAGGCAGTGTCTGTGTCACACAGCCACCCCAGGAACAGCCTGCTTGGCGTTTCAGAAGCTTCCAGAACTGGCTGGCATCAAGGTGTCATGGCTGAAGTGGAAGTATCAGTGGGAGTATCACAAATTGTCATGGCAAAAAAGCAAATCAATAGTTAGCAGGTTTGAATAGACCATAACTGAGGAGTATTTCTGCTGGAATTTTTAGAGGTCTAAAAACTGGGGGGAAAGAGATGTGTGATTTAAAAACACACAAGATAAGAACACCTTGCTTAACAGTTTTCTCACTGGAAACTGAAGCTACAGTTTCAGTTTTAGACTGATCCTAGAATTGACCAAACCTCAGTTAAGAAGTTTTTTCACATTAAGTACTGAATCTGGGGGGAAGAAGAGGCCAAGTGGGGTGGGAAACAATGCCCAGAATAATGACTATAGCACTGATTATGTGTCTGGTTACAAGAGACAGAACAAACGCTGGTCTCTCCCCAGTGAATGGGTTTTGCCAGAACCCCCCTAGCTCTGCTCTGGACTGAATGTTGAAATCTCTCTCTTTCAGTGACACAGAGTTCTTGAATTTTTAGTCAGCCTGTTCCAAATACAAAAGTCAGCAGAATAGTAATGGACTCAGAAAGTCTTTGGGCTTTTTCTAATGAGATCATTGAAGCCAATAGTAGAAGCTTACCAGCTTCAGTTGGTGCTGGTCAAGGCATTTCTAAGTAATTTTCTTTAATAACACTTTTCTAAAAGAACCCTGAATATTGCCCTTGTAAAACAGAAAACTGGCTTATCTTGCTTTGTACAGAGCTGAACTTTTCTAATTGGCTCCTATTAAGAATGTCACAGGCTATTAAAGAGCATTGTGCATCAAAGATAATCAGCTGGTGCAGAGGCCATCACAATTTCTCCCTCTAGTACAGCATAAAAGATTCCAGTCCTGCAGCAATTTATACATCGGGAACTTGGGAAGCAATCACTTGGAAAACTTTAGTTAACGGATGAGCATTGTGGATCGATACTAATACTCAAAAGGTACCTAAAAAAACTTCTCAGGAAAAACCTGAGACCTGGAATGAAAGATTATGGGATACCAGGATCCATGGCCTCAGTGGAGACTTCTTCTGTTGCCCATTAAAATTCTTCTTGTTTCTTTCTATCCCCTCACTGTCCTGCACGTGCCACCTCTCTCTGTGCAGCGCTCCCACGGAAGCCAGCTGCCCTTCCTCTGCCGCTGCTTTAGCTAAAGGAGTCGATTCCATTACTCCAGAGCAATTGTTCCTGACCGACAGTAAGGTTAACACAGACCTGAGCCTTCAGGTGCTCACAGTTTTGTCCATCTCCCCAACCACATCTCCTGCTCTAGCAACATTCCTCCTAGCACACAGTTAAACCAAGATGCTGGATTTGTTTTAAGACCATCTTTAACAGTGGCATTACTTGTGGATAGCAACTTCAGAGGCCTCACATGGCTGAAAATGGAAGCACTTGCCTGTGCTAATGCAGCTGCACATCCAAGCATGTGTCAGTGGGGAAGGTAGAAAACAACATCCAAAAGAACCTGCCAGCCATCCAAACATGTGAACGCTTCCAAATACTTGAACAAGATGGGAAGTGCTCGCCACAAAGCCTGGGCCTGGCCCTTGAAGTGCTGTTCCCTGTTCTTTAGAGCTTTCCTGCACTGGTTTCCATGGGATGCACTCTTACCAATCCCTCTCTTAGCACTGTGACCCAGTAAAGCTGGAGTGTTTTGTTGCATCCCAGACATGGATGCTGCCTGCTGACAAATGAAGGCATTCTTAAACTTTTCAGAAGAATAATTGCTATTAAACTGTAGAGAGAAGGAACATTATCTAAGGAGAGGAACACATAGCCATCAGCCAAAAAGAGATGGGGTTTTTTGTTTTGTTTTGGGTTTTTTTGGTTGGTTGGTTCGTTTTTTGGTGGTTTTTGTTCTGTTTTTTTGGGGGGGGTTTGTTTTGTTTTGTTTTTGTGTTTGTTTTTTGGGGGTTTTTTGGTTTTGGGTTTTTTTTTTTTTTTTGGTCATACACTTCTTATAGAAGATGGGGCAAGTGAATTTAGTTTTGTTTCTTTCCATTTCCAGAATGAGAACAGTAAGACTGTTCTACCTTACAAAGGTCCAATGCAAATTAATTATTCAAAGCTTTTAAGGGGCTGTGACAAAAGAAGCCTTAGCAATTATAATTTCTGTATTATCATTGTAAGTGTAAGTGAACCTTCCCTTTTTGCTTTTATCTGAAGGGATCCCAACCTCTACTGGATTATCATCGCTGCGCCAGGGTGCAGATAAGACACCAAATGGTTTTCATGGATGCATTCACGATGTCCGCATCAACAACGAGCTGCAGGATTTCAAGGATTTGCCGCAGCAGTCACTGGGAGTCCTTCCTGGCTGCAAATCCTGTAACATCTGCAAGCACGGGATTTGCCGATCCCTGGAGAAAACGAGTGTGATTTGTGAATGTCACCCAGGCTGGATGGGCCCTCTGTGTGACCAGGAAATTGGAGATCCATGCCTTAACCACAAGTAAGCTCAAACAAATGCTGGTGGGAGAGCGAAAAGCTCTACAGCTAATGCATATTTAACATTTCATCTTGCAAAACCACAGCTGACTATTTTTGGAGGTGCTGGGCTCCCACATGAGGTTATTGACAGTTGTGAGTCAGCATCCGTGGCAGCTCTCAATTTCCACTTGTTCGGATGTTGCTGACTCGCCAAATGTGCTCGTGGTCCTGAGGCAGCTCAGGTGTTAATGCTGCAGGTCGTACCTTCAGCTGTGACTCTACACATTAAAATACAAACCCTCCTGTTAATGGGTATGGCTTAACCCCAGGAGGTGAGTGCCTGCACGGATCCAGAGCAGGGCTGCCTGTGAGTGGGAGGTTTTAGGGGTTTGCTCCCAGCAGCACTGGGCCCAGTCTTCAAACTAACTCCCTGAAGACCATTAAAGCACTCCAATGTGAGCAGTTTTAAATTTCCCAAATAGCTAACTTAAATATTACACTTTGAAACAGCCCTTTAAAGTGCAAGTTTAAAGGATAGCGTGGTGTTGCATGTGAAGGGAGCATGAGTGTAAAGTATTTACAGTTCAAAGGCTCAATAACCACATCTCCATCAGAAACACGGGATGAATAGCTTTCTTATGGCAAATGCACAGGAAACAGTCCTGTGCAGAGCAGCAGGCTGCATATTTCAGTGTTGTTTCATAAGCAGATGGAAGTACTTTTGTTTTAGAAGTTACTTCAGTTGCTGTCTTGGAAGGCGCTTTTCACGAGCACATACTTCTGACAGGTAAATTGATGCAGTAAATAATCACTCTCTTAAGGGCAGAAATTTAACCTGGCAGAGATACCATTTTAAACTTGCTTCTGGTTCTAATTCTGCAAAGTACTGAAGCATGGAAGGTGTTGAAAAGCACCTGACAGTTTACAAACCAAAGGTATGAAGACCCAAATGTTTCCTTGAATTTCCAATGTCAACACAAAGCTGCTGTGGTTGGACAGAGGAAAAGGAGGGAATTCCAGATGTTTACGTGATGAGGAATTGTTTCTCTCAGAATCCAAGGAGGGTAAGGCAATCATGAGCATAGCCCCTTGCTGTGTGTATTTTTAATGCTTCCCACCTTTCCTGAAATCACTTCAGCCTTTTGGAGCTGTCTCCTTAAAGCCACGCCCGGTGTATCCAGGGGAGTGTGGAGTGCTGCTGGCAGGTGTCTGCTCCAACACTCACAGGTTAACCTCACTGAGGAAATGTACCTGTAAAGATCAGGTAACCTCTGGTTCCTGGAGCAGAAAATACTGCTCTGTGTAGACTGTGACTCTCTTTATTACAGTATTTTGCATGTCTCGACCTGACTGAAACTGCTCTTATGATTTGTCCTTTTTAGTTAAAAGGTTAAAAATTAAATGTACAAAATTTGAACATAAACAGGGAATACTTTTAAAGTACTGGAAAGAAAATAGAGGTAAGAGAGACATGGGTTTATGTCAAGTTATATCATGCCAAAGGTTTATAAGCCCTGAGCAGCTTTTCCTTGGCTGGAGAGGGTTGCTTTACTCCCTGTTCCCAGAACATTTCAAGTCTATTCCTGTCACAGAAGTGGGGACGGTGTCAGAGAACTTGCTAAGGGATCAACACCCCACCCTGTGGTATTCCTCGGAAATGCCAGAGCTCGCTGCAAACCACAGGAGCCAGGGAGCCCTCGACTACAGCTGCCTGCTGATAAGTCTGTGCATAGCTTTGCCACAAGCACCTCCATTTATCACACTGGTTTTCATCACCTGATATTATTTGTACAGTAACTCTGCTCAGGAAGCCTGGGCATGCAGCTTGATTATTGGCACTTAGTTCCACGTGCTGATGCTGTAAATGTGAGCTGTCTTGTGTGGATGCCAAGCCCTGGTCTGTGCTCACAGAAGAGCTTAATGTTTTCCACTGAGGTTCACAAATTCTAAATGTATTCTGTGAACGTTATCCAGTATTCACTGAAAACTCACAGTTTTCTCCAGAGTGTTTGACACTGAGCTGCTGTTTTTGGATTAGTGTCCTGGAATTAAATGGGCAGAAATGCCAAAGTCAAGCATTTCTGGGAAAAGGAACTTTCACATGTAGCAAAGAGCAGCTCTCAGTGCTTCTGTTTCTCCAGGTGTCTGCATGGCAAGTGCACGGCGGCCGGTGCTGCTTACACCTGTAAGTGCATGGAGGGCTACACGGGCATGTACTGTGACAAGAAGAACAACTCCTCAAACCCCTGCAGGACTTTGAAATGCAACCACGGGCAGTGCAAGGTTTCAGAGCATGGGGAGCCCTACTGTGAATGTGACCCCGGCTACAGCGGAGAGCTCTGTGACAGAGGTAGGCTTGGCCCCGGGGTCGGGAGCTGTGCTGCTGCATTCCTGCTTTACACCTGACTTACACCTGACTTGCACCTGACTTGCACCTCTCTTCCATGCCACTCGGACTTGGGGGAGAATGGCAAATAGCAGGAGATAAAGCTACGCCAGCCTCTGGAGTACAGGGAGAAGAACAGAAGCACACAACAGTGGGTAGCTACTGTCACACAGAGAAGGGCACGTGTAGCAAAGAGTTTTATTCTCTGTCTCCTGGATCCTCAAGGTTTGCTGCTCCCAGGATTTAGGTGGGATGTTTAAAGAAGAGGGGGTTGTGAGGTTTATCCGCAGCAAGCAGGGATCAGTTAATTGCACTGCTGGGAAAGGAGGTCTTACCAAGGAGGAACTGCTCACCTGAAGTGGCGTGAAAGATTCTCAGCTCACTCCTTCAGATGCAGCTGGGCAGATTTCCAGGGGAATCCCACAGATCACACTGGACTTTCCTACCAGGGCAGAGGCCCAACTCTTGTGCCCTGACCTGAAAAGACTCCCTGGAAACTCACTGAGTTTTAACTGCATCCTTTCTGCCTTTTTTTGTTCCTGCACAGAAGGAAGGAGCTGGATTATATTATTTTTATTTAAGTTGCACCTTTCCTGTGAATGAACCACAGACTTTCCAAATTATGCACATACACATCACCAGAATGTATCTGGCTGCTGCACAGGGACTGCAGAACAGCACAGACACTTTCAGGTATCCCAGAGCACTGGTGTCATGCACAGCAGGCTGACCTTTGCTCCTGAGAAGCAGACATGGTAAAACTAATTCTTATTTTGCAGGAGTGTTGCAGGACTCAACACTCAGCATTCATTAAAACACTTCCAGACTGCTGATCAAAGCCAGCCGGGCTGCTTGGCCTTGGCCTCACACCGGATATTACACATTTGTGGAGCACAAGCTCTGTTTTGGTGGCAGGTCCAAACCAATAAAAGATTGAGGTCCTTCTCATGAATCTTGAATCACGTTATGAACACAGGGCCGTTTGCTGATGTTCGGGGAATATCTGGCAAAATAGTTACCACACTTTTTTCTCCTTTCATCTCCATTGTCCCACCAGAGAACCTCTGCCAAGGAGACATCATTCGAGAAGTGGTCCGTAAGCAGCAGGGCTACACAACGTGCGCCAGCACCTCCAAAGTGCCGCGCCTGGAGTGTCATGGCAGCTGCGGCAGCGGGCAGTGCTGCGTCCCCCTCCGCAGCAAGAGGCGGAAATACTTCTTCCAGTGCGTGGATGGATCCACCTTCACGGAAGAACTGGAGAGACATGTGGAATGCGGCTGCTCAAAGTGCTTATAAGCCATTCTCCAGTCCCTTGCCACTTTAATCGACTCAGAAGCGCTATCAAAATGAGACCTATTTACTTTCAGAGTGAAGAAGAAGAAAAGAATTATTAAGTATATTGTAAAATAAGCAAAAAATAGAACTTATTTTTATTATGGAAAGTGACTATTTTCATCTTTTATTATATAAAGTATCGCACCACTTTGGGTATATGTATCATATAGTGAGCTATTTTTACCATGAAACTTTTTTAACAGTTGTAAGAAAAAAAATTTCAAAAGCTAAAAGGTTAAAAAAAAATTATATATATATATATAAAGAAAACATAGCCTAGCAGGAGGAATGTGGGGTGACTTTATGTGTATGCACAATGAACAGACGTAAAGTGTTCCAAGGACCCGCTGCCGGACTGACAGGGCTGAAGAAAGCTCCGAGGCCCTGGCTGGGAGTTCCAGGTGAGCGGATCCCCGTGACAGACTGCATCCAGGCACCCGGAGAGCCTGCCCAGCCCCTTCTCTTCCCAACACTGCCGATGCTGGTTTGCTCCTGTACAGTGGCCCCGCTTGCTGTTTGTGAACTGGTTCCCTGGAGCACACAGGCACTGCCGTAGCTTGAGGCTAACTACATTATTTGGCTATTGTAATACTATAATACATTTTTTGCTGTGTATCTTGTATTTATCTGTGTTCACGTTATATTCTTCAGCAACTATATCTATAGAGCACAGGCAGTTTTATCCCAAAGAAGGGTGCAAAGGGAAAGGAAGTGGAGAAATTTATGTTGCTTTGGGTAATTTGGGGGCAAAATGTGAAATAAGTGCTAAGTGATGCCTAATAAATGACGTAGTACTTTTGTGTAAACTCCTCAGCTATGTTATTTCCCAAGTTTGTGCCTTCTTGCTCCCAGCCTTGAGCCCTTTTTTTGTATAAGAAATGTAAGGAATGCACTGCTACATAGTTTTATCACACCTTGACACTTTAACTTGCAAAGGTTGTAACGAGCATGAAAATACCACAGGTGCCAGAACGCACCTGCAACACCTCGGCTTTTACTGCCACTGTCACTTGAGGCACGGGTGTGAGCTGGGCTGTGGCTGCTGCTCAGCCGCACGCTGGCACTGAGCAGCTGCTGCCTCTCCACAGCTTTCCAAACGAGCACAAGTTGCACTATATCCGCGTGAAGGTATCCAGCCGACATCTGTGCGCCCCAGCAGCGCTCTCCCCTGCACAGGGAGAGGTGGCACAGCCCCAGCCAGTGCACGCTGGCCAGCTCGGCCAAAGCTCTTCCATCTGCTCTGTGCCCTGCGCTTGCGGCTCCCGAAGGACCCCCACTCACCTGGGCTGTGTGCAGAGCAGCTGCTGAGTAGGAAATGGAAATCAATGCAGGGATAAATTATCGCTGTGGATCTGAGGGAAAATCTGACTCCGGGAATGAGTTTGATTTTTGAAGGGTTTCTGTCAGGGCTGCCTTTCAGGGTCAGAACATATGTGGCAAAGAGCACCGTGGATACCTTGAATTTTCTCTTACTGTAAGTTTCAAACCTCCCCATCAATAACTGTTCTATTATCTGTGTAGTTTCTTTCTTTCTCTAATGGAGTAAGTATGATGATCCTTTCTTCAAGTTCTCTGTCTCTAAGAAAGGGAGTCAGAGATGCTTCCTAGCAGCCATGAAATCCTTCTGGGAACGCTTAATGGTCTCACCAAAAGAATTTCAGATCAGGGCCTTTGGCAAAGGATGAGTAGGAAAGTTGAATCAAGAAAATGGTACTTTAATTTGGGCTTTGGAAAGATGCACAGAATGCAACCCTGCCATGATAAGTAGAAAAGTTTATTTCCCACTAAAGCGAAGAGACTATCTAGCTATAATTCAGGCAGAAAGTTGTAACATGCTTGTTGTTCTTCTGCTATGTCAGTCTCTCCTTAACTGCAGCGATTCATTCATATTTCTCTGCCACGACCAGAGCAATGTGAGCAGAAGGGACATAACCAATGTAACAGCCATCTCAAAAAATCATCAAAATAAATATCAGTACATGGAGCTGGCAATCAGTGAACATAAAACAATCACTAGTTAATGTGCCAAACTCTGATTGATGCAGTACAGCTCAAAAGCCAGGGAAAAACTAACCCTGGTTGCAGGTACTGTGGACTGCTTTTTATTTTTAATATAACATCAGAAGCTCATAGCAGCTGGGGTTTGTGGTATACAACAAAAATCACCTAAACCACAACCTACACATTTTAAAAATTCATGCAAGTAACTGCAAACACTTGTGCAAATATCTGCCAGGCACACTGCTACCATTAATGTTTCATTCCTGCTTAAAAACATGTTAATTTCTAAAGAAGCAGCTGCTGTGGTGTGGGGCAGAAGAAATGCAGCCTAGCAGTGGCTCAGCAGCCCTCAGATTTGTAGCCACTGACTGCCAAGGCGTGCAGAAACACGGCCCCTCTTGAACCTGTCTAAAGCTGTGTTCACTTTGTCACTTGAGCAGCAGCCCTGTGAGAAAGAGCGTGACATTTACGGGTGGCCTCGCACCTGCTGGAGGGTGCTTTGAAAGGAATGGCCTGGCAAGGCAAAAGCCATCAACATCTTGTTAACACATCACTCTGGGATTTACTTAAGCCAAGCCTTGCAGCAAAGGGACCAGCAACAACTCGGCAACGCCGGCTGTGTTCCTGTCCCTTTCCTGCCATGGCATTTCAGTGTTAAGCATTGGGATAAAGAACTAAGAAAATACCTATTTTGTAACCAAATGATGCAATTTTGGTATGCTTTTAGGCAGCACTTGCCACTGGATAGTGTTGTTTTATGACCATGATTCTCTGACTTGCTACAGAATTATTTTATGTTAAGAAGAAAAAAAGCATTCAGATGTGCCAAAAATGTGAGGTTTAACTGAAGTGTAATTAGCTCTGAAAGTTCCTCTGTAACCTGCCTAATGTTACAATAGATTTCAAGAACTATGGGTACAATGCAGTAGTTTTTACCTCCAGAAAGTTTTAATATAAAGTGAAGAAATAAGTGAGATGCTTACCCTTTAAAAATGGCATTGCAGACTGGTGTGAACTGATGTATTTTATTATTAGATTCTCATTGTGATGTAAGTTTAAATAAATTGTTGGGTTATGGAAGATTGTAACACCTTGTGATGCAGATTATTTCTCTGTGTATTTGAGGTATCGAGTCCAACCTTCAGTGTCCACAAGGTAGTCCACAGGAAATGATGGGGGAACAGACATTCCTCTTTAACAAAGTCCAAAAACAGCTGTAGTTAAAGGTGGTATGACCAGTAGTTACAAATTTTTATGGCATCACAGCCTAATATTTTAGGAGTCTTATATGCATAGATAAATTAAGCCACATAGTTTTTGATCCTGGGCATTTTCTTTAATTAAATACTTTATTTGCTACATTTTTGAAACTGTTTGAGAAAGGCCTACAGCAAAACCACACTCATTAACTAATGTTAGAATAAATGAAGAAATACTGGGAATGAAGCTGGAGGAAGTCTGGCCAAGGAAATGGAAGTCACATGGCCAGCCATGGATGGAATGGATCCTGTGATGTCCTGACACACATACACTCCAAATCTGCTGCCACACCACTGCAGCTCATTATTATTAGTGATCCAGCTGTAACAGGCTTCTGCTATTCACTGCATTCCAGCCTTAGTGTAGAATAAAATGAAGCTCCCCCTAGTCCTCTGCCTTCCCTCACCCATGCCCCTGTGCAACACTCACATATTGCTAATTATGCTTCAAACTATGGCCCTTAAGAGTTGCCTTTGCAGTTCCACGCAAAACTGGTGACAGCAGTTAGCCAATAAAAACACTCAACCTTAATGAGCATCATTAAGTCTGAACTATGAAGGTTAATTACATAATTGTAGCAGATGGCAGCATTTTCACCTAAAGCAAACCCAGCTGAGCCCACTAAAAAAGCGGGGAAGTGTTCAAAAATGTCTGGGTAGCGGCTGCCCTGCTTTGCTCAACAGTTTATTTGCACTGCTCATGGCTGTGCAGCGTGGGGGTCCCTGAGCAGGCACTCGGGGAACTGCAGCTCAAGGATACAATGCTCCTGCGTGTGCTCCTGCTTGCAGTGCCCCGGGTATCTCTTTTCAGCTGTTAGTACGAGGCAAACAACGCTGGAAATTATCTAACCCATATTCCTTTATCTTTGTGTTTTTGAGACGGCAGCGAAGAGTTGGATGGAGCTGCTGTTTGCTCAGTGGTTAGCTGCGGAGTCTGCGTTGTTCTCTGGGGTCCTGTCACTTCAGATCTCTGTGACCTCTTTCAGGAGTTACCTCCCAGGTTTCACTCCAGCTCACACCAGGCAGCCCCGTCATTCAGTGGGCTGGACAGGCAGACTTGGCTCAGGTTTGCCGAGCCCGAGGTGCTCTCGATGCCTTAGTTTAAGGCTCAGCGAGATGTCACACTGGGTCACTGGGTGGACAGTCCGGTATCGTCCTGGCCAGGATATTGTCCAGGATGTGCTCCCGCAGCTTTCGAGGACAGCGGAGGTGAACGGGATCCGCCACCAGGTGGCGCCGGAGGGCGGCCCGTCCTGCTCCACTGGGGCCATGGAATGGGATGGGGTGGGGTGGAATGGAACAGACTGGAATAGACTAGACTAGAATAGAATATTTCAGTGGAAAGGGACTCATCTGGTCCAAATACCTGAGCAACTCGGTGCTGACAGAGTCAGAGACCGTTGTTGAGGCCATTGCCCAAATGCCTCAAACACTGCCAGGCCTGGGGTATGACTGCCTCTCCAGCAAATCTGTTCCAGAGTTTGAGCACCCTTTCCACAAAAAATTGCTCCCTGACGTCCTGTATAAACCTCCCTAGTGCAGCACTGAACCATTCTCACGCATGCTGTCCCTGGATCCTGCAGAGGAGAGCTCAGCACCTCCCTCTCCATGTCTCCTCTTCACAAAAGTGCAGAGTTCAAGGAGGTCACACTTCAGACTCCCTCCCTCCAGACTACACAAGCCGAGTCCTCAGCTGCTCCTCACAGGGGCATGTGTATGTGTGATACACGGATTTTCTGGGAAGTTTTAAATAATAACTTCTCAGGTTTTATTGATCCTGAGCCGTCAACTTCCTAGCATTGCTCACCTGTGAGGACAGGAGTTCCTGCTGTCCCCACAATCTGTAACATGGCATGGGGTCACCGTGGGTTTACCCCAGGAAACTGCATGAAGCAGCAGCAGAAGGATTGCTCTGCTGAGCCCCAGGAGGGCATGTGAGAGCTAAGGGTGTCCAACACTACATCAGCACCATCCCTGGCAGCAGGACAAGGGCTCCATGTGCTGGCATATGGGATAGCATGTGCCTATGCACTGTGGCAGCCTCAGACAGTGGCCTGACATCAGTGTCACAAGGCTGCTGTTGATTATTTCCATGCTAGCACCTTATGGAATAACAACTCATTCTGCTGTTTCTACCCCAATTCCGCTGCCATTTGCTCACACACACCGAGGCAAACGCGCTGCATGCCTGCAGAGTTTATTACCCAGCAGGGCTCTCGGAGCTGGCAGGCACACAGCCCACAGCCTGTGATACCTCTAGTCTGTGAAGAAAGCACAGCTGCTCCTCCAAGCACCTTCACCCTCCGAGAGCCCTGCAGGCAGCAAGAAACTCCTCAGGCGTGGAATGGAGCACACAGGCAGTACAAGCAGTACCTATCAGTATGAGGAGTTCAAACTTACCCTGTGACACAGGGGGCACCCCACGGTCTCACAGGCAGGAGAACAGAAGTTGCTGTGAGACTTGCACAGTTTTGTATCTTGTTCCTATGGGCTCTCTTGACCTTTTTTCACGAGGGCTTCTGAGCTTTCAAAGTACAAGGCTCAAGGTAGTCTGGGGATGACACTGCCTTCTCTGACTTGTCTATGAGGATTGTCCCCATGGCACAAGGATCACTCCTTTTCTGTAAAAATAATATTTTACAGTGCTGTTTCTTATCTGGGGAGGAAAAGTACACATCCTACCTCAGTGGTGTGAGACAGAGGAAAGCAGGTAAAAGAGTGCTCAGGGGACAGCTCAAAACTTAGAGGAATCAGGCCATTTTCAGTGGTCCAGTCTTCCAGCTGATCTTCCACCAGCAGCATTTAACCAGCTCCTCTGCTGGAGGAGGCAGGGGATGTTTGGAGTGATGGTATTTGTCTTCCCAAGTCACTGTTGCATGTGATGGAGCGGTGATCCCCTGGAGATGGCTGAACTCCTCCCCACCCATGGGAAGTGAATTCATTCCTTGTTTTGCTTTGCTTGCATGCACACCTTTCACTTTCCAGATTAAACTGTCTTTATCTCAATTTATCTCAATCCAAGAGTTTTCTCACTTTTACCCTTCCAGTTCTCTCCCCAGTCCCGCTGATGGGGGAGTGAGGGGTTTGACTGCTGGCTGGGGTTAAACCTTGACAGGCAAAAACCTCAGCCCTGCCTCCCACACTCTTGCAGAGCAAGGTTACAGGAACCAAATACCACAAGGTAATTTAGGTGGGGACTTTGCAGCACACGAGACAGTATCAGGCTTTCACCTAGCATCTGATAAGAGCAGGCACAACAGGCAGTTACTATAAAGGATCTTAAACTTCCTTAATTAAAAGCCAGCATATTTTGCATCTCTTAACTGCCCTAGTTTTCTCCTGGTAAAGCACTCATTGAACTGCTGGGGGGGTGGGGTTTTTAAAATATTATCTTAAAATTTACTATGTTGAGGTAAATACTGGCTACAAAAAAAAATAAAATACTTGCCTTCAGGCTTATCATTCATATAAAATCCTCTCATCTGGTTTCATTACCCACAGACCCTGTGTAGTACTTTAAGACAGTAGTTATGTAAGTGTGTGTGTGCATATATACACATATTTGTATTTATATTTATACAGCCGATCATACATTCACCTTCAGATTTATTTCAGGGGCTATTCCAAGCAGTGTGTTGACAGACATACAAATAACTCCAATCTAAACGTGCTTGTAACTTATAGATCAATTGCTCTGCAAATTAATGAATGTTCTGAGCCTCTCACAGGCCTGTGTTAAACTTTCAGTTTGAGCTAAACCTCTACTCTGAGATGGACTAAAGATAGCTGAGCACTGATCTCAGTTTGTTTTTTTGGGGGTTTATTTCACACATTCTTTCTTAGCTGTGACATTCAGATAAAACACTGCAGTTTCTTCTGAAGAAACTGAACCTTCAGATTTGCTGACCTTGTTTTTAACTGAACAGCCCTCAGTTCATTAATTATCATAGAGCCCTTTATCTACTCCCATTTTTCACTTGGGGAGATGAGTTAAGAGAGTTTGCTTGATAAAACAGCTTCAAGTGGGCATCCAGTGTATTCAAATTCACAACTTGCTCCTAAACCCCACACACATAATATGCATTTTTGTCCCTGACAAAGTCAGAGGCTAGGAAAGCGGTCAGTGAATCCACATTGCTGGAACAGGAGAATTATCATTTCCTCAGGGAAAGGCTGGGTCAAGAACTTTTCTGCCTGTTTCAAGACAGCAGGAATCAGACAGCTGTCAGGCTGTACAGTATGCTTTTTCTTTTTTTTCTGGGTTGCATGTACATATTTATTGCCCGCACTTCCCAGGGATGGTATTTCATTTCCTCTGGAGTTAGAATGTGTGTAGGAAACAGAGTGTCAGTGCTGGAAAAAATGCCTCAAAACTAAGGTAATAAAAAATCTCCCTGCAGATCTGTTTTCCCCAACCCCACCAGAGATGTCTGCAAGACACCGGATAGCTCATTTTACACCAAACATTCCACACTGCACAGTCTGGTGACTGGCAGGAAATTAAAGACTCTCTTTTCCAATCACAGTGTATATTTATGAGCAAGTTAACTTCCAGGTAGCAGCTAAATTCTTGTATTCCCTAACATGTATGCAAATGCTTGTGTTTGATGTTTCAATAGTAAACTACATAGCAGTGAAAAACCACAAAACCACACCAAAATTTCCTCACACACGGGAATTTCCACAATTACATGTAGCTAACTGAAAGAGAGAAGTTCTGCAGCCCTGGTAATACACTCTGAACTTCCTTTAAGGGATGAGAAATAAACATTTAGAAGAACTTCAGAGTAAGTTTCCCAAATACAGACATTTCAGAAAGGAAACATGATAAATGGGAGAGGGCATCTACATGAGAATTTCAGCCTTTTAGTGTAAGATTCTGGATTAAAGAAGAATAATCCTTCTATGACATTTTTTATGTGTTTAGAAGCAGTAGGGGAATGGAGGATGAAAAGACGTGGTTCCTGTCCTTACACAACAAGTTCATGAGTAAAGCCCCATGCCCAGGCAGCTGAGGATTTAGTCTTTCCTTAGTTTGTGAAGGGTTACTTCAAAACAGACTTTTGCCAAAGATAAACTCCAGACACAAAGAAACTTCAGCTCCAAGTGGGAGGTTATTCCCAAATCCTCCTCCTAGACCAGCGATTTTAGATCCATCCTAGGTCATAGCCATTGATCACTTGGCACTTTATCACAAAGGAGAGGGAAGAAACTGGAAAAAAACCATTATGAATTCTTGCTGGAAAGCCCAGAGTTGTGAGCAGTAGGTGGGAGGCCTCGCCATGTCCTGCCACTGGTGGTGGGCTTCCCTCCTGCTGCAGAGTCAGGACAGACTGCACAAGCCTCCGATGGGGTGTGACATGTACTGAGTGTGCTCATACCTTTGTGTACCGCACATGAGCCAGGGTGTGCCCAGCGACGTCCTGCCCTGAGTCACGAATAGTGTCACCAACAGGGCCAGGGCAGGGATTGTCCCCCTGTGCTGGGCACTGGTGAGGGGCACCTCGAGGCTGTGTCCAGCTCTGGGCCCCTCAATTCAGGAAGGCCACTGAGGTGCTGCAGCGTGTCCAGAGAAGGGAGTGGAGCTGGGGATGGGTCTGGAGCACCAGGAGTGGCTGAGGGAGCTGGGAGGGGCTCATCCTGGAGAAAAGGAGGCTCAGGGGGGACATTCTGTCTCTGCACAACTCCTGACAGAAGGGTGGAGCAGGTGGGGGTCAGTTTCTGCTCCCAGGGACAGGACATGGGGAGACGGCCTCAACTTGCACCAGGGAAGGTTTAGGTTGGATATCAAGAGGAATTTCTTCATAGAAAGGGCGATAAATATTGGAATAGGCTGTCCAAGGAGGTGGTGGTCACCATCTCTGGAGGTGTTTAAGGAAAGACTGGACATGGCACTCACTGCTCTGGTCTAGGTAACATGGTGGTGTTTGGTCAGAGGCTGGACTCAATAACCTCAGAGGTCTTTTCCAACGTAACTGATTGTGTGATTAAACATCAGCCTATTGTACCAGGTGAGGAAGTTTCCTGGGAAATAAAGTTATTGGTGCAATCACTGGAGTCCAGGCGAAATGAGCCATTTCCGAAACTGCTTTGGTGCTTAACTGTGCGAGCACTTCAGCCCCAGCGAAGGGAAATGAAAGCAAACGTCAATCGCCCGTTTTATTTAGCGAAACAAAGCATTCGCGTCGCTCTCGCACACTCCGGGGCCCGACAGCGGCTGCTGCTGAGGGTGTGACAGCAGCGCAGGACCCCTGCCCGCTCCTCGTGGCCCAGGCCCGGCGATGGGCCATGGGCGATAGGCGGCGAGGCCATGGGACACGGCCCAGG
>VZRN01000285.1:1600557-1699900 GCA_013397935.1 Dasyornis broadbenti
AGGAGAGCGAGGCCCGGCCCCGCAGAGCCACCGCCGGCGCTGCCCGCCCCATCAGGCGAGCGGCAGGAGACCCGCCCCGGCCGGCAGCGAGCCGGGCCGCCGCCGCAGCGCCATGAAGATCAAGGATGCCAAGAAGCCGTGTAAGGCCGGGCCGGGGGAGGCGGCGCGGGGGGCACGGGGCTGCGCGGCGGGCGGTGCCCATCCATGGATCCGGGAGATGCCCGCAGAGACGCGTCTCGCTCCTGTGCGTCCCTCTGAGGGAGGTGTCGGGGTTCAGGTGATCCTCAGTGCTTGCGTCGGAAGGACTAGAATAGAAACTGATATAATCAGTTTCTTGGGGATGGGTACTGTGTTTGATGAAGATGGCACTTAACCAGTGTGCTGAACACCTGCGCAGGTGGCTGCAGTTGCTACAGTTGTTACGGTTTTGCTTTTTAAGGACTAATCAACTTCTCATTCTTTTTAGAATATTTACTAATATTTGGATATAAATCCTTCACTAAAATACGCTGAATGTTCCCCTTTAATAATCACAGCTGTAATAATCTTACTATGTGTTAATTTGGATTGCCATGTTTGTTTTGGAGGGCACAAACATGGTTCAGACTCAGGTGAATATAAACAGAGTGTTTTGAGATTACAGCTACTTCTTGGGAAGAGAGATTTGGATTGAGTACGGTTAATCTACATGCAGGTGATGCACTCTCAGTGTAACAGATGCACAGCTGTGCAAGTCAACACACCTGTCAAGCTTACGAGGGTGTGCCTTAGCTGAAAGGGATGCAGGTATTGCTCCACGGAGTTCAGCATCTTTTTATTTCTCATCGTACTTAAAGACTTACTTTCAGGATGATTTACTGTATAGAAAAGATAGCTAGTCCCAAATTTCCAGGCCTAGTGCAGTTCATATGGTATGCCTGGCTAATGAACAGCATGCAACTAAGAGAGGATATGGAAAGTTGATATTTTAAATGTACTTTGTGAGCAGCCCAAAAAGAAGAAAATCACCAAACACATTTGACACAGGAAATGTTAGCATAGCTCTAGAAATAGCTATAAAGGCTTTGAAAGTACCTTGTTTCTTGTGGTCTTGTTGGGGAAACCATAAATATGCATCTCGTAGCACGTAATTAACCATTACCTCTTGTTAGTGCCAGTGTGTGAAAATTGCTGAATTGATTGTAATTATATTTATTAAGAGTAGAGTTCAGACAGCATTGTTTTCCCCTGGTATAATATTAAGAAATGTTATCAAGGCAGCAGTAGCTGGCTGTAAAATATTATAGTGGCTTGATAACTGAAATTTTGAGACTATGGCTGCTCCTACTGCAGAAACCTGCTAATTTCAGGACTGTCTCTGCTGGACCTCAAAGTCTTGTTTTCTGTAGTGGTCGATTTAAGCCTCATGGATAAATAATAGTGCAAATGTTATCAAGAAGTTTTAGCTGCTCAAATATGCCACAGTTGTAGTTGCACTCTTCCAGTTCTTGAATTTGAACTTTGATGTTGGTTTCATGATCGGAATTAGAAACAGTTGGAACTGCATAAGCAGGAGGGCAGGAATACAGTGTCAAACTATGTTGTTTATTTCTTCTTGACTCTTGAACATACTTTGGAGCTGGTGGATTTTTAGAAGATAATAGGCCAGAGTTTTGTAGACAGTGAACTTTAGACTCAATCTGCAGATTTCTGCTCCTGGTTAGTCACGCTGAGAGAGCAGCTAAATGTTTGAAGAGGAGCAGATCCTCAGAAGCACTGAAGATGGAAATTGATGTTCAGGGTCTCTGGTGCCCAAATACTGCTGTCAGTTTGGCTTAAATGCTCACATGAAAGCTGAGTTGGGCTCACAATACCACTTTTAGACGGTTTACAGATTATTTGGCTAAGACACTTGTAGACACTTTCCAAGACAATTGCTGAGTGCGCATTCCTTAGATCAAATGCTTAATCATCTGTGATAGAGTCAGATGTGATTCTGGGGAAAAATGGATAATTGCTACTTAACTTAAGAACTTGCAAAGTAGAATTGAGAAGATTGCTCTAGTCTACCTGTACTTTTATCTGTGATGTTTAGCATCAGGAAGGAAGGCCTAATTGCAATTACTGACATGTCAGTCATGAGAGAGGTGAGGGTAAAATGGAGACACCAAATCAGTTCAGAGGTCCTGATGTGGATACACTGCCTAGACATGCTTGCGTGGTCCTCCCTTCCAGATCTTCACCTGACTAGTGCTGTTGCTAATTTGATGGAGTACAAACTGTGAGAAATGTAGGAGAATTTATGGAACATGGCTTCTGAGATTGGCTTTCTTGAAAGAGGCTAGTAAAGGGCCATTTAGATCTCAGCTGCTGGTGGTGGGGGAAGTCAGGCATTTTAAAGGAGGATAACAGAAACTCAAATCAAGAAAACCTTGTACTAAGTTAGTGTAGCAGTGGAAGCTGGAGAAGTTGTAGAATCTCCATTCTTGGAGGATTCTTGAAAAACTGCTGAGGCCTTAAAGTGTTGACTGGACAAAGCCATGGCACTAATCTAGTGTTGGCAGTTTTCCCGCTGGTGAGACTGAGGGGTCAGACCAGATGACCTCCAGAGGAACCTTCCAAGCAGCAGTTGTGTGATAGCTCTTCTGAGGAAATGCCGATGGGGAAGAATGGCTGGTAATTTTCAAGGAAATTTCCAAAGGTTATTTGTGGGTTGAGATGATAAATGTGAGAGCAGAGAGTCTTACAGAACTGCTGCTGTGTGGGATCTGCCCAAAGGGAAGGGAGCAGGAACTCATTCACAGAGAGCTGTGCATGTTGGCGGGGGAAGGCGAGAGCACTGTGCCAGCATGCTGCGCTCTCCAGGGGAGCTGGAGCCCTTCCGCTTGGCTCTGGAGTGTAACAGAGTGCTGAGGGAAAGGCAAAGACTTCTAGCATTTAACACACTGCCTATGTTGCTTGTTGCAGTTTGTTGCTTTTGATGTCCGCATTTCCCTTGAGGCAAAGTGAGACACGCTAATATGCGAATTGCAGAGATTTGCAAAATCTTGTATCAGTGTAAAGGAAGGATGAAAATATCAAGTTTATTTTCTCCAGTGTGGTTCTATAGACACATGTAGTCATTGTGGACACATGGAGGACTAGTGTAGTAAAATTGATGAAAATCCATCTAGACTGATGGAGAATCCCTTGTAAATAAATGATTTGGTTTTTTTCCCCCATGCTATTGGCTGCATAGTTTTTGGTATCCCAGCATTTTCTTATTAGTCCTTGAAAGCTGATTATTAGCCCATAGCAGATGTTACAGGCTCTCACTTGACTGCAGTTGAAAAATGTATTTCTAATAATGGATTAGCACTGCCAGGAACAGTGTATACTATAAGTGTTATACACAGTGCATCTTTAAGTGCTAAATTATGCCTCTGCATGCTATATCTCACTATAAAAACACATCCCCTAAGAGGCTGCTGCTGAAATGTCAACAAGATTACCAGAATGAGCAAGGAGGGAGAAGCTGAAAGCAGTGATATTTTGTCTTGTATTAAGCTTTACATGGTACCCACTTGTAGAAGCGATAAAGCCCATGAAGAGCAGTTACAGTAATTGCCCATTACCACCTGTCCTCCCACTGTGAACGGGGCTGTTCTGGAGCGTGATCAGAGGTGGCTGAGTGGGAGTTTGCAGAGCGCGATGGAGTTTTCCCACAAGGAAAATGGGAGGATGTGCCAGGGCGTGTCAGACATGCTTAATTCGCATGGTAATTCTGTCCAGCCCAAATGTATTTTGAGTCGGACTTTGGGACATTTGAACCAAAAACCTGTTTCAAAACTTGTTAAGAAAAGAAAGTCTCCAGTGTTTCAAGGACTAAGGACACTTAAGTGCAGTTTTGCTCTGTCGAGGCTCATAGGCCGTGTAGATTGGTGTTCATGGGCACAGCAAAGGCATTTTGCTGCCCAGCCCTCTGGTTAATCCCATTTTATTTAGCAGTTCAACAGCCTTTGGTGTGTTTTCTTTTAACTTGTCCCATTGCTCATATTAGCTGCCTTAGCCACCCCCAGCTGATTTAGCTGATAGTTTGCCATCAGGTGTTACTTTGCTGCATGCTGATGTTTTTGGAAGGTGCTGGAAGTAAAGAATGGATGCAGATGCACAGAAGAAAATGCATTTGGAGAAATTGCAAGATATAATTAGTTTGTGTTTATAAACACTAACTGTGTGATAGCTCAATATAACTTAAATACTTCTTTGCCCTGTCAGTATTCAGATAAGAATGGGATCAAGGTTAGTTTTGTTATCCAAGGCTAAATACTGAGCTAAATGAGATAAGTTTTGGGCATCAGAACTGATAATGCTGCATACTTTCATGAAGAACTGTTACAGTGCTGGCAGAAGTTTAAGTTTTTGTGGACTTCATGATCATTTTCCTTTCTTGTAGTTTAAGGCTGTATAGAATCATGAACTCTGGCACCCTTTGGCAGTTGTTCCCCAAGCCATGTTTGTATTTGGAGTGCAACAGTCTTATGTCTTAATAATGCATAAGCTTTCTTACAAAGATGACACAAAACATGATAGGCTGTTCTCTGCTGTCACTGACAGCTGTGAATTTATTTATTTTCCCATGTTGCAAAGCTCCCAGCTTGAATTAGGAGTTAGATACTCTCCTTTGAAGGTTGGTTCTTGTTAATTTATACAGGGTTGACCCAGAGTGTTACTTTATCTTACAGTGAGAAGGAAGTATTTCAAAGGTGTTTGTGTTTCAAATATGCCATTACATTCATAGGAAAGAGGTTGACAGGAATCTGGTTTTCAGTTTTTAAAAGATAAATACAAATAGAACATTAAACTGAAGAATCTTAGACTTGACTGAATAAGGGGGGAGTAGTTAAGTCTTTGAGTGTGTACTTCCTGCAACTTTGGATCCAAAACGGATGCACAAAATCAGAATACAAGTATGTGGTCTGGGTGGAAAGCTTCAAAGGTCCCCTGCAGAACCCATGGAAAAAGAAAACACTTCAACCTTTGTGCTTGCATTGGCACAAAAAAGATATATACTGTAATTATTTCCTTTGGCATATAAAGACCTTATATGATAAGATATAAGTAAGCTTAAGATTGCTGCCAGTGACTGTGTACAGCACGAACTTGAGAAGTGCAGACACAAGAGAAAATGAGGCTTCTGTGTATCTCTAAAGATTATTAAGGTTTAAATAACAAGCAACAGTCACCAGCATAGGTTTTCTTACTCAGCAGAACTGCTACATCATTATGTGACCACAGCACTCTTGCCTTGTGGGAAGTGCTTTTCTAATTGCAGGAAGCAGTTCTAGGGAATCCTTTTAAAGATCGCTTCTTTTTTTTTTAAATTCTGAGCAGGTTGCCCCTCAAAGCTGTCTTCACAGCATGTACAGAGCAATCTGTTGCTTTATTGCAAGGGTTCCTGGTTGCTGTGTCTAGGTAGGAACCACAGTGGCTCCTGGCAGGGCTGCGGAGTGAAAGAAAATCTGGATTTGTAATTAAGGAGGTTGTATATTATGGTACTCCTCTTGCTGTCCTGGAGACAGTTAAATTTGGTGTGAAGTATCACATTAAACACCATATGGGTTTGGACTTCCCAGTTAGTGTTCTACTTCACATAGCTGTCTCTTCTTGGATAGTAAAAATCTGTATTTTGTGTATTCTTAAATAGAGCCTGGCTTGACTTCCTAAGAGCAGAATGCATGTTTTTGAAAGAGTTTTATGTAGTTTATACAAGGCAGTTGGGCTTGTTAAATAAAAAGCTGGATTCTTACTTTTCCTTTTTTCAAATTGTTGCTGACCACTGCAGAGAGGAGCTGAACTTTGAAAAGTTGGGCCCTGGATTTGTTCTGTGAATAGCAGTTAAATTCTCAGCAAGGAATATTTCTGAGCTGTGCATCACTTTTTGTGGAATCTTCCTGGGAATAACAATAAAGAGGAAGAGCTGAAAAAAATCTTTTAATGATCTACTCCCCATAGAGTGGTGGAAGAAAGCCCAGTTTTAGTGCAAGGGAATTGATTCTCCTTCTGAATTGAAGTTGTGGAATGATGGTTGCAGTTGTGCAAGACCTCAAACCTGGTATCTGCAGACCTATAAGCTTGAAAAGAAGGTTGTGTAATTAGTACCGGTCTCATCCAGGCATGTTTCTGTAACTGTGGCTGCTGAAAGGATCAAGCTGATGTCTGGGGATATTTTTTTCAAAAGATTGTGCTGCTGGCATTCTGCTCCTAAATCTCTCAGAGAAGCATGACCTACAAATACAAGTATGAAAATACCTTTTATAGAGTCATTTTTATATCCCTGCATCCAGATAGGATGGATCCTGAGCCAAGATCTACCCTAAGCAAACCTGCAGCAGTAAGAAGAGGCTTCATTAGGTTTCCATGTTGTGACCATGTACAGTTAAATTCAGTAGAATCAATGTGTTTCCATAATTTAAAGACAGCTCAAGCATGAATAAATCTTGCATCCTTGCAGTCCCAACGATTGTGCCCTTGCCATATATGTGTGTATGTGTATCCCCTTCTGTGTGTGGAAAACAAAATGGCTGTCATTTTAATTTTCCTGGCTGCACCTGTAATAAAATCAAAATAAATCAATCAAGAGTGGCTTGCATGCACAAGAATCCTTGTGTAACACCTTGCTGCTATAAGGACTAAGTTAACAGTATGTGGGCCCAGTTGCTTGTCAGAACTCCTGCACCTTGCAAATGAAACTTGAGCAATGTACTTGCCAGCCAAATCTTGACAAATTTTCAATAGAAAATTGTAAAACTTCCTGGGGTTTGTCACAGAGGTAAAAATGGGCCTATTTCTTCAGTTTCAAAATCTGTAAATGGATGTTAAGATCTCTCACTTGACCCAGAAAACTGATCTTGTACAGCATGATCCCATTTTTCAGCATAAAATGTGTTCCCATTTAAATTATGGAATAAACTTACAGTTCAGCTAGTCTTGTTTTTTTTTTCTTGCTGTACAAGATATATAAACCTTAAGACTTACAGAAGCGTGACTAATGGTGTATTTGCAAAAACTTTTTGGATCATTTAACATGGGATGCCGTGGATCTTCTGACAAACAGGCATGACTTGCATCAAATCATCCTTAAACTCATCACATGAATTTTCAGCTGTTTCCCCTTCTTTCCTAGTTTGGAGGACAAGATCCTAGTTATTCACTAGGCCTACTGAACAGGAAGAATCCAGGTGGTGCTTGGGTTGGTGTGTCCTGGTTAAAGTCTGTATGGGTTGGATGGACTCCTACAGACATGTTCTGGTCTGCTGGGTGAATCAACTTCCCTTCTTCAGTTCTGTTCTTGTGACATCGTTCACAGCAAGAGGTTGAAATTTGGTGAGGCTACTTAATAAATCATCAGCTAATTGGGGTCAAACAGTAAGGTGGCAATTTTTTATGTTCAGAGTCACAGGGTGAAGAAATCAGCCAGTGCAGTTGCAAAGTTATTTCATGAGTGTCTTTATGCTTAGTCTTAAGCTTAGCACTCAGCTTTATGGAAAAGACACCAGGTTTATAGAATTCCATTTTCACTTTGAGCTAGATTTTGTGACAGAATTTACCTTTCTATTTAAATTTAGTTTTTCAAGATGAGCAGGATAACCAACTAGATCGTTTCTGTTAATATCTGACAGTGTTCTCTTGACACCCATTTCTGAAAGTTGAGGCATCTGAAATTTCTTTTCTTCTTAACTTTAGCACTCATAAATGAACTGACACACAGCCAGCCTTGCCTAAATACATTAAAATTTTTTGGTAGGTCATTCTTCTCAAGGATGGATCCCACTGGTAATGTAAATACAGTGTAATTGCATCTTGCTCATGGTGAGCATATTAACATCTTTCTGGTTTTGTTCCTGAGTTTCATGCTTCTGTAAGATACAAATTACATCTGAAGAAATAAATTGGAATGCTAAAAAAAGAAAAAAAAAAAGCAAAACCAAGCAAGTTATAGCGTCAATTAGGAAATAAAAATATGAGCTTCCCAGCTGGATATCCAGGCTCTTTCCTAAACTTAAAAATTAGGTTTTAAATACTGTTTCTGGAAAATGACAATGGGAAAGCTCTCAGTTGAAGATGATGTCTTTTCTATAGGGTTTCTGAGTATCTGTTTCACTGCACATGGTTAGGAAGATTTATTGATACAGACATTCAAAATATGGTCGTGCATATCACAGACCATAAAATTCCTCTTAGGAACTGCAATCATCCCACATAAGGGACAAAGCCAAAGCACGTGTGCTTTAATGTTGTTGTTTTGTAGTACAGAAATTCCCCCTTCCTAGCCAAGGTACCCCAATACAGAAAAAAACCCCTGAGAAACAGAACCTAGATTCAGTAATATGATTTTTCTCTTTTGCTTGCACTTCTTAATAGGACATTTTGTTGTCCCTTTAACTTCAAGGGATGTAAATTGGGCATCTTAACTGTGTCATTTTTTTAAAGTTCATGAAAATAAATTAAAGCTTTTCTCTCAACAACCATGTTATGTGAGGGACTGTTAGAGCAGGAATACATGTCCTGCCCCTGTTGTCAGCTGTAATGTGTAACCTGCTTTCGTCAAGTGTGCATTGCAGTCTTTGTGCTGAACTACGTCAGAGCTGTTATTTTAGAAGTGAGGGTTATTTTAATCCTTTGTTCTCAATTAAAAAAAAGGGGTTGAATTTTGTTTGAGTTGGTCTGAAAGATATGGTGTGGTTTGGGGCATTTTTAGTTCAGCTTCCTGAGCACCCCTTATAGCATTTAAATGTGTGGTGTTGCTCTTTTTTCCTGTGAGGTTTGTTGTTAATGTCTGTCTTGTTGAAAAGTACAGCACTGGCTCAGTCTTAAGCTTCCTGTATGGCTTTTTGCTCTTTAGCAAACCTAATGGATAATTCTTGTATCTTCACAGCTTTCCCATGGTTTGGCATGGACATTGGGGGAACGTTGGTGAAACTTGCCTATTTTGAACCTATTGACATCACTGCAGAGGAGGAGCAGGAGGAAGTTGAAAGCCTGAAGAGCATCCGCAAATACCTGACTTCCAACGTAGCCTACGGATCCACTGGCATTCGAGATGTCCACCTGGAGCTGAAAGACTTAACCATTTTTGCTCGAAGAGGAAACTTGCACTTTATTCGGTTCCCAACTCATGATTTGCCTACCTTCATCCAAATGGGAAGAAATAAAAACTTCTCAACACTACACACGGTGCTCTGTGCCACTGGCGGTGGCGCTTACAAGTTCGAGGAAGACTTTCGCACAGTAGGTAGCCTGGCTTGCCTCTGCCTGAAGCTGATGCTAGAGGCATTGCTGGTGATGGGTTAAAATAATCTGTATTTTCATTATGAATTGTATAAAGTATGGTGTGAAATTAGAGCCTTCCTGGAATCCACAGCACCTGCTAAATTGTCTTTTGGCTTTATGAGAGAAAGACAGCTTAAATACCATGTGCAGAACTATGGAAGGACTCCAGTGAGCATCAAGCCCCGCAGAATTTCTGCCCTGTGGTTTTCCTGTGAGCCTTGGAGTGTTAAGAAATTTGCAAGGATAGTTACTATGATGCCATTGAGCTTTTTATATACTGATATCTTAGAAATGACGGTTTTGTAAGATGGGGGAGGAAGCCCACAAACCTTGAAAAAGCTTTGCAGATGTATGAATTCCACGAAGATGACACTCACGGGGGCCTCTAGGGTACTTGATGACCTTTTTATTGATTTAAATTGATGAAAAATGTTAATTTTTCAATAGAGTAATGTCTTAGTAGCTCAAAAGTTATCTTTGAGCTTACCAAAGCAGACATTTATACTGCCTCTCTCTTCTTGATTCAGGTCTGAGATCTAGATTTACACTCAGATTAACTTGCTAGTTTATGTGTTCAGAATTTAGCTCTGAATTCTTGGTTGGCTTTATAGTGGCATTGAAATTCCTGAATTAATCACCTGAGATAGCTTCTTAAAGTTGGGCAGTACAAATATAGTCATAAATTTGTAGCACATTTGTGCAATGTTAGAACATGTTGCCACAGTCTTTTTTTCTTTCTTAACACAGATTGGAAACCTCCAGCTGCACAAACTGGATGAGCTTGACTGCCTTGTCAAAGGCTTACTGTACATAGACTCTGTCAGCTTCAATGGCCAGGCAGAGTGCTATTATTTTGAAAATGCCTCAGATCCCGAAAGATGCCAAAAGATGCCTTTTAACCTGGATGATCCATACCCCCTGCTGGTTGTTAACATTGGTTCAGGAGTCAGTATTTTATCAGTCCATTCCAAAGACAACTATAAAAGAGTAACTGGAACAAGGTAATTTAAAAACCTAAGTTGGGGTTGTTACTCTATGGGGCAGTGATGTAAGGATCTTTCATGTGAGGAAATACTGTTTAAAAGCAGCTGGTTTTCTTTGTCCTTAGTCTAGGTGGAGGGACCTTTCTTGGGCTGTGCAGTTTGTTGACAGGCTGTGAAAGTTTTGAAGAAGCTCTGGAAATGGCATCCAAAGGAGACAGCACACACGCTGACAAGCTGGTTCGGGATATTTATGGAGGAGACTATGAAAGATTTGGCTTACCAGGATGGGCAGTAGCATCCAGGTAAGCAGGAGTCTCTTTGTGGGTTCTTTTGTTGGTTTGGGGAGCTTCAAAAACCAGACTCAGACTATTCATACAGAGAGAACTGCTTTTTTATAAGGTTTTATCGTAGTCAAGTTACACTTTTATCCTAAAAGTATGTATCCTCAGCTTTCTGGAAGGTTTAAAGCCACGTGCAAGTGCGGGTGCCTGCGAGCTAGATATTGAAGAAACCTCCTGTGTTATGTCATGCACAGTTTGATGTGAGTCAGAGGGAACGTGAGGTGATCGCAGGAGTGGCAGGAAAGTGCAGAGGTGGTGTGGAGTAAGCCAGCAGGCAGCTAAACACAGCCACTCAATCACTCCCTCCACTGAGATGGGGGAGAGAATTGGGAGGAAAAAAATAAAATTGGTGGGTTGAGGTAAAGACTAGTCAATAGGACAGAAATGGAACAGAACAGAATGGTTTCCTCTCAGCTCCTTGTGCCACCCCCATTGTGCTCACCGGTGGAAAGAGGAGCAGAAAAGGCCTTGACTGTGTGCACGCCCTGCTCAGCAATAACAAAAACATCCCTGTGTTATCAACAGTTTCCAGTACAAATCCAAAACACAGCCCCATACTATCTGCTATGAAGGGAACAAACTATCCCAGCTCAAACCAGCACACAGCTACTAGGAAGAAAATTAACTTTGTCCCAGTCAAAACCAGTACAAGATGGGGAAACACCAATTTGTTTTTGTTTTCCTAGAACCTTTTAGTAGAGCCATTGTCTGGAGGGAGGGTGAGTAGATGGCACCCACAACAGTTGCCCTTACAGTGGAGCAGTTCCTAATTTTTTTGGAAACATGATTGTCAGTGCAGACATCTAGCATGTTTTAACTACTTTTCTCATTGATGAGGGCTGTTGAACACAGTTTGCACCATGAGAATGAATGTCATTTTCTGTGACAGAGGACGTCTGTCACAGCTGCACGTATTATTTCCATTAAGAAATATTATTGATGATGTTACAGCTTTGCTACCCTTAAGAAAGATAAGAAAAATAAACTCTGCAAGTGAAACTAATATGTACATAAGAGTGTTCATTAAATCGTTGCTGTTATTCAGCAGTGAGTCATAATTCATGGCAAATTAATTGTTCTCCCTCTCCAGCCACCTGAGTCCAAGCCTCTTGAGAGACCACGTGCTGAGAGGCTTTAAGATGTGTGAACTTTACACTTTAGTCAATACATTTTAACTTGCTTTATGTTGGTACTTTCTGTTCTCATTTGCTTTTTAAGATCCTTAAGAGCTTTAATGGCTGTTTGAGTTTTAGAATAATCGGGATTATTGCTCTCCAAACTGACTTAGATCTGGCACAGAGTCCTTGGTGGTAAAATATCACACAACTATGGATTCTTGTCTTTTGTGCTGTGCATAGTAAGGGAATTCCCCTTCTGGTCTAGAACTCTTCATTTGTGCAACCTAAATTTCATTCTGTCAGCTGTTTTATTTTGTTCAGAGGTTTGTGTTCCATCGTGAAACAATTCTGTTCATCTCTAGTTTTCTTCTACTTTGAGAATAGAAGAATGGATACATATTCGTGAGGAGGCAAGCATGAGCAGTGCAGGATTCACCAGTCAGACTCAGGCAATGACTTAATTTACAGTGGCTAGATTTGCAGAGTAGTCTTGTCTGAAGAATAAGACCATTTTACTGTAGGTGGTTCTTCATGGAAGTCAACAATCTGAACAAAAATATTTTGTTGGGAGCTGTTACTGTATCACAATTGACTGTTTCCTGTGAAGGAATAAATACAGATGTAGTGTCAAATTGCTGTATTTAATACATACTTAAAAAGGGAGCTCCTCAAAGAGCAAACATGAGACTTAGGTTCTGTTATAGCATAAAAAATCCATTCTGAAATTCCTTCAAATGCATATGAATCACTTTGTAACTAATGGCCATTTTTCCTATTCTAGTTTTGGGAATATGATCTACAAAGAGAAGAGGGAGTCTGTCAGTAAAGAAGATCTTGCAAGAGCCATATTGGTCACCATCACCAATAACATTGGGTCTATTGCCCGGATGTGTGCAGTAAATGAGGTAAAAACATCTGACAAGGAAATGATCTGTCTACAGCTCTATTATTTGTTTTCGGATTAAATGACTGCTAAAATGGTATTAAATTTTAAATCTTCTAATACATTCTCAAATGAAATGAGGAAATTCATGTAGTAGCTTTGAGTTGGGCCTACAGTCACCCTGTTTTTACCAAGGGGACTTCAAGTCTTTCGTCACAACATCCTGTGCTCCCCTGCTCCCTCACTTACGTGCAGGCTTTGGGTTCCATTCCCTTGCAAAGCTCCTTTTCAGGTGCCCACACCATCAGCAAAGATATCCTTGTCCAGCTTCTCCAAAGACAGTCAAAATATTCCAAACCAATCCCTGGTATTTGAACCACAGAACAGTTAGGGCTGCAAAGGGCCCCTGAGGACCATCTAGGCCAACCCCCCCGCCAAGGCAAGGTCATCTAGGGAATGCATCCAGCCCTGAAACATGGACTCAGAGAGAAGCTGTGGACTCTGCCCTTGGAACTTTCAAAATATGTGACTTGAGCAACTGCAACATTTAAGTTGCTGAAAGTCCTGCTTTGAGCAGTGCATAATATCTGAAGGCCTCCAGCAGTTTCTCCAAGCTGAAATGATTTTCTGATCAAAGCCCGTAGAAAGCCTTGTTTCTAGTTAATCATTATTTTAATTTTTTCCAGCTCTTGAGACTTAAAAATTGTTTTGACACCTCTCATCTTGCTGGTTGATACAGAGAGGGTTTCCTGCCATCTTCTATTTCTCAAAGTTTGAAGAAGAACCAGTATGTGTTCAGTTCTAGTATTAATGTGGACAGTCAAGAAGCTGTGGAAGAATGCTGAATTTAGGCATAGAAGACATGAGTGTTTGAGCAGCAAGGATTTCTTCCTTCATTATCAACAAACTTGGGATAAAATGAGGTTTAATAACAGCTTTCTTGGGGAAGATCATGGGTATTTAGAGCACTGCAAAAAATCTTTGGATGTGATCGTCTCAGAAGTACCAACAACCCTGTTAGCTGCAGTAACCCTCCTTTTGCTTAGGAGCCAGATTAATTATATTTTCTGGTTTTAATATTGCAAGTTCTGCCTCAGTTTCACTCTGTGTCTCTCTCATGTCTGTCTTAGAGAAGAAAGTTAATTTTGTGAATATTAAGTTAATTTTGCCTTTTTTCTTTATGACAAAGCTTAATAACAAAAGAGTTAAAATGAAGGTAAAGTTGAAAGTACATACTGCATGTCCTAGACAAATGTGTGCAATTTATATTTAAGGGTGGGAGTAAATGAGGAAAAATCAGAACTTGTAAAACTTGCACAGACTAGCTTTATTCCAAGAGGTTTTTTTAGTCTAATTCACAGAACTACAAATCATAAGAAATAGTTAACAGGGATACACAAACGAGTTCCTTGAACTGGTGTATGAAGATAAAATGAATGTAATTATTTTGGCCTCCTGCAGCAGAGCAGAATTATGTTTTTGTGCCTTAACAGTGTGTCTACTTTGTCTTCCCTGGGAACTAATCAAGACGGTTAAAAAACAGTTATGTATTAGACATTTGACTACAGGTTGAATTGTCATATTAGTTTTTGTAATAACTTAGATATGATCGTTGATTTAATATAATTAAGTGCTTATTTAGGCACTCTACTAAGGACTAACACAATTACATTTTCTTTGGTTCTTCCTCCTGTATCATTTAACCAGCGTTTAATGTTTTCACTTATTGTTGGATTTAGCTCAGTTAATGGGGAATATTAAACGATTTTCACATTTTTACATTTGACTTGATTAAATTTCACAGCTCACTTGTAGTATTTAACTCTTAATCTGATGTTAGGCTGAGGTACTGAAGATGAAAGGAACATCTGTCATGTCTTACTGTCTTCGGCTTCTTTACAGTGCTGCCTTGTTGCATATGGATCAAGCAGCATTGTACAGGGCTATGAAGGCATTGAGTCTTCTCTACCAAACACAAGTATCTTTCATTTAATTTCACTTCTAGCTGAGCTCTTTCTTTGGTGTAATTGCTGAAAATGCTCACTTAATTTGAAACACAAATGCTACTTGCCTGTAAATTAAGTCCTTTAATTCTTGAGGGTTGCACCGTTTTTCCTTTTCCCCAAGTATGCTGTGTTTTGAATTTTGAAACCATGTTTTAATTGTGGGTTGTTTGTTTTTTGTGGTTTTTTTCCTTGCTTAAGGACAGTCTTCTCATTCATAGCCTAATTTTTCAAAGCTGTGTTAAACACTGAAAAGACTTAATTTGCTGGTTTCCTTTTTTTTTTTTTTTTTAGAAAATAAACAGAGTTGTGTTTGTTGGCAATTTTTTGCGTGTGAATACTCTGTCAATGAAGCTTCTTGCATATGCACTGGATTACTGGTCAAAAGGCCAGCTGAAGGCCTTGTTCCTAGAACATGAGGTATGTTGTGGCTCATATATCTCTGTGTATTCTTTCACCACAAATCAGAAATGCTTGTATTGAGTAGTTCTCATGTGTGATATCCCGAGGCACCAAGTGCTCAGTAAATACTAGAAATAAGAGGAGGTTTGTCTTGCTGAATTGGTTCTTTGGGAACAGTTCTCTGCCAGGGAAGTACTTCAGTCACTTCGGGGCATCTCAGTTCGTGCTGTGGATCTCTGGAGAGGGACAAGAAAATGTTAAACTCTGTGCTAAGGGTCACCAGTCTTTCTTGGATTCGAATGGAAACAACAGCAAGTATTGTGTTTCAAAGAGTGCAGAAATGTAAAGCTTGGGCCTTTGAAACACTTCCATTGTTCTCAGCTGAGCTTGAGCAATATCTTGAAAGTCAAGACTGCTTTGACAAGGCCTGTTTTCATTCCACCACAGACCCCTCAGAGTTGCTGTAGTGATTTTATGCTTTGAGAATAACCTGCTTTTGGGCAGCTTCTGCCACCTAGATCAATGTGCAACGCTGAGAGCTTTGACCTGTTTTGGTTAAAATACAGGCAATCAGTATTAATTACAGGTGCAACAATTGCAGACTTGTAGCTTCTTGGCAGTGGGTTGGGAATTTTTATCCTCGGTGTCTTGGTCCACAACTATTACAGCATTACATTGTTCCCTTCAGTTGATTCTCACAAGTTTTTTTTCCGTATTGCTTATCCCAAGACTGACAGTCTGTCCTGATGTCCAGTAATAGCAGAATAGTTCTTTGTTAGTTCTGCCCTCTTCAGATTTTTTTTTGGTAAATTTTAAACTCTTGCATTTGCTCAAGTGTGTATTCCAAACACTTGAATATTTCTTAGTTAGAGGGAGGGGGAACATTTCACTCCACAGGGGAAAAGTAATTCAACAGCAGAACGTGGTTCTTTGTGTGCAGGTAGGTAGACAGTCCAAAAGTGCAGTGTGCAGATAGCTCAAGAATTTTTTCACTTGTACATTAGGAATAATGTTGCTTATGGGTATTGAAGATATTTTAGCAAGCAAAATGTGCAGCTTTTCTAGCAAGAAGAAACCAAACCTGATTTCCATGCCTTAGAAGTCCTGCAGTGTGTGGTGAGGCTTGGCATGAAATCTCCTAAAGCTGAGCTGAACAAGGATAAAATGTTTGTTTCTCAAAGTCTTAAATAGTTACTATGAAATATTATATATTAAAAATGTATAGTGTACTTTCTGTAGCATTGGTTCATCAGATGATTGTTGTCACTAAATTATGATTAGTGCAGAATTTATTACCCTACTTAAACTTGTTTGTTTGTTTTTTTAACAGGGATACTTTGGAGCTGTTGGTGCTCTGCTTGGGCTGCCAAATTTCAGTTGAAATACCAGATGTCACTACACTGAACTATTTTCCACCTGAATGACACTTGTTTATGTTGATGGGAATTAAATCTAGGGAGGGGAGAAGAAAATAGCTGATTTTTACGTAACTGTTTTTAAGAAGTGATTAAGCTACTGAGTATTGCTGTTGTAAGGAATGGGGTTTCACTCTGTTGGGCATTGGCAAGTGAACTGTTTGTGGCTATAATTTTTGTTCTTTGGTAAGTGCAGTCAGTGGTGAACTTCTAATATGCAATACATCCTCTGAAAACAACTTTCCAGAAATTCCAGAAAAAGGAATGCCAAACCTAAAGTGCTCAGGATGAAAATATTGCAAGTTTATTCCCTAGGCTTCAGGCCCATCAGTTTTGTGTATAATCGATGACTGAAAAATTCTTTTCATTAGTGTGATACTGTTCTGATGAGCACAAGTTTCATGTGTACTTACAGAAAACAGCTTAAAAGAGAGCAAGGTACTACCTACAAGATGAGGAAACTGTAGGCGATTGCTTCCCACATTAGGCATAGTAATTATTTTACTTTTGTGTAATGGAAATAATATTAATGCTTTAATTTCCAGTGGGAAGAATAGAAACACAATCAGCCAAAGCAGCAGATTAAGTAGTTGATGTTTTGAAGGTTTCATGAAAATACCTTAAATTATTTAAAGATTCAGCTGGTATTTTGGGAAGATCCCTCTATTTTTGATTGGATTTGGAAAAGAGTTTAGTGATTAATGAAGGCAGGTTTTGGGGGAAGATTTTAAAAATTTTTTATTTTTTGAGGACATGACTTCCAAAATGCCTTCTGGATGACTTTTTTTTTTTTTTGCCTCATAAGCTCTACCGTCATGAATCATCATTTTTAAAAGTACCATAAAGCCTGAGAGAATTGAAGAAATCCTTATAAAATAGACTAATTATGGGACCTCATAATTCTGATGCTTTAGCTTATTTCTGTCGAGGTTTGGACAATTTTTGCCCTATCCTACTGATTTGAAATTGAGATTTCTCCTTCATTTTGTGAGAGTTGATCAAAATTCAAGTAGATGTTGAAGTTGAAAGGTTGTTAGCTTACTTTTGGATTTGGAAGTTTGTTTATGGAAGCTGAGGACAGCATCAGAGTTTGTATTGCAGTAGCAAATGGACCAATATTTAATGCACTTGCAATATGGAACCATTCATCAAACTGTGGCCTTGGGATAAAATCTGTACTCTGGAACTGATTTTGTGGGTTTTCTGTAGACTTTTAAAATTTACAGTTGCAGTTATTGTAATATGTTTAGTCCTGAAGCCAGGGCATGAGGTCTTCAACTTACAGGACTATTATCCAGTCATTATATATGACTTTTTGTGGACTAAAGAGCTACCCAATTTTATTACATTTTCATGTTAAATTTATTTCCCGTAAGTGCATGAGGAGCAGCCAGACTCGGACACATTCATATCTTGGGGTTTAAGGTATTTTTAAAACTGATTGCTCAAGTATTCCACAGCATGGCTGTGTTGTATTTCCAGATACATCCCCCTTGTGTTAGAAACCCTTGTGCTGTTTTCAGTCTTCTCTTTCTCAAAATTCAAACCCCCAAACTAACATCATAAGTTTTTGCTTTTAAAATTTTTTGTGGTCCTTTAAGAGTACAGTACCTTAGAGTAGGCAACTCATTAAGTTCAGTGCTAATCACAAATGCAGTTCCATTTATTGTTGCATTTCCTGGTACTTGTATTACGTCTCCGTTGTGCTTGCTTTGATGTTTCACTATAGACATAAACAACTAAAAATTACACTCACCGTTCAGCTGATCTAATGCTAAATCAGAGCACTTCAGAAAATGAGTGAATACGGTTTTTATAGAATGTCTTCATAAATGCTGTAAGCTGTTCCTTTTGAGTTATGATTGACTATCAGAAGTAACCTTTATTTGATTATAAAACTGTGTAAAAACCTAATTTTCTGAATGCTCTGGCAGCCTGCTGAAAATTTTGCAAACTAACTGCATATTTTACTTGCAAAGGGTGCTTTAGGACAAGTACTACAGCTCCATCAGAAACAGTTCCTTTAGACCGTGTTTATTGCTACTTCACTTCTCATTGTGATACTGAGTCCTCTTGAAGCAGTAGTTAGCAGCTACTTTTATATTTAACAAAAAGCACATATAGAAGATTACCTAATATCCATACTTAATTAAACCAATTGAAGTTGATGTGACCTAACATACCTTTTTTAAAGTAAATTGTACAGTTACAAAATAAGCAAATGGAGTAATTCTTGAATAGCTATACTGTATAGAAACTACTGTGAGAATCAAAAAGTATGCCCTACCTCTGTTTTACTTCCCTTGAGCTTCTAAAAAAATTGGCTTCCTATTGCTAGTTTTATCAGCACAATTGTTACTTCATTACAAGAGCAACCACAGCAGTTGTCAAGCCCGACTGTAAAGCCCAGGGGTCCTGTATTTAAGCCACATCTTTGAGTTTCATCTCATTTTTTGTCAGCTTAGACCTTGTTATTAGAGTCTCCAAAGACTTGACTCTACCACCAGGAGAAATGATAGGCATCACAAATAGTTGCAAGATAAGCCTTAAAGTCTTTTCTTCTAAATTCCCTTCTAAATAGGTTGAAAAGGCTTATTTCTTTTATGTGAATCACTGAAATAAGTTGCTTTTTCCTGATTGTCTGTTTTTACTTTCACCCTTGCCATTTCTCTTCCTCAGAGCTAACTGGTTGAAGCAGCTTTAGGGTGAATTGATTGTGTGATGTTCTACAGTAGAGAAAATTTGGGGTTTTCTCAGGACTACTGTTGTCTTCTCAAGTGGAACTACTTCTCTAGAGGAAAGTTCTGTGATACTTCTTCTAAGTAAAATGTAAGACTCATTTTGAATGTGTAGTAATTTTCAGCTCAGTCAGCCATGTGAGTGCCTTTTAATTTTTTCATACAATGCCAATTTTATGGTACAGGTACTTTATCCATGAGGTTTCCTAACAAATATTACTTACCAGAGAAATGGCACATCATTTTATTGGCCGTGGAGATGATCTCTTTAATCCAGTGTAACAAGAGATATCAGAAATTCATCTTCAGGTTTCTGGCTTCCTATCCCTGTAGCCCTTCAACTTGGTGTAATGCTTTTGCATTTCTTGGTCTTATCCCTCCAGCTTGGTCTTTTCAAGCTTTATGCACAGTTTTATTGTATCAGTATCTCCCTAAAAATCATGCAAGTTTATCGTGAGATAAGTACAGTTTATTTCTGGATAGAGAAGTTCAATCTTAGGTGAAGTTATTCCAAGCTATTAAACCTAACCACTTGGACCTTTTTAAGTCTGCTTGGGTAATTGCAGTTTGAATGAAACTGCAGTTACAATACATCTTGAATATTTAACAGGTTGGAATTAACACATCCTCAGTGCTCTTTACTGAACCTAGCAGAAATTTAAATACAAACAAGTTTCCATTATTTTTAGTAAAGTCTCGATACATTTAGGAGTTCAGAGAGCAGCTGCACTGATACACCCTTTGTCTTAGTTTGCTCAAGATTTCCAAAGTGTGTTCAGGTGTCTGACCTGCCTCTTGAGGATCTTTTCCTCTCTCAAGCACCTGTGTGATCCTACCAACAGGTGTTTGTAATTGAGTTACAGGGTGGAAAGAAGAGACACCACATTGTCCCACTTACTCTCAGCTCTGTATTCAAAAGCTCCGGCTTCTCATGGATCATCTGCTCCTTCAGTGCTGCTGTCACATTCCTACTTGCACTTGAGTTGGCAGTGTAGGTGCAAGGTGCCTTTAGGGGCTGTGATGCTCTTTGCCTCTACCCATTATGGGAAACACCTGCTTCCAGATCAGTTGAAATAACTTCTCATTTCTAAATATTTCAAAACAGCAGTGGGGTTTTAACATTTGGAACTAATCAAATGATCTTTTATCTAGAGTAGATCTGTGCTAGATAAAGGCTAGATGGTATCTTGCATATCCAGTCATTAATTTTCATTAATGAATAAACTTGCAGTCAGCCTATTTTTAAATATCACTTTCACTGTTCACATTCTGGTTATCGCTGTAATCCTGAGGAACCAGTTGAGTTCAGAACAGAGGTTGAAGGTCAGTGTGGTTCTGTTGAGCTTGTTCTGGTCAGTTCTACTTATACACAATAGCAAGACTCATTCTTTTCCTTGTCATTTGTCCTTGTTTTCCTATCTGCATTCTTTTTATGGATTATGTAGGCTTAAAAACTATGTAATATGTAACAGAGCTTTGCTGAGGTTAAAAAGTGAACAAATACCTGTGGGTCAGGTTGGAAGTGTTTGGGTGGATTCATTTCCCATTAACGCACAGTCAGAGGGAGTGGGCTTCACAATCACTGTGGATAAAATGGGAGAATTCAGTTCTCAGACATGACCATGGGAGATTTAAAAATCCTTTTTCACAGTGTAGAAGGGTAATTCCCGCGTACAATCTTTAAAGTCTTACTGATATGTTCCAAAGTACATCCACCAGTATTTTGTCAACTGTGGTAAAATTAGTAATTCTCTAAGATTAACAAAAGTCTGCAAATAAGCCTATTTTATTAGTTTCATTTACTTCACACATGGAAAGCATATTAAGTATTCTTAAAAACACACTTTTGAAAACATCTCAAAAGATACTGTAATATATTTGTAATTATTAATGTGCTAATGGAATACGTTTGAGCAGTCTCAGTTTGCATAACTGAGTGTCGAGTCCTGCTCACTCCGTAGTTACTTGAGTAGATCATTCTTTTAAACTAATGAGCAAGATTTGGCCTCAAGGTCTTCTGCCTGGGGAACACAGTAATGCTACTTTGCATATTCCTGCTGGTGCTAAATCATTTGTTGAAAATAAAGATTCTAAATAGAAATTGTAAATAAAATATTTATGGCCTGGTCCTTCTGACAGACTAAAATTTATCATTTGCCAATACTTCTTGGCCTTATTTTGAGTTTCCCTTTTGGGTTTGGTTTTTTTGACTCTGTGGACTGTTTGTTGATGTGGCAGGTGTGGCTTCCTGTGCTGCTTTCTGTAAGGCCCATAACGTTCCCGTGGTACGTTAGGAGACAGATGAGTTTTCATAGCTGGATTTCCATGTTATCCTTCACCTTGTTTTGTTCCTGCAGCTGTTTGCACAGATAGTGACAAGTAGAACACAATTGGCATTCGTTCTCTGCTAAAACTTCAAGCAAGTCAGCCACTACTGGAAGCATTTGGGGAAGCTGTTGAAAATTCAGAAATACCCATTTAAAGTAATTTTTAAATCTAAATGTGCTAATTAGTGTTGCCTATAAAATGAACTGGAATATAGTGTGTCAGTTGCTGGCATTTCACAATTCACATTTCTGGCATCAATTTGAGAAGTTGTAAATACAAGCTTTGGGAGGAGATATATTAGTTTCAGATTGTGCATTACAAAAGAGTTTATAAGACTAGTGAATTAGTATTTTGAGACATATTAAATTACAACACCTAGACCATGAAAATTAATGTGTTTGTGTTAGGGTATAGAGGGCTTTTGATAACCTGCACTTTTACATTCTTGAGTTTTGGCATTTTAACAAACAAGCATTTAATTTTCCATTTACTGTCTTGTCGTATGCAGGCCCTGTAATCACCAGTTACTGTCTTCAGGTATTTGTTTTAGTTAGCAAAGCAGACAGGCAGATTTGTAACTTGTAAACCCTGCTAGGATGGAAGTTCTCCGAAGAGCCGTTTGGTTAAGTTGCCTTATTCTATTACATTGCACTCATGGTATGTCTCTGCTTTCTTGTTTACTGTTCAGACACTGAAGATGTGATGTAAAAATACGTGCTACAAATTTTTATTCATAAATTACTCATGAATATCTTTGTGTCACCTGTTAAACAGCTCTTGTAAATGATGCCTTTATGCCATCTGTAATACAGCTCTTGTAAATTGTTTAAATTATTTTTCTTTTTATAGATTCTCATTATTGAATGTACAGATTAGATCCCTTTAATATGTCACTGAGTAATTTGATTTGGGCCCAAATGTGGACAATGCTGTAATTCATCCCATCAAAACTGTAAATAATTCTTTACTGCTTGTTTGCATGAGTGAAGTTTGTATTTCATTTGCTTTGTCATAAACCAACTCCTCTGTCATGGGCCTACTTTTTACAGTTTATTTTCCTGGTTTTATTACCATTTGTTCTGTACGAATGTTGAAACAGTACTTTGTCTTTTCCTAATAAATAATTTGAGATTGTTCATTGTTGGCCTGCATTTGTGGGGTTTGTGGGAGGGATTTCTGGGTGTGTTCCTTTCCTTTGGCATCGTAAATTTCTGTAGCGTTTGATACTGGGGGTTGTTGCAGAATATCTTTTACTAAGGCAACGTGGCTGGTGTGGTTTCATGCTCTTTCCTTCCTCTAATAAGCTGATAATTCACAGCTCTGAGATTCAGGTCCTGTTTTCAGAAACACTGGATGTCCTGGACACCGCTGTTCTGCAGTGTTGAAGAATGAAGTGTGCTCTGAAGGCGTTGTAAGCTTTCCCCTCTAAATTCACTTGGGAGCACCTGCTGCTTCCTGCCCATGGCTGGGTAACTCAGTGTGATGTTTCACTGTCGAATAAAACACTTCATGTGCAAAGTGCACATCATGTATATAACCAATTACTCCTCTGTTGAAATTGCCCTTTGCCTATGTTTTGGAATGCCAGATTTTGCTGTTCTGAAGTTGTCCTAACTGGATGCCTCCTGGGCAGGAAGTTGTGAGGAATGAAGCATGTGCCACAGCAGCGTGCTGGCAGTGCATCTTGTGACAAGCTTGCTGTGTCAGAGACAGTCCTTCAGGCTTCTGTGCAAATATTTTAGCCATCCAAACCACAAGGCTTTGCTTTCAACCTCCAAAAATGAAAATTCCCTTCTGTGTTATATCTCCGTTGAGCTCTGCACCACAGTAATATTTTTTAGGGGAAGTGAGCTGCTGAGGAATACAAGTTTGTTACAAGTTTAGGCAGTTCTGATTTTTATTTTTTCAGTATGCTTTTTTAATGCAGAAATACCTCATGGAGAGTGTTGCAGTAGCCTCTTGTGGAAGCTGGTTTGTATTTCAGCTGGGGTCCTTAACTGCTCCTAGTGCAGCCTGTGTGCAAGCTGAGGGAATGGGATAAACTGCATGAGATTCATTTAGTTCTATTTTAGCTGGTGATCTGATTTTTTGGTTAAGTTTGTATGAAACAAGTGACTTCCTCTTACTGTAAGACCATTCAAGCCAGCTGTATTTAAACTTTTGTTGGATTCAGAAATGCAAACCTCTAATTTAATAATACTTTTAACGTCCCTCTTTTTAGAAACATTAAGAATTAAGTTTGCCCTTAAATCCTGGAGTGAACCCCCGCCCTGGTTTAAAGGCCTGTCCATCTATCAACATGTGTTCCATAAATACATCCACTTTCTGCCAGTTTGGGCTGCAGTACAGAGGGGTCAGGAAGTGCCAGGGTTTTGGCCCTGCTGTGCTGTTGCCAGGCTGGAGGGAGCAGGCAGATGTCAACCAAGATCTGCGCGTTTGTGGGTGCCTGTCAGCCTGGAGAGCCTCGTGCAATCCCTGGCTAATGCGTGTGCTCCTCGCTTTCCTGGAGGGGCTGTGTTAAACGTACCAAAGGTTGAGTCTTTCATAACCCAGAAGTGTCCAGATACGTAAATTATGGAGCTGCCTCTAATGTAATCTGTTCATGTACTTTTTATATCCCAGGCTTTGGTCTGGTTTGCTATTTGTGGACGGTTATTGATGTCATTCGATAGCAGACAATAAAACTGCCCAGGGAGAATTCCCTTGTAGGGTGTCTGAGGGTTTCCAGCAGCAGTTTGAGGAAAAGGCATTGCTTTTCAGGGCTCTGCTGGAGAGCTGCTCACAGGGTGTGGGCAGTGCTGAGCTGCTGCTTTGGACCCTCCCAGGGATGTCTCCCTCCCTGCTTTCCACCCCGTGTGCTGCTGTTCCTCCTTTGTGCCCTGGTTAAGCAGAGACTTGAGGAAAGGATCGACCGTTCATGAAAGGCACATTGCTGAGCTGCTGGTGTGCACAAACACCTGGGAGCAGAGCGCAGAAGGGCAAGGGGGAAAAGGTACAACCCAGACCAACACAAAAGCCCCCACACACTTTGTAAGTTGATACCAGGGGACTTGCGAGTGTGCAGCATCTGATGATCTCTTTTTTGGCCATTTCTGGGGTATTTAATGGAAGCCAGTTTTTAAGACAACCACCATTCACATCCCCTGGAATCCAGTCTGCTTCCCCTCTCCTGCCTCTCCCAAGCCCATTGTTCCAGAGCTGTTGGTGAGGGTGACCCACAGGCAGGGCCGGAGGTGCAGCTCTAGGCTGAGGCAACATCAGCTTCTGGTGTGCCAGGAAAGGTGAGCAATTCCAAGAGCCTGAGCCCTTTTGCTCATAAAAGGGATCAACTGATCCTTTCCAGCCTCCGTGGCCATAATTTGCATAAGATGGATTGCTGACAGCTGGGGGCTGTAACTCTCAGCTTTTCCCAATCAACCATTTAGCTCTGGGTAAACACCCCGGCTGTTTCTGGTATTTTGGGGGTGTTTGTCAGCTCAAACTGAGACCTGCATGAGACAGGAAAACACTTTGGTCCTGCAGTTCTCATATCCTTTGAGGATTAGGCTTTGATTCTGCTACCACAGGAAAGCACAACGTGGAGAAGGACAGTGAGAAAAAACCCTCAGACAAATAGATATTTAGTCCTCCTATAGGGCAGTTGTAAAAAATGTGTTCCAGCTCCCGCTAGGAATGTTATAGATGGTATAAGCATCTTTCACACCAAATGCTGCTGCTCTTTGCTCTGAAGGGTGAGAATGGGACCTCTGGGGATCTCATAAGAGGGCTGTGATTTCTTCAGCTGCTTTTCTCCCTCACACTGGGATCTTGAAGAGGGGCAGAGATGCCAATGCAAATAGCTCTGCTGCCAGACCAAGAGAGGAGCTTTAGGCAAACATTGCAATATGCAGGAGGCTCCCTGAGCTCGCAGATACGGTTACAAAACACTCCACGGCGTGTTCCAGCCTAAGACATTAGTGTGGTATTTATTTTAGGCTGATTGGTGACAGTTCACTGGCTGTGGTTGCACTTCAGTTCCGCGTCCATTTCCTCTGTATCGACTAACAAACCCAAGATTAATCTTGACACGAAAGTCAACCTCATTTACCCGCCAGGGCTCTGCCAGGGCACTGCCTCACAGCCACGATTTCCCCCATAGGATCTGTTTGGGTGGGTGGGAGTCCCTGTTGCCTGTAGCCCAGCACAGTGCCCCTGGATGCTCACCCCATGTGGTTTTGTATCATATAAATGTGGCATTTGGGGACTTGGTTTAGTGGTGGGCCTGGCAGTGCTGGGTTCATGGTTGGACTGGATGATCAGAGGCACATGTGTTTCTAATTTAGCTGCCTCTAGCACATCTGCTGGAAGAAATCTAACCATGGGTGTTACTAATATCCAGTGATCCATTATAACCCCAGATAATTTGTGTGAGACCTAAATTACCTTTATTGTTCCACTTTGGTACCATATTTCAAGTCTGTATCTCCATATCACCATCTCCATTCTTAATTTCATCTGCCAATCATCAGAGGAATTTACACTTTGACCAAAACACGTTTTTGAAAGCAAAGTCTCACATCAAAACACAACCAGCCCAGTAAACATAAATGACTCCTAATAATCCCCCCACTTCTCCTAGAGTTTCCTTGCTTTTGCTTCTAGAGTCTTCATCACTTTTGCAGGTAGTGACCAATACTGGCACGTGGGACTGCAAATGTGTGATTCTGACTGAAACTGAATCCAGGCTGGGTCAGCTGCAGGTCCTGCTTGTGGGGGTCCCTGCAGCTTCTCCACAAATGTCTCTGTAACTTTCAGGGAGAGCTATTAAACATCTTGTGCAGAAAAAATGCTCAAAGTTTCTTGATAAGCAGGAGTTTGATTGTTTTACTGCAAGCAATGTGTTTGCAGAAGGAGTCACAGATACAGCCCCAGTTCTAGAGTTCTGCCTGAAGCCTGGCATGTCCCCTGTCTGGACCTGCAGTGGCTGTTGTGGCTTTTCTGGAGCAAGGGAACCCAAACTTGCTTCCATCTCCACCTTAGAGATCACCTGTTCATTTATGCTGGATTCTGCAGCTCCAGTTTGTTCCAGGGCTCTGCTGAAAGGCAGAAACCACTAAAGAATTGAGCCTATCAGAGCCGTTCTAAGGTTATTTTCAAATATATTTGCTAAGTTTTATCCAACCTAGACAGTCCTCTGGGACACCTGCTTGATCTGGGAGCATTTCCAAGGCCACTGGGGTGTCCACTGCAGCTGAGGGCACAGTGGGACTGCACCTTGCACTGGCCCTGGGGAACCTTTCCCACCTTCCCAGGGATGGTGCAGGCAGTCGGCAGCAGCAGCTGCTCATCAGTGAGGATTTGATCCCATCCTGCCGTGCCTTACAGGAAGATGTTCCATTTCTCTTTGGGGCAGGCCGGGCAGCCCTGCAGGACGTGTGAGCAGGGGTGACCTGTGCTGCTGCTCGTGCTCCTGCTGCCAGCAAGCCCTGCACGACCTGAGGATGCACAGCTCTGGAGGAAAGGCTGAGCCTTTGCTTCTGGAAGGTGGAACTGGCTCAGAGATTGCTTTCAACACCACATCTGCTCGTGAGAGGCAAAGCTGTGTTTCTCACTTGGTGGGCTCTCGTGTCTAGGACATGCTGTTTAACCAAAAAACATGTTGCAATGCAATTTGATGGGTCACTCCTCACAATATTTAATTAACGCATCACTGATCTCTAGTCACTGTAATTATTGGAACATATTTTTCCAAATCAGAGTGTGTCAACAAAATGCTGAGATAAATACCACACTCGAAGCCTCCTTCCCAGTTGCTGCAGCTCCTGCTAATGGCAAGTGTTGCTGGAGTAAAAAAATTCCAGCATTTTTAGAGAGATTTCCTAACAGCCCTTTCAACAGATATGAAACTAGACATGTTGAAATAACACTTGTCACTTACATGTTTGTTTGAAATATGATTCTCGTTCAGAGTATCATTCATGATTTCATTCAAATGCCTGTGTTCACTGAAGAAATACGAGACTGCTGTTCTATCCTCTCCAGCTCCCACGCCTACCACAACAGTGTTTTATTCAAAGGGAGTATCTCTTTCAGACTCCAATAACGTGCTGCTTGGCTCTTCATTCTCTGTCTTCAGAGACATGTGAACCTCTTGAGCTGCCAATTTTTAGCCTGGTATAGGCTTATAAATGTATCATTCTGAGACTGTGAACACCGAAGTGTGGGGTTGTTTTATTTGCACAGTATTTTCCTTTTAGAGAATTTCATGGGAAACTGAGTGCATCTTATTTTAAAAATAAAGAAATCATTCCTTCAGCTCTGGACTCTTCCATGCTACTTGGCTATGGATAATATTTGTATAAATTACTGGAAAACATGCCTTCTTTCTTAAAATGTTATTTTTCAATCCCTTTTTATCAAAAAGGTGTTGGGGTTTTTTGTCGGGTGACTCCCTCGTGCCTTTGTGGAGCAGCTCTGCAGGGCACAGCCTCTCCCCAGTGCATCCCCAGCCATTCCTGAAGGGCAGAGCTGCTGCTGTGAGGCTGCTGGGCACCACATCTGTCCCAGTTCACCATCTCCAGCTGTAGCTGCTCCTGAAAGCCAGCAAAGGCCTGCAGCTCTGCAATTTTGGGCTTTGCAGGACACGTGTCCCAGTGTCACCAGGGCTGTGGAACTCGAATGTGGCCCCACGGGAGCCCAGAGCCACTCTCAGCACCCCCCACGGTGCCTTCAGAGCCAGGCTGTGCCCAGGCCCGGGCGGTGCTGGCACCGAGGAGTGGGGTTTGTAGGTGGCCAGCTGGTCCTGCTGGGGCCAACCACCCCTGGGTGCCCCATGTGCTTGGGGTTTGTCACAGCCAGGGAGTTACCTGTGCCAGTAAAGCACTTGTGAGCCCCACATGATGAGTGCAAATAGGCAGAGCAGAGCCGAGCGAGATGTGCTGGGCTTTGGTAACCGCGGGCACCTCCCCTCCCCACAGACCCTGCCCTTGGCAGGGTGATGAAGCCAACCTGCTCTAACAAGTTTGCATCCATCATTGAGGCTTGATAGAACCCTCCTTAAGCCTCTAAACTGCTCCCACAAACCCTTTGAAGTCTCCTGTTGCCACCTTCAGCCCTGCTGCTGTCACTGATGTGGCCCTGTGTTGCCTCAGCAGCCGGGCACCCTCCCAGGGCTGATGCCTTTCCTTCTAGGGCAGCAGTCCCTGCACACGGCCAGGGCTCCTGCTCCTCACCCGGCAAAGCCTCGTGGCAGAGCCGAAGGAAGAGCCTCCAGCTGGTGCTTACATTCAAATGTTTGCACTAGCATGTTCCCACTAGGCTGCCTCAACAGCAAAATATTGAGTTCAGTGCACTCTCACTACTTGATGTTTTTATCGTTTAAGGCTTGAGACAACTTGTAAATGCTTAAAATAGCGTGAAAATCCCCGTGCTGGCACGGACTCCCAGCCTTGTTGGAAGGCTGTCTGCTGTTCTCCTGGTGTGGAAGTTTCATATGTTCCAGAGAACAATTACGGTAGAGCAAAATTTTAAATAGCCAAGGCTATATGGCAGTTATCATTTAAAAGGAAAAATGGCTTAAGGGTGTCAGAATATCAAGCTGATATAAAAATCAGAACTGATGAGCAACCAGGTATCCATTATGTGAGTACCTTGGCTTCAGAGTGTTTCGCTATAGGATCACCATCAATTTCCATGATTTTTAAAAGGTATCAAATGATTTTTTTTTCCTTTTTTTTTTTTTTTTTTTTATAAACTACAAATAGCTACACAATTTCCAGGTTCTGCATGGACTTGAGCAGTCGGATGGGTGCAGTCCCCCAGCCCTGTCCCACCACCCTGGACATTAACTGGGGATATCTGCCCGAGGGACAGCCTCCCTCTGCCAGGGGAACCCTCCCTTGGCATGGTCTCTCTTGGGAAATGACAGCTTTAGCTGCTGGACTAGAGTGGGAAGGAAATCTCTCATGCTGGTTTCTAGCAGATGAAATGGCCAAATTCTGCACGTAAAGAAAAATCAGAAATCCCTTTCCCTCGAGACTTTCAGCATGTTCTGCTGCCCAGCCCTGCCATGGCAGGCACACAGGACAGCCCTGGGCTCGCTCACACAGCGTTCCACGAGTGCTGCCAGAGGCCTTTGGCTCGCTGATAAGCTGCTTATCTTCAAAGCATCCATTTTTTATTTTACTCTGAATAAATACTCCTCTGTGCTGGCTAATAAAGTTGTCTCTTTGGGCAAAAGAACGACTCCAGTTCAACCTCAGCTGTTAAGTCATTCTTTATCTTTTTTTAACAGTATGCACATAATCACACACTCCTTTAAATCTTCCTGAGAGAGAGTGGCAGTGTCCAAACACGTGGTTACCAGCTGCAGCCAGCAGTTAAAACATCACACCCACGGCTCTTCAGGTGCAGATGAAATCCAGATGCCCGAACACTTGAGTCCTCCACAAGGGAAACGCTAAATGGTGCATGAAAACAGTTGTATCTTAGCCTTTAATGCTATGGACATACTCAGATTATTTTTGCAGGAACCCTAATGACTAGTTGCTGGCTTTTTTTTTTTTTTTTTTTAAGTATGTGTTTTTACCATTCTGGATAATTTAAAAATGCCAACATTACTGAAATGCATCTGCTGAGGGAGGATGTTTGCTTCATCTCGAAATGGCCTGATGTTTCGGGAAATGTTTCAGGCCTCACAGGAGTCCCAAGGCGAAGATGTGAGTGTGAGAAGCTTCTAGGAATGTGGAGCTCTTTGCTGCTTTTTCCTAGCACTGCTTTATTTTTAGCACGCCTCATGTTTAAGGGCCATGTCTGGGAAACAACAGGAGGTACTTTAACTCCTTTCTATGAACAGCCTGACTGTTCATTCTTGATTTTTTTGGCTTTATGAAACAGATTTTCTTCTTTACAGCTGCAACAGCTCCATGAAATTGCAGGTGATGGCCACAGACTCACTGGGCTCATCAAGTTAGAAGTGATAATTATGGGGTTCAGCTTGTCCCTGTGTCCCCCACGCAGCTCCCTGGGCACTGGGATGGAAAACAGCCTCTTCCCTATGTGTGTCTGCCACTTCTCTTCAGGCGGCTACTTTTTTAAACCTAAATGCCTTTGTCATGCTAAGTCTCATCTTTGTGAAAGTGTAATTCCCTGAGATGCATCCTGAATGTGGCCAACGTGCAGGACAAGCTTCCTGCCCTGAGCATTTTCCAGAGGAGAAGTCAGGGAGGATTGGGGAATGGCTGCTTGCACGGCCTGGATACTCCTGCACCCATACCTGGGGATTACATTTGTCCAAACCCAAAGAATTTTTTGTAATGGAAGCACATACTTAATGCTTTCTCCTCATCCTGATACTGACTTCAGGTGTTTTAGGAAAAAAAAAAATCAGTCCTGCCTGTCAGTTTGTTGTATCAAATGCATTCTGTGTGAGAGCAAGCAGGTGTGCTCTGCAGGTCGGAGACGCCCAGGCCTCTGAGGAGGGGATGCTCAGTGCTGCAGCTCAGCTCAGAGCAGCCACTGTGCCTGTCAGCCTTGGCTTTCCTTCCTTGGGAGGGCATCAATTCAGTTATCTCAATCAGGATGCAGGCTTGCAGCATCAGTCCACAACATGAGGAATCAGCTTTAAAGACTCCCAGGGTGCTCTCAGACCTTTCCTGGATGCAGGATGTGCTCGATGAGGAGCATCCATCCAGCTCTGGGGGCTGGTGAGTGAGTGTGTCAGTGCTGTGTGTGTGTCAGTGCCGTGTGTGTCAGTGCCGTGTGTGTCAGTGCCGTGTGTGTGTCAGTGCCATGTGTGTGCTGTAGCAGCCTGGGGTGTGTCCTGCGTGCTGAACTCACCTCAGTAAATTCAAGTGGAGCTCATTCCTGTGAGGTACTGCCCCAAACCTGCTGCCAGCACTGGGAGGGGTGGATTTGTGACACGCAGCACCAGCCACCACCTGCAGCCACCTGCCATCCAAGTCACCTCCCCAGTGATTTATTTTCTTTTCCAGGGCTGATTTCGCCAAGCAGCTTCGTCAGTGCTGAGCTAGGAGTCAGAGATTTGCTTTTTGTACATACACACTTCCACTGTAAAGATGTTTTATTCTCACGTCCCAGATGGGGAGGAAATCTAAATTTAATGGTTGCATGTGCTTAGAAGAACACACTTGTGTGGGGACTATTTCCAGGCATGTAACTGCACAGGTGAGTGGCAGAGGATTTTTTATATCCCCATCACCGCTTAGAGAGTGGACAGCAGAGGAAAGAAGTGCCTTTGGAGCAGAGTTTCTCTTTGGAGAGAAGTCTTCTTCTTTGGAGAGTGTTTAATGCAAGTCCTTTTCAAACAGAATGCTCTCTGCACAAAACCGTCACTCAGGTAAATCCCCTAACACAAGACAAACATCTTATCTGCTTCTAGACCGGGCTGCTCCATTCAAAATAAATCAAAATAAAAGCCCCAAACTCAACCAAACCCATCCCCTGTCACGAAGAGCTGATTGCAGACAGCTGACGCAGGGGTTGGGAATGCAGAGGTGCAGAGCTCCCGGGATGCGCGTGGCCTCGCTCCTTATTTATCCTCGCTGTCGAGGGAGCAGCTGTGTTTACAGGAGGTGGGAGCTGAGCCTCGCTGGGCTGTGCTCCTGCCGGGACCCTGCTGCCCTGGGCTCTGCTCTGCTGCTGCCACAGGGATGGGCAGGAATTTCCTGCAGCCTTCTCCTGGGCAGGAGCTTTTCCAGTCCAGCTTAAGAGGCAGAAGCTGAGAGAATGGGTTTGCTCTGGCCCTGACCTGCAGCTCCTGTGTGGGTGAGGATGAGGATGGCGGCACAGGGCAGACCCCACCTCAGGAGAAGCCTCAGCGACCACCCTGGGGGCTCCACCAGCCGGGCCTGGGATGGCTTCTGGAGAACAGCCAGGGAAAAACGCCTTGCAGGTCAGTCCAAGGGCAGCTGTAATCCCACACTGGTGTGAACCGAGCATCAGAGCTACGGCCTCGATCAAGGAAGGAACATACCTTTACTTTTTTTGGTGCTCCTTTAATTCTGCTGCATTTTCTGTTGTACCACGGAGCTGTCTTTGCCCAATCTGCTTTTTCACTAGTGGGACCAAGTGGGTGACTTGTATGTAGAGCTGCAAATATTCAGATTTATAAAGAATTAAATTTAATACTTTCTCTTTGGCTGGAGTGTTACAGACACTTGAAAACACGACAGTGTCAGTCAGCCACGCAGTGCCCAACAGCCTCTTCTCAAGGCACCTCAGTTGCTTTCAAAGCTTCAGTTTTGGTGCTTACAGGAACTTGTGAACTTGAACCTGCGTGGTTTCTTAGGAAGCCTTTCTAGGACATCAGAAATAATATTTCTCTGTGTCCAGCCACCTTCCTACAAGCCTTGCACCCCGAGCTCTCCAGCTGAGCACTGGCATGAGGCCCTGGGGCTGCGTGGGGATGGGGATGGGCTGGGGGTGACAGAGACCCCGTGCTGGACACTGGGCACAGGGCCTGAACTGTTCCTCCTCTCCCGTGCATGGTGCCCAGCAGGGATCTGGCAGCATCCCAGCCAGGGCAAGAGCAACAAATGCTCCAGTCACTGAAAATGACTTTCCAGGTTCTCCTTCTCTTAAGCAGCTCGGTGGGCTGTGCACTGCTCTTTCCACCTGGGGCTTGTGTTCATCTCACAGAGACAGAAGGTTTTGTAGCATCATTTTGACTCGCCGATCTCTGGCCAGCTGGGTGTCCCTCTCTGCATCCCTGAGAGAGTGTTCAAAATGAGTAAAGGTATTTCTCTTTCCCCTGAGCCCACATGCACTTCACTTGTTATAAGCAGACCTTTCAGAAGTGCCAAAGAGCTGGATTGTTATTGTAAACGTCCCTGTTCCTCTGTCAGCAGGGACTAAGTTACCCTTTGGGCTGAGGTTGTCTTTCAGTTCACAACCAGGATGGAGCAAAGAGGCTTTCAGATTAACTGGGGACTTTCAGTGGGGGAACAGGACATTGGGAATTGCTTTTCTGTACAAGAGCTATGAATTTTGTGCCTCCAGGATCCTCAAACCACTTTGAAAATTCCAGATTAAATTTGAGTGTGCCAGCCATGCCTCTGGGCTTATGCACTGAGCTGAACAGGAGCAGCAAAGCCGCTCACTGCTGGCAGCTGTGGAGCCCAAACCACCACAGCAGCACTGGAAGCTGTGGGGATCTCATCCCATGTTGGTACAGGGTGTGTTGACCAGGAGGAGTGCCAGGCATGGCTGTCACTGAGGAGATGAGGAACACAAGTTCTGCCAGGTGGATGGTCTCTGTCCTCTGGTGTGAATGGCATGAATAAGGCTCAGCACCTTCGGGGAGCCTTTGGAGCTGGGCTGTGAGGAAGCAGTGTGGACGTGTCTCCATAAGGACAAGGGACAGAGCCGTGGGTGGCATTTCCCACCCTATACCAGGTGCAAGAGCCATGATACTGTTGCCTTTTTCAGCCTAGAAATGAAAGTTGAGATAATTTTAGTATAGCAGGTAATATAAAAGTGGATTTTTATTGGAGCTCCAGGGGCAGTTATGGAAGAATATCCACAAAAGCCCCTGGAACTTAGGGAAAGCCAGGGAGTGGGGAAAAGTACTGGGAAGGTTACAAATATATAAAAGGAAAAAGGCAAAAATCTCTCTGGTATCAACACGGCTGCTTCTGGGTTTGCCATGGACTCTGTGAGGTGAGAGGACACCCAAATGCTGATGCGGTTTGTGTGCACCGGCTCCAGGTGACTTCCTGGAGGAGCTGGCAAAGGTTGGCTACTTTTTTCAACAGCAGCTGATGCTGTTGCTCCTGGACTGCTGTCCTCAGCTCAAACATCACAGTTCGGGAAAGAAATTGGTCAAGTGGGTAATGCTTCCACTGGAGACTGCATCATAGATCCAGTTGCTGGATCCCTGTGATTGCTTCTGGCCGCCTGGTGTCCAGCAATGGCAGAGGGGAGCAGCAGGAGCCTGCAGTGCTTCGGCACTGGGTTGCACTGGGGTGGGTGCTGAAACTCTCAGCACTTGGAGGAGCCCTGGAAGAAGGGCTTTAAATGTTATTAGATTTTTATTAAAGGAATTTATTAAGAGCTTATTAAAGGAAAGACAGCACGGCCATGTTTTCCTGGTGCTCTTTCTGGTTCTCTTTCCATCTCTGAAGCCATCATTTGCCCTGGCCAAGCCCCTCCACACTGCTGCCCAGATGGCCACCAGCTGCCCCACTGCCTGCATGGCTTGGGCTCGCTCGCTGCGAGCTGCACACAAATGTTCTGCTCTGGCTTTGTAAACAGACTAAAAATACCGTGGTGCTGCTCCTCGGAGGGCCCGGGAGTTCAGAGAGGCTGGGAAGGAAGCCGGGGTCAGGCAGCCTCTGGGGAGCGGGCGTCACACGGAGGCACAGAGCCACGGGCTGGTTCCTGCAGCGCTGCACGAGTGGGGCTGGCAGGACAGAGGGACAGCAGGGCAGCCACAGCACTGGAGTCCTGCTGCCCTGCTGAGCCAGCGCTGCCAGGGCTCCTCACATGGGGTCAGTGGGCCGGAGATGGGACTTGGAACACCCCAGGGCACTGCTCTCCTCTGGTGAAGTGGAATTTTTGTCTTTTCTGTGTGATTTCTGTGCTGGGTGTTGTGATGCAGGGAGCAGTGCCCTGCAGAGCACTGGCTTCTCCAGGCACTGCCACCACAGCCAGCTGGGCTAGCACTGTCTGCTGGGCCCCTGTGCTGCCCCGTGTGAGGCTTGTGCCTCCATATCCTCTGGGAAAGGAAGTCAGAAAAGCCTGTTCCTTCAGACATCCTATTTCAGAAGGCAGCAGAAGCTCATTTCAGTTCTCACCACACCCGTGTACGTCCTTAAGGGATGTGACACTCCTAACCATACCCTGGTCACGGTGACCAGGACCTGAGTCTGAATGTCCCCCTCCAAGGACACAGAAGCATGTTCCAACCAGAAACCTCAGCAGTGGTTTCAAAATTTCAGTTTGATTCATATGTGTTGTAGGCATTAAGACCTGGAATATTCTTGGATTTTCCTTCTTTAGTGTTTAACCTTGTTAGCTGGTGTGAAACTGTGTGGCATGGAGTGAATCAGCAATGAGCACCAGTGCCCTGCCAGGCACCCCCTGAGCGCTGTGAGTGCTGAAAACACAGACTGGGCTCAGCACTGGTCTCGTAGCAATGACAGCTGTGTCTCTGCCGTTGCACCCTATCTGCTTTCTCCACCTCCATCTCCCCTCTGCACTGTAACTTTCAGTGTCCCCTGCGTGAGCTGTGGCAGTGGGAGCCAGCGCTGGGCTGGGGGAACTGCCTGGTGCTGGGCAGTTCAGTCACAGACAAAGAGGGAATTGGTCCAGAGCTGAATAAATGCACTTCATGAACAATAAACATCTTAAAGCCCAAACGCACCACTGGCATCCTCTGCCTGCTCCAAAACCAAGGGAACTGGTGTGAGCACTTGGGTGAGCTGGCATGAAGGTGGGCGCTGCTGGTGTGGCAGGGCCTGTCCACCTCACCTTACGGACAATTCACTGTGAGGGAAATACAAACCACCATCAGCTGCCTCTTCTCCACACAGAATGAATTCCATAGAGGCATTGTTTTAAAGAAAACAACCTATGCTGTGCAAGAGTTTCAGTCTAAGAGAGTTCTGGTGCAAAAGCTCTGGATTTATCACGCTTTTCCCATCGCCTCTGGCAGAACTGGAGCAGTGTCAGGGTGGTGCTCACATTGTAGCGCTCAGCAGCGTGCTTTGCACTTAGCTCACTCTGCTGGGCCGTGCTCCAGTTCATCGAGGATTTCTCACTGATGGAACTGCAGTGCTCTGAGCACCTCTGCGTGCTCCACTCCTCTCCATCCTGCAGCTGATTTAAACCATGTGGATCCTGTACTTATCCTACCAGTATTCCTTGGTGGGACCCATGCCACCCACACCTCTGGCACTGCCAAACACCATCCCTGTGCAGACCCAGCTGCAGATGCTGATGTGGGGTGGCAGTGGCAGAGGCTGCAGCTGAATGCCGAGGGGGAGAGAAAGGAAGCGGCTGTCAGAGCCTGACGGGATGCGCAGAGCGGCTGCAAGGAGCTGTGACCGAGCTGCTCTTTCCCAGGGAGGATTCTCCACCCCGTCCTGGGTGGGATCTCAGCCGTCCTGCTTAAAGCCGAGCAGATGGGTTGGAGTTCAGTTGCCCCAGGCAGGACTTGCTCACTTGCAGGGACACGGGAGTAACTTCTGCACAGGACAGTGACCAGCTAGAGTTGCCTCTCCCCATGGAAGGTAGGAGGAGGTTTGTTTTCTTTCCTTGGTTATTCTATTTCTTTAAGGTTTTTAAACCGGAAACTAAACTATAATGCTATTCTCCAGAAAACAAGGCATGAACACGGGAGGGACAACAAAGGTGTGTGTCTGGCTTTTCCCTCCTGGGATGTGCTGCTTCTATTTGGGCTCACCTAACAGAAAACAGAAAGTTTTCCTGTGATATATTTTGTTTAGAATTTGGAACAAAAAATTTAGTTACTAGAAATTTTGAGATCTAACACTTCAGCATCTGCAAGTCCCACAGTGGGCACTCAGTGGTCCAGCACTGCTGACCTGGAGGGAGCCAGTGTGGCACAGAAAGGCCTCAGAAACCTTTGCCTTCCCTCCCTGGCAAAGGTTTATCCTCTCGAGGGAAGCAGCCACCCAACTGCTCCCTAGGGATGGCCAGGACCCTCAGTTCTCCCACAGGAGTCTGGTCCCTGCGGTGTGAGCACAGCCAGGGCAGGGAATGGCTTTGCCATAGGGACCAAGAGCTGGGCAGAGCTGGGAAAACAGCAGCAGTGGGGCCACTCTCTGTGGGGACAGCATGTCAGGCCTCCAGCTCAGAGGAATCACCCTGAGCAACAATGCCTTTTCCTGAAAAGCAACAGCAAGAGGGATCTGTTTTCTGGGAGGAAAGAAGGTGGGAGGGGAGCTTTGGGGTGGGTGCCTGAGGCTGCAGCAGTGTGGAGCTGCCATCACCCAGCACGAGCAGGGGCTGGAGAGGCAGGGGTGCTGCTCCAGGCCCCAAGCTCAGCTGTGCTTCTCTGTCCCAGCCCTGTTCCCCAGGGTGGCTTCTGTCTCAGCTGGCTCAACCCCTCGGTTGCTCTCGTGCCTCATCCTGCTATGCCCGGCTCCCTTTGCCAGGGCTGGAGCCACCAGCAGCATCCCTGGCCCCTGGCAGCTGGTGCCCCACTCTGGGGCAGTCCTGGGCTTTCTCTGGCCACCAACTGGGCCAGCTCCAGCTGCTGTCTTTGCCAAAGGCTTGCTTTGTAACGCCGAGAAAATCCTACAGCAACTCCAACAGCTCTGTAGGGCATCTGCGTGTCAGAAGGTAGCCTTTATTTTATTGCTCCATGTAAAACACTTTGTACTCTCTGGGCAGGAGAGGGAAGTGTTGCAGTGAATGTTTTCAGAAAGGGAATTAGTGTCATGTTGTCCCTTCCCAGCGATGCTCCCCTGTCAGACAGACTCCGGGGCAGTGGCTGCCCAGCCTCACCAGCAGCGCTACTCTCATGGATCTTGGAGGTTTGTTTGCCAGGACCACAACTGGGAATAGTACTGTATTTCTTGTCCTTTGCCTCTCTATAAAATAAATCAAGCTGAGTTTTCAACCCTCAGTTTGCTGATGCTCTCTGGCCAAGTTTTGAGTCAATTTATTTCTCATTGCTCTGCGTCACCCTGGCAATGCGCCGAGCACAGGAACTGGGGAGAAACACAATTAGTTTGCTGCATTTCAGGCCAGGGCTGAGCATCCATCTGTTGGTACACACAGGTCTCCCAGGCAGTAGGAAAGGTGTACTTGTAAAGGTAGAAAATCATTTGTGTTTTGGAAATGAATAAATGGTTGACATACGCTAAGAGCCATGAGACAGGAATGGTCTGTGTATTGATCATTAGACCAGGATGCCCTGCAGTGCAGATACAATGGCCACTGGGGAAGGACCAGAGGGTGCTGGTGGAGGGCAGGAGGGGCCGAGCCACAGGGAGGGATCCTCCTTTACCCATGATTGCAGTGCCAAGGGGGCACTGGACAGGGAGAAGCCACACCCACCTGTGGGCTCATTGCCTGGTGACAGCTGCTGGCACAGCCAGCAGGGATGCCAGGCATGAAGCCCAGCCTGAGGTGGGCAGCAGGGTCCCCCAGATCCCAGCAGTACCCACAGGGGCTGGGCAGTGCTGGGAAAGCTGCAGAGGCTCAGCTGGGGCTGCTGGGGTCAGCACTGCTGCTGTGGGCAAGAGTCTCCCTGTCCCTGCACTCGCCCTGTTGTCACAGAGCTGTTAAGAAATGTTCCTTACAGTGTTTCTGGGAGTGTTTGTGTGTGGATTGCTCTTCTTTTTGGTACAAATTTTCTGTTTCAGCTTCTGAAGTTCACCACTTAGGAACACTTCCAGGGTTAATGTTATCTGACACCTGCCCAAAACCCTGGCCCTCCAAAAAATCTGACACCTGCCAAAAACTGGTCCAGCAAGCCTAGTGCAGCAGGGGGCTGAGCACACATACTGCCTGCTGTTCCCATCCCTCCTCCACCTCATCCTGCCTCCCTCAGTGCTCCTGGGAAAAGGCAGGACCTGGAGCTGTTGGAAGGAATGCTTGTGTGGGAAGGAAACTTGGCTTCTCTGGTGAATAAATCATATAGAATACGTAAGTGTTTTGTGCATTAGACAAAGCTTTATGAAAGGCAGATACAAAGGAGAGGCCCTGCTGACAGCTCGGGGTTTTGCTGTGGTGCCTGGCATCTTCTGGCACTGCAGCCTGGGCACTCCTTGTGGGTCTCAGGCTGCTGCAGACACCGTAAGCACCTGAACAGGATTCGTGCTGCCCACCCTGGTTTCAGCTTCCCAGAGTTCTGACACTGCAGACCTTGCTGTTGTTTCCATCACCCTCCAGGAGCAGGGAATTTGTGGGGGACAGGTCCATGGTGGGTGCACAGAGGGTGCTTGTGTGAGGAGCTTGGTGCTCATGTGCTGCTAGCAGCTTCCCACTTCCCTGCCCAGCTCTGAACTCTCACACAGGAATGAGGATCTTCTTGAAATGTGACCTTTTTTCTCAGTTTTACTCCCCATATTTGGTATCTGTTTGTCCCTTCTTTCACAAAGCAGCCCAGTAATCAGATGACATCCCTGACTCATGCTGCCCAGACGTGCATGATGGGGCCTCTCTACATGTTAGAAAAAGCCTATTGATTTAATTTCTGTGTCATTATTCAGCTAATATGGAATATGTCACTGATGGTGGTGCATGAAATCGAATGGAGCCTGAAAAAAAGGGTGAAATATTAAATAAACCTTGCCAAAGGATGGGGAGGAGGTGGAGGTGAATGTGCAGTAAGGGTGCAGGGTGCTGTGTCTGCTGCTGCACCTCTCTGGTTGTACAAAGGCTGTGTGCCCCTGGCTTCTCGGGAATGTTGGCAAGGCCACCTGAGCTGGTCAAACACCAGCACTGGTCACTGCTGGGAGACAGTGGTTGACAGCCATGTCAAATATGGCCCAAGCTGCACTCCAAATATGGTCCCTGTCACCTGTGCACCCTGGCCTAAGCTGTCACACATACTCTCATATGTACACACACATATATAAATGCAACACTCACTGTTTCACAGAAATACAGGTCTGGGTGTACAGGGGCACCTGAAGAGCATTTAATGCAGCAAACCTGTCTGGGAGCTGCGGGAACGGCCTGTCAGACACAGCTTTCCCTGGGCTCTGGGGCAACTTGCCACTAGATGTCACAGTGTGCTTGGGTTTGCGGGGCCCACGAGTGACACTGGTGCTGGGGACCCCCAATCAACCCATCCTGAGCGGGGCAGAACTGCTCCCTAAAGCCCCTCTGCTGGACTGAAACACACAAACAGCATCCTTCTGTCTGCTCTTGTCTTTTAGAGCATTTTGGAAACATTCCTGGCATTCGTGTGTCACTCAGCAAAGTCTGAGAGACCAGTAGGTGACTGGAGAGGTTTTTCTGGTGCCAGCCCTGGTGGGACCCTGCCCTGGCAGGAATCCAGTGCTCCCACAAATGTCCAACTCTCATTGGCCTCAGGGGATGCAGCAGGAGCTCACTGGCTGTGCCCCAAAGCTCTTGCTCTGAGAGGGACAAGTTTTGCCATGGGTCCCACTCCCCAACACAAGGCGAACGGAGGCTGGCACTCACACAGCTGCCTGGGGCTGACCTCTGCCTAAACCATCCCAAAGGGATATTTATAGGCACACAGGAAGCCATGCCGGACCCTGCACTTCCTCTCCCATCCCAGCTGAATCTTTAATCACCTCGGTAGCACAGGGAGCATTAATTCTGTGTGTTTTCCCATTGAGCACTGTGCTGAGCAGGGCTTGAACATGTACCTGCTTTGTGCAGGCTGGTGATGGGGTAGGCAAGTCATCTTCTGAACTTGTTACAGCTCTGTAAAAAAACTTTGTATATTATTAAAGACCGGAAGTACATTAGAATGTAAAGCATTTGCTGAATAACTAAAGCAATGACAGCATTTGGAACCTCCTGTTAGAAGTGGTTTATGTACAGACCCAGACCGGCGAGGCCACCCCACCCAGGGCACCCAGGCAGTGCTTGAGTGAAGTGGAGCTGTTGAATTAATGATGCCATCACTCTGTGGCTTTTGTTCGCCACCAAAATGAAGCATGGCTTTTCCAATCTAAGACTAAACAAATGACAGCCAGGGATGTACAGTGGGATCCTTTCCTTGTGTTCTGTGGCATCTCTGATGCTGAGATCAGGATCTGCCCAGCCTGAGCAGGGATACTGTGCCCTGGGTGCTGGTGCAGGCTGGAGAGCAGCTCTGCAGCAGGTCCCTTTCTGCTCCCTGTGCTCAGGATGCTGGCTGGACACAGGCTGGCGGTGAGGGAAGGGAGCAGGGCTGTGCTCCGTGTGTGCAGAGGGGATGCTGTGCCCCCTGAACTTGGAGAGGTGTAACCATCAGCTGCTGAGCTGTGTCACCCCCGTGCTGCCCAGGCCCTGAGCAGGGTGCTCTCCCTGCCACAGACACGATGGATGGGCTGTTGCTGCAAGCCCCTGGCTGCTCTTAATTTTTACCACATGAATCTTCCTGACCAATAACACGCTATCGTTTTTCCTTTGTCTGGGATTGGCTTTCCCCCCGTCCTTCCTTGGCACCAGTCCAGAATATCTACAAATCTTACTTAGTCATAGTTAGTGACTGTGCCTTAATATCAGGAGTCTCCCAAAATACTCCATGTGCTGTTTTTTCCTTTGGGAATGAGAGCTGAGCACGCTGTCATTCCCTCCCACCTGCAGTAGCCATCCCAGCAGAAAGTGCTTGAGCAGGGCCGGGTGCTGCCCCAGAGAAGGATTTGCTGTGCTGGGGAGCTGGAGCCCAGTTTCAGTTCTGGGGAGGTGGTGTGGCCTCACAGCATTCCATAAAAACATCACCACGACCTGGCTCCTGCTCCAAGCAGCCAGTGCCAGGTGAGGCCACCTTGCCAAGCCCCAGAGACACCCCAGAGTGCTCCATCCTGGAGGGACCTGTGGCACAGGGGGTTGGCATTACAGATTCACTGCTCTAGGAGAGTGCTGGGGCTTGGAACAGCAATTCTTTGAGAAAAACCCCCAACATTACAAAAATTAACATAAATCTAATTTTCTGCAGCTATCACCAATCTCGGATTAGTCCTGCAGCATGACCAAACGGCTGCCAGACCCCACTCTAGTATGTTAAATATGAACCAATGTATGCATTGAATGTGATTTCTGGACACCGAGGGCTTCTGCAGGAGAGTGCAGATAAGGCCATGCTGGGAGGCAGCTGCCCAAGAGCTCTGCAGGAGCAATCTGTGGGCACAGACACATGCAGGGTCCCGAGTTTCCTTTCACTTGTTGGGTTTTTTCACTCTTTTTCTGTCCTGTCGCCCTCAGGTGTGTCAGCTTTTGATTTGCACCAGCCAAAGAGCTGGGTCTGGAGCCTGGCCAGTAAACCTCTGCAGGGAAAGCCCAGGGCAGCGTGGCTGCCAGCCCTGCTCTGGGGCTACAGGGCAGGTCCCTGCTGTCCCACAGCTCATCCATCCTCACAGACAGGGGGTTTGACAGAGTCTTTGGCACTGCTTCGCTCCTTCCCTGGGGCTACGTGGATACTTCTGGAAGTGAAGTGCATTAACTTTTCCACCTCCTGAAGGCAGAACCAACTTTTTCCCCTTTATCCCCCTCCCTGCTGGCTGGGAATGCAGCACAGCCTCGTGCTGTGTTCCGCATGGTGAGGGCAGTGCCCCAGAGGTGGGATCTGCAGGTGCCAGGGAGCTCTGCACTGCCTGTAGTGAGGAAGGTTCCTCCTTGTAGCTTCTGGGCTCTGCTGCAGAGCTGCCCAGCTCCTCAGCCTCTTAACAGGGAATTTGTCTGTCTGAATGCCTGGTGTGTGATGTGTGTTAAGGACAGCCCTGCTGTCCCAAGGAGAGGAGCTGGAGCCTGCCAGGGGGCAGTGCCCTGGGGCCCTGTCCCGGCACCCCACGAGTGTCCGTGGGTCTGGCAGTGGGGCTGGGCTGGATGCTCCTGCTGCATCAGCATCCCAATGGCAACAGAGTGCAAGCACAGACCTGGCTCCTGGGGTGTAGAGCTTGTCCAGCTCAAGGAAAGAGAAATTCCTCCCTGGGGCCTTTGCTGGAAGCAGTTGGAAAGCAGGGATTGCCAGGGCTCTGCCCCAAGGCCTGCACGCACCCAGGAGAGGGGCAGTGATGATGGATGCCCCACACCCTGCGGGTGTCCAAGTGGGAAAACCCCTAAAATCATCCTGTTCGCAAGGAAAGTGCACAGGGGAGGAGCTGCCCAATATCTGCCTGAAGTATCTGGCTCAACACCAAACCATTTGGATCAGTGGACATTCTTCCCTTGCTGGGCACGGCCTGCTGATCAGAACCTGGGATCCATCTCCACAGGCAGGCAGGGCAGGGAGCTGGAATGAGGGGCCCAGCTGGGTGTGAATAGTAAGGACTTGGGCTGGGATCCCAAGGCTGCTGAGCCTTTCAAGGCAACCATCAGTGCACACACGCAGAGCCCACGTGCATCCCAAGGTATGGGATCCACCCTCAGCTCATCCTGGAGCCGCCACAGCAGCTGGCACAGGAGGGATCTGCTGCTGCCAGGAGAAGGGAGCACACGATGTTCAGGGAGGAGAGGTCAGGTCTCTTCCTGTTTAGATGTTTTCAAAAAATGCTTGAGCATTTTAGTGGAAAAATGACTGAGGGAGCCATCCAAATTAGGAAACAGGAAATACTGCACTAGCTTAAATATAATTTTGACAGCTGAAATGAGCGGCGAGAGGTTGCCAGGTAGGGCTGGTAAGCACGCTGCTGGGCCAGCAGCTGGTGGGGAAGCTCAGCAGCCAAGGGGCAGGTTCTCAGTGCCAGACACAGGGACAAACCTACCCAGCAGTGCCATGCCAGGTGCCAGAGCCAAGCCACCGGGTGTCTTTCACCTCAGGGTCTCCCAACACAGTGCCAATAGTCAGCAAGATGTGTCCTTCAGGTGGAGGACTCCTCATGTTTCCAGCAGTGGGTATACTGAAACTAAGGCACTAAAATCAGAATTTGTATGGAGTATAAATAGCAGCAGGCTTCCCTGTGCCAGCTTACCTGTGTGATGTTAGCTGTTCAGCTCTAATGTCAGCCCTTCTCTTGACTCTCTCTCCGCTTCAGCAAATCTCTGCAGCTCCCCAAGCCCCTTTCTAGCCATATGTTAAGTTGATGTAATGCTGCTTCTAAGTCTGTGCAATTACTCAATTACTCCTGCATCTGATTGCAGGCAATGTGCCCTCAGGGCTTTGGTTCGGTTTTGCCCACTGATTTTTGCTGTGTGACCTTGAGCACCACATTAAATATACTTTCAATATTCAAAGGAATTTTTCTCATTTATGCCTGTGGTCATGCTATCCAAACTCCTGCTCTGCTCCCCACTTTCCAATCAGTGTCTGCTTGTTATTTATTGCAAAATTCAGGGATAGAAGCTGACCTAAAATACAAAAGAGGTCTGGGGGCCTATGTTTCATTCAAATTCACCTCAAGTGAGTTTCAATGGAGCTTGAAGAGCCTAAGAAATGTAGATACTTCTGAAAATGTCACCCTAGCTCTACCTGCAGGCTCTGACATTCCACAGACACCTGAATTGCTCAGGCGAGTTCCCCTTGCTGATCCAACCTGATGGCTGCAGAGCTGGCAGAGCATTCAATATGCACATCCTTAATGTCTGCTCGTGCTGGAGGGGGGGATGCCTCAAAGTGAAAACTGCTGTGCATTCAAATGTGCTCTTCTTCAAAACGGAGACAGGTCTCCTCAACCTCAAGCTGAGTAATAACAGCTACCCCTTGCTACTGTGGGATGATTTGGGGAGGTGTGGGGCGCTGCTTTCTCCTTGCTCTGTGCACTGCAGGGCTGAGCTGTGGAGTCAGGGAATGGTGTCTGTTTGCAGAAAGGTTTGTTGGAAAAAATGAGTGGCCAAAGGAGAAGTGTGGACAGAGCTTCTCCTGTCGCTGGGGTTGACCCCTGACTGTGATGGTGCAAGGTTTTGAGAGTTTTCTCTTGTGCGTATTTGTAGAAGGAACGATTGTGGGTTTTTCTTCAGCTTTATTGGAAGATGGCTGTGAAATGGCATGGATGAGAAGAAAACCTATTTTCTGGCTATTTTAAGAACTCGTGCCTTGGTTTTCTGTGTATGTTGATTAAGAGTAAGTGAGACTTGGAAAAACAGCCAGTATGGATTTACCCTGGGACCATTCTGGGAATAAGCACACAAAAATAACCCTTTCCTAAAAATGTTCTTTGCAACCCCACCCTTCAGGAGTGATCTTCCCTGCAATGACCCCAGCCTGGACAGGCCAGCGCTGAACTTCAGCTCTGGTTCACACTCAGCAGTTCCTTTTTACAGCTCAAAAAGCTCCCTGGAGCCAGAGATGAATTGCTGAGGAACCACGTACCAGAGTGAGTGAGGATTGCAGAGTCTGGCTGCCTGTCACCCCAACCCAGTGAAGGCCATGGGCTGGGGACAGGAGACTGGGGTGACAGCAGCAGCAGGATTTGCTCCCCACTTGCAGTTCCTCTCTGTACCTGCAGTGCCAAGAATTCCAAGCACCATGAGCTGCAGGTAATGCCAGCACACAGCAGGAGCTCTGCTGGGCAGGTTGGTTCTGGGAACCTGTGAAGTGCTTCACGCTCCTTGCCTTGTGAAACAACACTGACATGGTGGGGTGTGTAATTGCTGAAAATGCTCCAGCTCTTGCACACGAGCCTCAAACCACTGAAACAGTCACCCAACATCAGTGGAGACGAGGGCAGGGATAGGCTTGAATGCTTTAAACAAGTAAAGCTACAGAACTCAGCTGTGCTCTGATTATTTTCTTTGAATTTGCTTCCTTTCCACTGCTTTTTTTATACTGAGACATAAATAATCTCAAATTCCAGATCACCCATGGGTCCAAAATTTAGCTGTAACAGGGACTCCTGCCAACTTTTACAAAAGGATTTTGCTAACATGAAAGAAAATAACTCATACATAACAAACACTCCTCCTGACCCACGTTATCCTTTTGCATTTAAGGTCAAACATCTCTGAAAGGAGGAGGAAAAAAAAAAGATAAAGGAGATGCAGAGAGTCAGCTGCAACAACAAACCAAACCCCTGCATGAAGGTCCTCCCATCAGGGCTGTTCACAGCTGCCACTACATTTTTTCCTTGGCCTGAATAATGTAAATACTGGGCTGGGGAGTGCTTTCCTTTACACTGGTGTAAATCTAGGCTGGAGCTCCGACCTTGACCTGGCCATGCACACACTTTATCCCTGGGAGCCCCGCCCTTGGGGAAGGGGAGATGCTTCCTCAGAGGAGCTCACCATCCTTTGATGCTCGCTGCTGTGTTGAATAAAGGGCTAAATTCCTCTTGTTTCTTGAAATAAACTTGCAAACCCCTTGACCTTCCTGAGCTGGAGGAATATGTTTACAGATTGTTTAATTCCATTTGTCTTCCTGAGCATGTGAGAGGGACAGCAGTGTGGTTTAGGGAAGGGCAGCTGTGCTGTGTGACCAGTCTCTTTTGATACCAGAGACAAGACACTGAAAAATCCCCTCTGCTTTGCAGAGTGCAGCCATTCCCATTACTTTTTGGAGGAGGCAGGAAAGGAATTATTACATGGAATCCCCTGTAATTTTGCTTTATATAAAGTTCATGACACAGCAGTATAAACGTTTGTGTTTTGTTATCTGTTCTCACGGCATCTTCCAGGACACCAGTGCTTGTGGACTCCTAGAAGAAATACCAGGAGGTAATTCTGCAGCAGCAGCTCTTTTCTAGTGTTACACCATCTAAACACAGCTCCTTTAAACTTTGATTGCTGCCTGAAGTCAGGGAAGCTGGGAGAAACAAAGTTTATCAGAGGACAAGCGGCAAAGCACAAGAAAGGGAGGTTACTGACGTACCTAAATTAAAGTGTAGAGCTTTATTTAAAGGCTGTGGAAGCTGGAAGAAGCTCTTTAAGACAGAAACCGTCTTTTCTCTGAGGCCTGGGAGGCACTGGGAGGCCTCATGGGTGTCCTCACCAGGTACTTGTGATAATGTCACCATTTCCAGGAGCCTTGGCACGAGCAGCATGGCAGGAGAGGAATTGTGAAGGGGATCTGACTGAGGATAATGGATAGTAGGATGAAATTGAGAGGAAAAACTTAATTGGAATTAACTAGCTGAGAAAAGCCTCTTGATCTGTCAGACAGTGAAATTACCTCCCAGGAGCAATAGTATAGTCTCAACCACGTGGGCATTTAAAGCCAGTCTAATGTCTATGATTCCCTGAGTTAACTGGAGTATCTCAATAATTGAAACTGACACAAAGATTTATCTTCTTTGATTGACTAGCTTTCATAGAGGCTCATCTCTTTGTGGTGCTGCACAGAGCTTTCAGGGCAGCTGTTTGCACTTAAACTGCCAGGAGCTGACAGTGTGTATCCATTGCAGCTCTTCAAATGTGTTCTTTGAAAAAACACTTAAATCGCTGGAATAGACAGTACTAATCAGTCTGCAGGAAAATGGAGCATCCTTACCTGGGGCTCAGTGCTATAAATCTCCCTGTGCCAGTGCTGGGCCATCCTAGAGCAGCAGAGCCATTTAGGTGCATTACTGCCAAACGCCCAATCAACCTGAAAAATTGGGCTGATTTGGCCGAGGCAATAAAAGGAAAAGGTGTTTTGCCAAATGGTTGGTATTTCAGTGGTTACAGCAGAGTAGGATTAATCACGCTGAGATGATGGAAATGATCTCCCATGCTCATTTTTTTCTGATTTCAGAAGAGACAGTGTGTGTGGCTGGCCTGAAGGGTGAGGTCCTGTAAGGGCTTTTGTATTTGGTTTTGCCCATTCATTCACCTGCTGGGTGACCTTGTGCGGATCTCCTCTCTTGCTTTGCCTTCTCCCATTCAGCAAAGCTCTTCAGAGAAACACCTTCCCCTGTATTTTGGTCCTTTCTGGAGTGTGCAGGTACAACCTGGGGAACCGAGATGCCTCTTTTGCTACATTGGAAATCAGAATTGATGGAAATATTAACTCCCAAGCTGGTTAGTGGGTGAGGTTTACGAGCTAGGGATAACCACATCAGGCTGGACACGAGAGGGGAGTAAGCTGTTGCTGCCAGAGATGAAATGCCCTTGGCCTGTTCGCTGGTGGCAGCACCAGAACCAGCTTCAGGTCACAGCTTGTGGCTGCCACCCGATGCTGAAGGAGCTCTGACTCACTGCCTGACTGCTCAGCTCGGAGCCACAGCCTGGCCCAGCACAGCAGCCTGCAGGCATGCATTTCTGAGGAGAGTTACACAACCCCAGCCTGCAGGGACAGGAGCCAGAGCAGCACTGCAGGCTCTCGTGCAGGTTCCCTTTCAGCTCCAGTCCAAAGGCTCAGGTTCCCTCTCCCTCCAAGGGTCTGCCCCACCTGCACAAAGGGAGCTCTGTGCCCTGAGATTTCTGTAATGCTTAGCCCTGCCTGAAGTCTTGCTCTGCCATTAAACCTTTCAGGTCACCAAACCTTTCAGGTTCTCAGTGCTCAGCTGGTTCCTCCACTGGCTGCATCCACCGCTGCCTAAATGACCTAGTTAGGGAAATTAATGTAAATTAAATATGCTCGTGTTCTGCCTGGTAATGCTGGCAGGTATATGAGGATAATAATCTGATTTACTTTTTAAGGGTAACTGGTTATAAAGGCGTTTGCGTCTCAGTGGAACACAGTTTTTCGAACTACTCCTTTTTCAAACTACTCTTTCTTCTGCTATGAAAAGTTTAGATTAAATATATCCATACAGAGCCAGGGAGAAAAGAAATTGAAAACTTAAAGTGAAAATTAAGGGGGCAGCTGATAGTAAATGCTTAAATAAGGATTGGAGGGAGAAAAACAGAAGGAGAAAAGAAAAAGAGTGAAAATACAGTTTGAGAAATGGACTCTGGGTAACACACGCAAAGCTAGAGCAGATTGGTACCACAAGGAGTTTTACATGGATGTATATTCCTTTTTGCACTCTTCTATTAAGTCTCTTAATTCCCTCAGTTGTTTGCAAGGTCACCTCAGGAGATCATCTGTTCTGCTGAGCTGGACTGACTCTGCATGTGGGCTCTGGGGTTATCAAATAAAGCCCCTTCCAGCCCGGAAGGGCCCCGCTGAAGCAGCTGGGGCTGGGCAGGGTTTGACACAGAGCTCTTGAGCTGACCCACATGGACCAAATCCAGCTGTGGCGGCCACCAGAGTGTCCTGGCTCAGGCCCTGCTGTTCAAACACAGCCGCAGGGGAGCACTGAGCATCCTCTCTCTTCACTGACCACTTGGTTGGGAGGGCTTCGCTCCTGCCCCACCACTGCCAGGCTGCTTCCCACACCTGTTCTCCTTCCAAAAGTCCTTGAGGAGAGCTGGCCTGAAACTGCCAGCTCGTCTTACAAGCCACAAACCCACTGCTTCTCATGTTGTGCAAGAGTGCAAATAAATATTAGTTGTAAAATGATTCAGTCTTTATGAAACCCAGCTAGACTGTTTGGCTTTTAATAGCATCAGCCCCGAATTACACGTCTGGACTAGACACAGTGCAGAGATTAATTTCCTTTAATTTGTTCCAGAGTAACTCACAATTTAATTTAACCGAGCAGTTCCTTGTTCACTTATTCTGGAATGATGGATTGTGAAATGCACTCCTTTAAATTAATCCAGACTCTTGATTTTTGTCAGCAGAGTAATCTTTCTCAGCGGTATGCTAAGTATGCTTTTAAAAGGTATGGTGAATATGAATGATATGCACTTGGCTGATGATTTAAGTGTTTACACTTTCCAAACATTGCAGAAAAAACAAATATGGCTTAGCTGCATTTTTTTAATAACCTTTCAGAAGTGATCATTCAAATAACATCAAAAGGACTTAAATGGATTTCTAAATTTGATGGTACATGTAAGGGCAACTCCCTTGTCATCAGAGAACCACGATTTTGAAATGGGGCTGAGCAAAGCTTAGACTACTTATGATTGCAGGTCTTCCATAGATCATCGAGAAAGATTTCTATTGGAGCCATTAATGGTAAAATATTTCATGTGGGTGCTGTCACTGCTTACGCTTGCTTGATGTTGCAACAGAGCACTGTCCTTTCCTTTTTCCCCCCCCCTCTTTTGCTGTTTTTACTTCTTAAAGATGAAGTGAAGCATTTCTGGAAAAAAAAGAAGTTGGGTATGAATATTTGTATTTCTATACGGCCTCCTTTAGAAGAAGTGCAAAAAGTTATAGTGAAGCTGAGTAAGTGATATTGATGTAAACCAACCCATCAGGTGCTATCAGCCCAGGCACTCCCTCACTCTCTGTTATCAGAGGTAAGGACTATCTGAATGCCACTGCCAGGAACTGCACAGCATTCCTGTGTCCAGCTGGAACCTGACAAGAATAGTTGTTCTTACATGTGGGGAGACAAGGCAAAGCCTCCTGTCACACAAAAATGTGGCAGTGCTTTGTAGGCAAAGGTAAATGTCCCTAAACTTAGCAGCACGTGAGCTGCCGCACACACACCCCCATTCATTCCCACAAGGCTCACACCTACAGAGAAGGGCACATCCAGCCTCTGGCCTTGGCTCACATCTGGGTTCCTACTTTGTATGTAGTGCCAGCATGTTGGAAATGGTGTTGGAATCAGGCAGCCTGAACCCTTCTACTTCTCTGCCAGTGGCAGATACAGAGATGGTGTCTTCTCTGCAGAAGAGTTTTAGGTCTTACTGAGATAGCCTTGTAGTAGTCAAAATATTAGGTCAAGATGTTTTGCAGAAAGTGAGAAATTGCTTTTCTGCAGGGAACAACTTATGGGTGTTTACATGTGCTGACATCCTAATATTGGCAGGAAAATGTGCTTTTTTTTGGTCTTCATCTAAAGCTTTTCACATTGCGAATGCATCCTTGACTTGTTACCTTGCCTATGTACCAACATGTACCTTGTACCCTCCAAACCTAACTCTGCTCCAATCTTTCTCCCAAGTCATGCTGTGGGAACTTGGCAAGCAAAGGAAATGCATCTGTGTTTCCCTCCAGTCTGACTTGGCCACCTTTAGCCACCATTGCTTAAAAAAGAAGGTGAAAGTTTGCAATGTGCTTCATGCTCCTTGCCAGCTCTCTCTCAAGACAGCACTGCTGTGCCCTGTCAGCTCCATGTCCTCCAATAGCCAAGCCATCCCAGGAAAAATTGTTTGGCTCAATAAAGGGGTTGTGTCATGCCTGGACACACAGAAGAATGGACGCAGCCTCCCATCACAGGCAGGCTGGCACCCAGCTTTGCTCCAGTCTTGAGCAAGGACTGAGAGCTGCTGACAACTGGAGTGAGATAAAGCACATCAAGGTCTTTCAATGTGAAGTGCTTTTATGAACAGGTTTTATTGGGTTGGGTGCTTCAGTGTCAGTATTTCTATTCTGAACATCTTAGCAGCAATCTTCTTCAAATTCAGAATGTGTGAAATATTCTTCTGTTGAGTTTTAAAAGTCTGTTGTAGCCAGGTAGTAAAATACCTGATGCAAAAGCTTTAAGGCTGTAGAACCAAGCTTTACTGGCCTTGCTCCTTTTTCAAAGCAGAAATTGATGATTAAATTGTTTTGCAGTATTGCTTGGATAGTGGATGCCTTTACACCCACCACCTGATAGTGGAGATCTTATGGAGATGCTATGGAAGATCCAGCCATGCATCCTAAATGTGCATTAAATTGGAAATAAAATCCTATTGGCTTTTGTCTTCACACTGCTGTGTGACAGGAGCACTGGCTCAGTCTCCAGACTTGGGCTCAAAGTCTTTCTCAGAACCAGTAAAGGTTTATTAGCCAGAATGGGTGCTGTCAGCTCCTCCAAGAGAGGATTCGGGAGTGACTGAGAGACATCACAGACATGACAGGACCAAAAATTGGATATTGATGTCTTCAGCAGTGACTTTGGTTTCTTTGTTATCCCCTAAAATCGAATCACACCTGATCCATAGCTCAGGCTGAGCGTCAGACAGTCACACTGTGCATACCCGGTCTGTCTCACCATAGTCCTCTCACCCGGGTGCTGAAAGCTCCACCTCGCTTGCCAGGGGCTGTGCCTGAGCTGTGTGAGCTGCCCGCCACTCGACAACTCGGCACTGCTGCAGGGCTGTGCTCGGTGTGGGCCAGCCAGCTCGGGTACTCTTGACATTCCTGGATGTCTTCTAAACATGTAATGCTGATAGAAATGTTGTTTAAATATTTGTGAGTTATTTAAAAATAGTGCGTCAAATAAGCAGCCTGGTGACGCCCGCCAGACCTCTGGCTCGGCCGAGTGCCTCGGTGGAGAAGGAAGAGGTCAGCACGAGTTATGTACACAACTTAGGCTCTGACGAGAGACACGCTGCAGCCCTGAAACACAGAGCCTCTCAGAGCCCCGTGCATGGGGGTCCAGAGGCAGGGGAGTGCAGTGGTGCTGAATGGCTGCAGTTGGTGTCCGTGCTCTGGCCTCGAGCGGGAGGTTTGGCCATGCCCTGGTTCCTGGGAGCTGGCACAGTTGGGTGTGGAAGAAAAATTTCTCTTTGCGGCCTGGAGAAGAGGAAAACGGTACCAGCATCCCTATCCCATTCTGAGCTGGCTGGGCTGTCTTGATAGTTCCCCTGCTTGGTGCCCATCTGTATATTTAGAGAGCTAAATTTTAGGGAGGGGAGTGAATTTTCAATCCAACCGTGACCAAAATCTTTCAGTAGTTTCTTCTCAGTATTACTAGACACAGCATTTTAGGTTAGTACAGGTGGGTGCTGGACACAGGGGAAATGGATTTCTGTGGTAGACAAGAGAGCTGGACATTATCTATTCATTATTTTAAATATTTATTTCCAGAGCTCTAATATACTCCTAAAATATTTTAAAAGCTGATTTTATACATCAGCTTTATTCTCTGCTTTCAGTAAACAATTATCACTCAGAGAATAAAACAAACTCCCAGGCATTGCTGGGATACATTGCAGTCTATTAAGGAGGCTAAGCCTACTATAACATATGAATCTGCTTTTATGTTGCCTTTAAATCGATTTGACATCAATTCCAGGCCTATTGTAAAAATGAGATACATGATTAGAGCAACACTGTCATCTTTCCAAGGTATTTCCACTTTTTAGAGCTGCTGCAAAGGAAATGATTTTTAAAGCACTCAGAATATTGACCCGTTTCTTGGCTCTTGTCACAATCCATTGAATGGCTGCAAGGGGAGATCCTCTGTAGTTCCCTGACTAGACAGCACATCTTGTACATTTAGAAAATGGATTTGAAGGTTGCTACTGCAATTTTACACTTTGCCTTACTGATCTGCAGTTTCCACTTTTTTTTCCCCACTCATTGGTTGCTTTATTCTTGTTCTCTTTAACATCTTCTTCTTCATCTCATTTAAAGTGCCAGAGTGAAAAGCCAAAATGAGTCTCAGCTTCTCTGAGGTCCGGATATAAGAGGTGCTGCTTTTCAGATGAAAATGCTACTTATATTTATGGAATCTATTGAAGCTATTTATCAAAATCTTTTGGCTGTTATTTCTCCCAAACAACAACTGCATTTTCAGAAGTTTACCATTGGCCTAATATTAGTGATTCAAATGAAAAGCTTAAGCATGCCATATAAATAAGCACATATAAAAACCCCATAGAAATAGAACAGCGGTGTTTTCTGGGAAGGTCTCAAAGATTTCAAGGAATAATTTGGTAATGATAAATATGAGCCAGGAGAAGAGCAAAGGACATCAATTATATAATAAAATCGGTCCATAATCTATAATGATTGATTTGGCTCAAACTGACCACCGCTTTTTCCTTCTCTGTTATTGTCACATTCCTGGAAAGAGATTGGTAAACACTTGACAAAGACCTTTGAAAATATTTTCAGCTTATGGGGGCATGCACACTGGCCAAGGTCACTGTGGGATTAGTTGCTCACACCAAGCAGCAGAACTGTAGGTAAGATCTATTGGTCCCCAGTTATTCACCTGGACAAAATTATGGCTTCACAAATGCTTGAGAATAAAGAGGAGAGGACGTGACCATGGCCAAACAGTGGAGAATTCAAGCCAGTATTTGTTAAATCTATTTAAACAATGTTCTATCAAAACCTAATTACATTTTAAATTTTACTATTCTAATATTCAGTTTCACCAATAAACTGCCAAAATCTCCAAAGTTTATACATTCTAGTTCTTCTTATATATGTGAGTTGCCATACCTTGCTCTCTTGTGATAAAACACTCCGTGTTCCTTTGCATCCCCTTGCTCACACCCGTGGCAATGCCACACCAGTGGTAATAACTCTGGACCACCAGTTCCCAAACTCCGACATTCATTCAGATGTCTTTATTTCTCTGGCATCTGTTTAGCTCAAAAGCAGGGAGTTCTTGAAAACACTCACAAAGAAACCTGTTCTCAGGGGATTTCCAGATCTGGCTGCAACTACAGATAAACTCGGGATAGTCTTAGCTCTAAAATGGCACTTGCCTGTTGTTGCTTCCTGAGCTGTTAACACATAGTGTTAGGAACAGAAACTGTCTTTTCATGTGTAAAATCAATCTGCTAAAATTAGGAGGTGCTGGCTTTGGCTGATTGGCAGAAAAGACCTGTCCAGATGCTCTGATTTGTTGCTCAAACAAGCATCCACTGGATCTTTAAGGGATTCTCCATCCAGCCACTCTGTTCATCAGCTGGGGTATAATGAAGATAGGAAGAAGAGTTAGCACAATGTGCTCTGCTTTTCTGGTCAGGAAAGAAACAGGTATTTTTCAAGAACCATGACTCAAAGAAGATGCAGAGTTTGGATACAGATCCCATTTCACTCGGTCTTGGTTCCCAGCAGGATCACAGCAGTGCCTGATCTCCAGAGGGAAGGGCTGAGCTCTGTGTCAGTCTCTGTGTCACACCACCTGCTTGGCCAGGGATGCTGGCACGCTGCAGTCTCTTGAGGAATTTTCCTCTGTGGCACTGTTTCCCCACACACCGGACTCAAACCCTGGTGAAATGGTGGGGCTGCCATCTGAGTGGAAGGATCAAGTTTGTGCCGAGGCACTCGGCTCACGCTGTGCTGGCTGAGGCAAGGAGCAGCTCGGTGTGGGTTTGTGAACATCTTCCCACCTGCAGGCCTGCCCATGTGTCAGAGGGACACAGCAGCACAGAAGGGATTCCTGTTGGTTATTTTATACACAGAGTTTTATTTCCCAAGAGTCAAAGTGTCATTTCTAGAACGGATCATCCATCCAGGCCCTCATATCCACCCTGTGGAGGCACACTGGTAAGGCACAGAGCGGGCAGTCTGGGTTTATTTATTTAAATAGCTGAAAATGTCCTGGTAAGTTTGTTCTCTTTCTGTGCTGCTGAACTGACAGTCGCTCTGAGCAGGAATGAGGTCCCCCCCGGGGGTGCTGAGGCTGCAGAACCCCTTCAGAGGATGTAGGACATCAGGGACTGTGGATTGCATCTCAGTGTTGAGACAGAGGTGAGCTGCTGCTTTCCCTAACTTCTCCCTCCAAGTGGAGTTGTTGATCAGTGGCACTGAGGGCTGTGTGGAACTCCCATCTCAGTCACCAGGAGCAGGCAGAGAGGGCTGTGAAACAAAGCTTTGTCAATCAAAGCCAGGTAAAATCTGTGCCTTCTTACGTGGGAGCAGTTGAAGGGGACATTTTTACATACAATTCCACGAATATTACGTAGAGGAACTCCGTGTATTTTGTGGCATTCTGTCTCCTCCCACGTGTTTGTCTGGCTCTCCCACATCATGGAATGTCTTTGGCAATGACCACCACTGTCCAAGGCAGGACACTGTGTTCACTAATGCCTGGGACACGTGCTGGTTGTGCGGTGACTTGATCTTTTGGATTTGTTTCTCAAATGAAATCCGTCTAGAGTTTTCTTCTAGGGAACATTATAGTCCCAAAAATTTGCTCTGGAGAGTAGCAGATTCTGGCCTGACCGCTTTGCTTGGCAAAACATTTAGCCATTTCTGAAACAACGTTACTTTGAATAAAAACCCAAGCATTACTGACAGTGGCTGTGTGTGGTGCATGTGAAAAGAGGTAAGAGTCATCTGTTCCCAAATATCTCAGGTCCAAATATAAGCAGGTGCAATCTAAAAGCTCCCTCAGAACCATTTCAGCAGCCTATTCATTCCACTATGCAGGGCCTGCTCTTGCTGGAGTGTAAATAAACCAAGCCCGAGCTCTCTTATGATTCTAGAAAAGCATTTTAATGACAAAGATGACAAAACCTTTTAGAGATTATATTTCACTGGGAGTAGGAAAAGTAAGAGATTACAAGCAACAGTCTTTTGGTTTTTTCAGCAACCTATACAGGGCAGTTTTTTAAGCTTCAGCAGTTAGATGTTGACTTTAACCTGAACTTTTTTTGCAGTGTGCTTTCAATCCAGTTATATCTATCCAAAGCATCGACTACGTTTTGGAAGAAAGAACTGAAACCAAGCCTCCAAGGCTGCGTTATTGATCGAGTGCTCTCCTTCCCTGGGAAGGTCTGCTTGTGAGGACAGATCTGCTCTGTTCTCCACGCACCCCTGGCCAAGGCTCTGCAGGTTAATGCTTTCATGTAGAGACTTCAGAAGTGTTGGTGGCTCTGCCTTCAATGTCACCTTTGCTTTTAAGTGGCTCTTGAGATAGGAGAAGGAGTTAAGTGATTGAGAAAATCAAAGTGCTTACTCTGCTCGTTTTTCTCAGCTGGCAGGGAGTCAGAGCGGTGATTTTGCTCTGGGTACCCTGCACCAGGCACTTAAACTCTTCCATGTTCTCTTCCCAGGCAGAAGAGTTTGACATAAATTTACAGCTCCATGTACCCTCTACATTTCTCCTGATCTTTTTCAAGTTAAATTTTCTCCTGATCTTTTTCAAGTTAAATGTTCTCGGTGAATCCATGAAACAAGAAGCTATGGTTTTTGTTGCTGCATTCTGTCACCCACATTTTAGGAACTTTACTAGTTCTGTAAGAATTCTTCAATTTGTTTAGCCTAACCCTAAACGTTCCTGAGACAATCCCTGGAATTGATCATGACAGCATGGTGCTTTCTTCTTTAAAAAATGCTTGACTTTTGACAACAGAACGCAAAAGCTAAATTCCAGTTTGAGATTTGACCTGCTCTAACGAGAAGCAGATTACACAATTTTAATGGATACTGGGGCATTGGAATTTAAAGGAGGGAAGATCAAGTCAAGTCACTGACACCTGCTGGATGAGGCCACACTGTGTTGTTTTCCAGGATCAACAATTCTACAATATTTCCTCTCCTAACAACGCGGAGTAGTTGTGATTATCGTAGGAGCAGGTAAACAGCCGTATAAAGGGACCAACTTCTAAGGGATACAGGAATAACAAGGACATTTTACCTTTCTGTTTTAAAAAAGGGTTTGTCTTTGATTCTCGGTTCTGTTATCTGGGGAATATCTGTATTTTGGTGATGAAGACCGGAAAATCAGATAGCAGAAGGGGAATTCTCCCTGGGTTTTATTTTGCAGGGATTTCTAGAAGAGGTAAGAGGTACATTCCCTACTATTTTGGGTTGTTGCGACCTTTTTATTGAAGGCTGAATTGAGAAAGGAAGATATAAAAATTAGAATTAATGATTGCCTGACCCTGTTAGGGACCCAAATCCATGGCAGCATTTTCTAGAGTTCAGGTCTGTGAAAGTAAGCTCGGAAATGGGATAATGCTTTATCTACTGCAGCTTTCACCAGAATGCCCGAGTGAAAGCAGCCAAGCAAAGTTCATTGGGAGGTGAAGAAAATAACATGAAAACCATTTGAAAGTTTTTAATCATGTTTTAAGATTTTGATGGTGACCGGAAAATCAGGTCTAAATGGTTTTGAATGACTACAGAGGGACAAACCATGAGAATGGGCTTCCTGTAATCCACGAGCTTTTTGAATGACTTGGAGCCAAACCATTTTATCTTGAGTTTCAGGGAAAAAAATTTCAGGGGACCACTGAATGTACTTATTTCTCATACGTCTGTTCTTACACAGATGGTTTCTGGCAGGAAGAGCAGAGTGATAACAAGATGCTACTTCTATAATATGATGGGTTAATGCTTTATCTTTACCTCAGCAGCACTTCAGCATATCCAAGAGTCTATATTTAACAATACTATTTTTCTCTTTTAAAAAAAAAAAGGTTAAAGACCTTATTCAGCTTACTCTTGTCACAAGAGAAGAAAAGCAGTGACACAGTCCAGGTTTCTACTTGTACATCTTTGTCACTGCAATACACATATTTGTCTAACCTTCCTTGCATCACAGATGATAAAGTTTCAGTCTTTGTCCCTGGAAAAATACTTTTCAATGAATAGATCCCCTCCTCAGGAATTTCTGATTTTGTTAACCTGTCTTATTCTTTTCCTTAATTCCCTCTAGGTTTTTTCAATTTTAAATCCTTTTCTAGAGAGCTTATTAATTTTCTTCTTTCTAACTGACAGTTATTCCCCACCACCTTTAACATTCCCCTCTTTTAACTGTCTTAATGTATTGCCTGTATTTTGTTCTGCATTTTTGCTCCTAATTGGTCTAACTTATTAATTAATCATGTGGCTTTTCTCTGAACAACTTGTTTCCATAGAAATATCTTTCTTGATGCCTCCTAGTATAGTCACAGCTGAAGTTAGATTCCTTGATCTCCTGTGTTATCTCGAGATCATCAGAGAAGAAAATAGAAAACAATTTCTTTGGGATTTTACCAAGAGAAAGTTAGAAATGAAATTTCACTCAGCTTTGGTTCATGAAAAGTGTTGAGGGAAGTGGTAAAAGGGAGAGAGGGGGAGAAAGGAGTGAGATGATCTCTGGTAAATGTATGGGAAATATTCCAGTGACAGGAATTAAAATATGCAAGGAGCTTGGCTTTAATGGGACATGACTCCACTGCCTGGCACAGTGCCTGTCTGAAATAACTTTGGTAACTTGGGGGTTCTGAAGAGTTTTGGTTACACATGGATTTAGCAGCGGCAGGCTCATTTCTAAAAACAATTAATTGTGGTCATGAGTACCTGAGGAAGTTGTTTAAAATGCCCCACTCTAGGATTGTCTTTCACCACATTTGAGCAAGGTGGAATGGGGCTGGTTTGGAGCCGCTGTGTGCAGAACCCCGGCATGTGCTGACCGCAGTCAGGTCAGTTTGGTCAAAGCTTGGAGTGAAACCCATCAGAAAGGTTCTGGAGAGCCTTCAGCAAGGGTAAGTGGTTCCAGAAAAGAGGAAATCAAGCAGCAATGACTGTTTGGGAAAAAATACCCTGTTTTTGAAGTGTCAGTCCCAAACTGCGGCACAAGCTTTGAGGCTTTAGAAGGCCCAAGTTATTGGGTGGTTCTTGGCGAGCTGCAGAGCTGGGAACTGCAAAGCCCAGGTGAGCAGGAAATGTTTTCTTGTCATCTTTCCCTCTGGCTTGGGAACCTCCACCAGCAGCCCCACAAGTCATCAGCCAGGCACAGAATGTGAAGGGTTTGACACTGAAATACCCAAATGCCCCTTCTGAACCTGGGACATCCTTCTTCCAGACACCCTTATTCCAGCTTGTGAGCTTCCTGTGTGTGGGCTGAACCTTCCCTAGTGAGAGGCAGCTGCCAGGATTCCCTAGGTTCATTGCCCTGTAGGACAGATAAAATGATCAAAATGGAGGAATGTGACTCCTTCCTGAAAAGCCTTCAGAAATTCTCCACTGAATGCTGTGTGGTACTGGAGGATTTCACCCCTAAGATCTTCTGTGGGCCTTTTCATGCTTGGTAACCCACGCAACACTGGGGAGCTTGATGGTAGTTTACTGTTAAAGAGAAAGAAAACGAGCATTTCAGGGCTCTGCACTGTCATCTCATGGGAAATGCCCAAAGGAAAATGGGTGGGAAAGAGAAACTGCATGCTCTGTTTGGAGCATTTCTGTGGGATGGGAGCAGTCTACTGATGTTATCCCCAGATTTAAATGTTACATTCTGTCTCCCTAATCCAAGCACATAGCTACAAATTTAATCAGAGCAGGGTGTGTACTTTTTATATGGCTTTGGGTGGGTCTGGCAAGAAGCATTTTCTTAGGTAATCAGAGCTAATGCCATATATCACACTACCCCAATTTCTTTTGTATTGTGTCACCCAGAGCCAATACCAAATATCCTTTTCATTGTGCCATACAAACTGTCCATTTAGGAAGCAATTGCACAAAAATAAATCATAGGTCTGTGCAAATTTTGCATTTGGTTGTTATACAGAAAACTACTGATAATGAAACACACCCATAAATTATAACTTCATTAGGCTATAATATTCCTAAATGAGATTGGGAAAAAGAAGATTTCTTCATCTATAAGAATTCTTATTTTATTTTAAAAATTTTTGCTTATCCACTTCATTCAAGTTCTTATTTTTCCTGCTATGTTTTAGGCTCCAACCTGTAAGAGCCTAAACACTGCAAGAAGTTGTTCTACAGAAATTTAGAGCCTGCTCTGGCTTCCTGGAGTGGTTCATAGTCTGAATTATCTTTCAACCTCTGTAAATTAACACAGCATCCCACCCATCCATCTGTCCTCATGAACTGTAATGCCTTACAGTCCAGCAGACATAAAATTATTAGGGAATTAAAGTTAACATCTAGGGAAATCATTTTAAACTTCTGGTATGTTCTTCTGAGACCAGCCTACATGCCCCTCTGTACCTGCTGATGATTGTTCAGCCTGCAAAGACTGATCATAGTTTTTATTGGATTTTGTACTGCATCATTAAAAGCTGAAAGCCAAATCATAGCAGCAATGAACTGCAGCAAAGGCAAAGAAGTCGAGTCTCTTGCAGAGGTTGCAAAGTGTGCTAATATGATTTTAGCACCCAGATTCATTGAGCACCTGTATGTGAATTTTTCAGACCACAAACTGTTTTTAGTCCAGACTAAGCCCATAAAAGCAAAACAAAAGTACAGGTTCTGTCTGATCCACGAAAACCACAGTGGTGAGAGATCTCACTGCAAAACAACACTGCAAAACATGGTGAGGCTGGGTCCCACTCAGCAGTAGGAATGAGAGGTCGATTTTAGGGATAAATCCCAGCTCCACTCTACTCCTTCCATCTGTGCTGCTGGGCACAGCATCTCCCGTGCAGGATGCAGCCTCAGTCCAATTTTTGTGTGCAGGACAGAGGCAGCAAGTTCTAAGTGTTCATTAGGAATGGGGGGAAAAAATGAAAAAGTAGCTAATTTTGTAAAAATTTGAGGAATGACTTTGGCAAAACTTTAAAAACGTTGAGGTAAGCCAGCAACGGCGCCAGGAGCTGTCGATTTGCCTTCTGGTACTCTTTCATCTGAGCGAGTGCGGGGCGCTGGGGCGGGATAGCGGCTCTGAACAGCCAGAGATGGGCAGGGACAGCGCCAGATACGGGCAGGGATATATTCAGGGATACGGGCAGGGACACAGCCCGGGACAGACAGGGATACCCAGGTACGGGCAGGTAGCTGGGACAACCCTCCTGCGCACGGGCGGCGCGACCCCATCCCGGAGAGCGGCGGGCACGGAGCCAGCACGGAAAGGGGCACAGAAAGGGGCACGGAGACGGGCACGGAGAGGGGCTGGGCGGGGCTGTCCCGGGCCAGGGCGGGGCGGGCACGGGCCGGGCTGGGCCAGCGGGGCTGTCCCGGCCCGGGAAGGGCGGTTCCACCTCAGCGGAGCGGCTGTTGCGGCCGGGGCGGCAGCGGTGTGCGGCAGATGATATCCCCAGGTGAGGATCCAGAGGGTGCAGTGACAGATGACAGCCTCAGGTGAGGATCAGGGTGGGTGCTGCGGCAGATGACAGCCCCAGGTGAGGATCCAGGTGGTTGCTGCGGCAGATGACAGCCCCAGGTGAGGATGCAGGTGGTTTCTGCAGCTGATGACATCCCCAGCTGACGACCAGGGTGGGTGCTGATATTTCCTACCACTGCTTTGTGTGAGAGCAGCTCTTATGCTGTCAACACTTTGGATCATGTTCTTCCAGTAGCTACTGCTTTTACTGACTTGTTGGATGCACTTGGTGAGTTCTGGGTAGGTTGTCTGACTTTGTTGCTTGTCTTTGAATATCAACAAGCTCTATCAGGGTAGAGTGACCCAGTAAAAGGTTGTCCACTGCCCTGGGCTCAGCAGGCTCAGCACAGCACAACCTTAGCAGGGCCAATAAACCAGCTTGCTTTTAGATATAACCAGTTAGTGACCAGTCTGTTGGGTTAAATAGTTCCTTACACACAGGTTGAACCTGTGCCGCGCACTGTGTTGTTATCGGCATTTTGTGTAATTAAAGAAAACTTAGTGCTGTGCAATGGAAGAGCACAGACAATTGGCTGTTTTGGGGTTTGTTGCTTCCGTGCTGTAGGTTCATTGATATTGGCTCTAGTGGCAGCTAGCAGTACCCTCCCTGCTACAATTCCTCCCAGGAATCTTGCATCAAGTGTTTCTCAATCATGTGCAAGGGTCCTGTGAAGAAACATCCATAAGGAGCTTCTGCATCAGAGAAATGTGGGATCTGTTCCTGCTTTGCGGCTACCAGGGCTGAAGAACAGAGAAGCAGCATATGTGGGATTAGATTGCAGGGAGATAAATCCCCTCTCTCACCCCACTTACTTGGATAAGGATTTTCCAGGGTGGATTGGAAATTAGAGAGTTACACTCTCATTTCACCTAAAGTTGATGTGGCTTAGATACCTTTCCTTGAGCCCCTGGAAATTCCTGCAGTGCAAACTCTACCTTCCCTAACGTACATAGAAACAAAAGATCAGCCGGCGCTGAGAGGCGAGTTAATGTGGTCTGCAAAGAAAATGCCTTTAAACTTGTCTGGGTCCCAGAAACCAACAGGGGAGGCAAGCGAGAAGGACCCCAGTAAAGACCTTACTATAAGCTGGGGAGTCTTAGCAATCAGCTTCGGAGCTGATGCCAAGGAGCTGGATACAGATGCAATTAAGGTTGCCACAAAGTTCTGGGATACATTGCAGTTCCCAGCTGTGATAACTGAAGGGTTGGCTGCAGTTCCAAAACACCAGCATGATAGTAAAGTAGGAATGAAAGGACAAATATCTTGGCCTTTTCATTTTCCAGACATTTATGTTCACTATCTGCATGGAGCCTAAATTATCCTGGCTACATTCCAAGCTATAATCTCTTTTTTTTCCTCTCTTCCTCAAGTGGGTTAGTAAAGTACAATTAAGCTTTGATATTTTGCATTGCACAAGGGAAAATAGAATAAACATTTCCACTTATTTATGATCCATCTTAGCTTTTGGAGAGTTTGACAGTTTTACAAGTCCCTGACTGCTTATCTTGGTCAGTGCAAACACCCTGCTTTGAAAGCATCGTGTTTGAGCCCTCAACATGGAGTAGACATTGTGTCCCAACTCTCTTTTTAAGTAAGAGGATATAAAGTAAATAAAAACAGTTATTAAAAATCCTGTCCCAGGTAAAATGCTGTTCTGAATGTCCTCTGGAAATCAGAGTTCTGGCACAGCAAATGCATTTTTCACAGGGTGTGTATAAAATGAAATGCCTCATTAGCAGCTGTAAGTCACAGGGAAGTTACATCAATTTTTATAGCCCTGGGAAGATGCACAAACCAGAAAGATGCGATGGGAAACTCATAATTTGATCTTCAAATGGAACCTGAAAACCCCTCGTTGCTTCCACCACTGCTAGCACAAGCAGGAATGACAGGATCTAAGTCAGTGCGTAAAGGAGCTGCCAGTTCCCAGCCCACGGCTCGTGAGCTGTAGGAAAAATGTGTGGCAGAGTTTGACATGTGGCTGCCAAGGGTGCACGGGGCCTGTTGACTCCAGTTGTGGAGAGGCTGAGGGGGATAGCCGTCTGGGATTGTCAGTGATGAGAGGAGGCAGCAGCATTTCCCCGTGAGGAGCAGTTGGCCCTGCTGTGGCACAGCAAGCAGGATTTGAGGTGGGGACCCTGGGCATCTGCTTGTCTGTGGCTCTTGAGGAGGATTACTGCCGTTTACAGAAAAAAAAAAAAAAAAAATCTTCCTTTATAATGCCAGAGATTGGGAAACAGCAAAATTCTTTGGATTTTTTTTTCTGTTTTGTTACAGAGTGGTGCAATGTGCAGTCAAAGTGAGGAGTCAGTCCTACCCTCTGTTCTGTTCTCCTGTCTGCACGGGCATGGCTCTGTGCTGGGCATGTTTAGAAATCCCTTCTTTGCCACACGCACCACACTTGCACCCTACAGAAAAAGGGACAAGGAAGATCCTGCAGTAAACTAATGCAGGAGTGCTGCAAACAGCAAGAAAACCTCTCCAGCTGTTGTTCTTCTTCCTGCCGTAGTTTTAGAAGGCATTCAGACTTAAACACAAATGCCTTTAATTAATAAAGTCCTGATTGCCACGTGATTCCTATCTGTTGAAACTGGAAAACTATTTTGGATGGAGATAGAAGTAAAAATAATGCATCTTCCATTGGTTTTAAAAAGCTCTTAAAATTTGCTTTGAAGTAGACCTACAATGAGACACCTCTGTGAAAAGCCATACATGTAGGTAAAGGTTTCCCACTCTGCTAAGCTCCATGGCCTGGGCAGGCAGCTGCATGTTCCCACATCTGTCCCTGCATGCACCCACCATTGCCCTTGTCCTGCCACTGGAACTTATCAGAACATGTGGTAGCCAATTCAGAAAGCTAAAACTTCATAAATCTCATCTTGCCAGAGAAAAGTGACTCATTTCCTGCCAGTTTGGCTGGCAGGACCTGTTGGCATGGCTCGGGGTGTCGGTGAGGAGGGGTAGGAGCTTGCAGTTGGGGAAATGAAGAGGTCGCCTGCTTTGGCAGCAGCTGAAAGTCACCTTGCATTCTGGCAGCAAGGTTCACTGTGCTGATGCTTTCAAGCAGAAATTGGTATCTTCCCGTTTTATTTAGAGTATTTAAAAATTCAAAGTACAGTTGGACAGCCTTCTTTAGCTGAAGTTTGTGATCACCTCATGGTCAGGCTGCCTGGCCTGTTTGATATTCAGCTGTCACTGGTTTCAGTCGCCGCCTCTGCCTCGCTGTTAGGAAAGGGCTGCGTCTTGTGAGGAAAACATCTCAGAGGCAATGCCCAAATCTCAGCACAGATGTCTCATCTTTATTGCAGACAATCCTGTTAACACTGGTGTTCATTCTGGTAGGGATTTACGACACGCTACAGCATCTGCTTTGTGAGTACCTGAAGAGCGTGGGTCCTGCAGTCTGCAAACTGGACAGTGCTCAGAAAGGGACACGGTTTTCTAGCCCAAGTGGCTGCAGGAGAGGTGTCCCAGCCCCAGTGGTGGAGGTGCTGGGGCTCCAGGGAACAGGATGCAGTGGGGACAGGAGCAGCAGCCCTGGAGGGTGGCTGTGCTCTTGGGACAGGCAGGCTGGGGCACAGCCAGGGCTCTGGTGCTGTTTGTGGGGGGACTGGCCTGAGCCTTCAGCACAGAGCAAACCTGTGCAACACAGGACAGCCAAAGGGTGGCACAGGCTGTGCACTCTGTATTGTTTCTCATAAACATCTAGTGGTAACCTGCCACCCATAGCCCATGGGGAAATAGCTGGCTTGGCATGGAAAAGCTGCTGGCAGGAATATTGAGCTTTGCAGGTTTTTTTTTTTTTTAATCTGCTTAATTATGAAATCAGTTCAGGAGAGGGAGGTGACACATTAAGGTTGCTCTGCTATTTCGGTTGTGCAGATAGCACCCAAAAGGTGTTAAAAAGTTGCCATCCTCTTGTTTGGACCAGGTTGCTCCAAGCCCTGTCCAGCCTCGCCTTGGACCCTCCCAGGGATGGAGCAGCCACAGCATCTCTGGGCACCCTGTGCCAGGGCCTCAGCTCCCTCACAGGGAAGAATTTCTTCCTAACACCTAATCCCACCATGCCCTGTGATTGTGCAAAGGTGTGTTAAAAGGCCTGAAGATTTACATCAGCAAACTCCCCTGGTGCATCTGTCCTTGCTCTGTGGAAGAGGCCACCTCAAAGTGTGACAATGCCACTGCATTTTCAGTTATATTCATTGCAAACATCCTCACTGGCTGCAAAATATTTTTCTGCCTTGTTTTTCTGTTCTTTTTTGCATCAGTGTTCGTGGCTTAGTTTGGTCTAAAAATAGAGCTGTATTTTTAATGTGTTGGGAACTGGGGAAGCTTCAGCCCCTACACAATCCCTGTCTGAGCTCAGGATTGCTGAGCACAGGCTCTGGCTGACCAGGCTGAGGTCTGGAATGAGGACAGCTACAGTTTCTCCACAGCTGAGATGGCTGAGTGAATCTACTGGGATTTTCTAAGTGAAAATCAGTTTTTCTTTGTGAAGACTTGGTGTTAGACTGGTTGTCCTCCTGGCTCTTTCCTACAAATAACTTTTCTTTCCTTTTTTTGCTCTGTGAGTGAAATGCTTGTCCTTTTTTGTCTCCTCTCTTGGTATTCAGTAACTGCTGTGTTGTGGTAAAGATTATGATGAATTATGGCACTAAGTATAGCAATAAATATAGGAATAGTGTATATAGGCAATGTAGAATAAATTAGTTTCTGTCCTGCAGTGTGAAAAAAGAAAAAGATTCATGCATCTGTTTTGTGTAAAAATATCCTGGTGTTCCTGTGGTATCACTTCATTCTCAGGTGAAAAGGCCATACAGTTTTGTGCAGGGAAGCCTCTGTTAGAGGGCATTGTCCAATTTGATCCAGTGATAATGGAAACAATTTAAAGTTTAAAAACAGAGTAATAAAATCATGGAAGTTGTGCGATTTTTTTTGGGTGTCTTCAGTATGTTGCTCTGATGACTTCAAACTGAGAAGTCTGAGCAAAGTAAGCAGTGAATTTGAACAGGTATGTATGAGAAGTGCCTTGGAATCCTAATCTGTGAGTGCATGTGTAAAGAAAATAGTTTTGAGGAACAACTCTGTTCTTCTGGCCTATCATGCTACACTTTAAAGTGCTTTAAAAACATCTCTCTCTACTGAGCGTACTTGATTTTAAGGTAGCTCTAAAAATGTTCCTTTCAAAGAAGTCTCTCCCTTTAGGTTGGTGTCTGTTGTGCCATGAGCTGGGGTGCGTGTGGATTCACACAAAGTGGATGTGGGAATCCTCTCCTCTTCCACAGACCCAGACATCTCTAGTATTGGCAGAGATTAGAGCCTGAAGGCATGCACTCATGCTGACCTGCTGGTGTTTTTGAGGAATCTGGTGTTCTGTGATTCTGTGAGGCTGTCCTGCCCTGCTCCTGTGGGAATGTCCCAGTACTGGCCATAGGCCTTTTCCAGTTGTCACAGAGTGAGCAGTTAGCTCTTGACATCTGCTGTGCTGCTGAGGCTGCCAAGCTGCGTAGGTAGTTGGCAAGGAAGTAAATATTGATAGACCCTAGCAACAGGTACTCCTGAGAACTCTTGTTCTGGGAATGCTTAGGCTGTGTCCAGTGTTACTAGAGTTGTGAGAGCATTTTAAGTTTATTTATAGGATTTGTTTGTGTCTTATCACCATCTCTCAGCACTGGAATGCACGAGCGGGCTTTGCTGTGCGCGGGCACAGCTGTGTGTCCTACACCCTGCTCTGGTTTCTCATTTCGATTTGGAGCAGATGCTCCACTGCCCCCAGCTCAGGGGCAGCTGATTTACACCAGTGTGTGACATCCCAAGCACGTGCTCAGATCTGTTCTCTCCTGTGTTTGCTTATCTGTCCTGTGGTGGAGTGACTGTTGCAGAGCTATGTGCATGCAAGTGCATTGGATACAGGCATTTACTCCTTTTTGGCAGTATCCTGACGCGATATTAACACACAAGGTGAAGTTAGCTTATCCTGTGAAAGCACCAGCTCTGGTGAGCACTGTCCATGAACAATTGTGTGTTCTCATTGCAGAAATTGAAGCCAGAGAAGCCTGCGACTGGCTGAGAGCTGCTGGATTTCCCCAGTATGCTCAGCTGTTTGAAGGTATGATCACAAAGACTTGTCCAGCAGCTGGCACTGAATTCAAGTGGAATTGTTCACATTAATAATATATTTCAGAACCTGACACTTTTGATGGAAGCACTTCCAAATTCTGTTGAATCTTCATGCAAACCTGTAGAAAAATAGTGACCTGGTGTGTTTTCTTGCAGAAGGGACATCTCAGCAGGCACTGAGTAGAATTCTGTAAGGGTCTAAATCTACCCTGGTTTTCTTTTCTTAGTGTTAAACTGTAACTCAGTCAAATTTCTGCTTTTGTTATTTTTAGTTGCTTATAATTTTTTCAGGCTCTTTTTCTCGGAGTACTGGAAATGATGTTTCCAACCACTGATTGCAACCAAAGCTCCTCTGAGGCTCTCCAGCCTGTGGTCTGAGTGAGCTTGCTTTATTGGTATTTTGAAAAAGAATGTTGGAAAAATCATCTTGCAATCATAAGTGTTTAGAAGAAATACTCAGCAGCAGCCAGCCAGTCATAAAAATGCAATTTCAGCATGTTTTCATGTTGTTAAAACTACAAAGAGTGCTTATTTCTTGGGGGGAGGTATGGATTTGCTGAGAACTTGTGTAATTTTTCAGGCCACACTTGTGCATATACCTTAAAACTGTTCTTCTTTAAAATATGTTTATTGTAGCAAACATTGAAAGTAACAAAAGCTAGTCTATTTTTAAGACAGCTTTATATCAAATAATTACAGTTAAAAGAACAATATTAACTGCTCTCATTCCCACCTCCCCCGGTCACTGTAAAATTGAAAATTTGAATTCTAATTTCAATTTGAAAATGGAAGATTTGAATCCCAGCCATAGAGCTGGATTTGAAAACTGTATTTCATGAAACCTGCTGTCCCTGGAAATGCTTCTTGTCTGACTAGAGCAGATTTTATTCTATAAGTTGTTTGTTGGAAATGTGCATTGCCATGCTTCTGGAAAATGAATCCTCTGCATTACCTTGCTGTTTATGCAATGTCCTGACCTGCCTAGGAAAACTAAGCTTATAAAATAAGCTAAGAAAATACATATGGACCTCAGCGGTTCCCTCATCTGCAAGGCTAAATCTCAGGAGCTGAAACATTGAACTTTTCAGTTTCCAGCCCAGCAGGATGTGTCAGGCTCACTACAGCTCACAGAGTGGGTGTCCTGTGCTGCATTGCACGTCACCATGGCAAAGGCTCATGGAAAATAATCCCAGTTTTACGCTGCAGAAGGCGCAGAGAACCAAAGCAAATCTAAAGGTTATTTGGTGTTTCTTGCCTAGGGTGCTTGGTCACTGCAAGCTCCTGGAAATGCAGAAGTGCTTGTCCACCTGTAACAATAGCAGCAAGCAGATCCCTACATTTATCCTCCCACTTGCTCTAAGGAACTGATCCTCACTTACTGGAAGGATGTTTGCATGAATGTACAGCTATAGAAATAGAACTAGTTTCATTTCACCTCCGATAAATAAGTTGCAAAATTGGAAGTCTTTGAAATTAAAACTCACATTTCAGATTCAACTTCTTTGTTCACAGATATGCAGTTTCCCATTGATATAAAAACTGTAAGGAGAGATCATGAATTTTTAGATGGCGATGCGATTGAATCACTCTTCAGGTAAACACCAATTATGAATCATCTTTAATACCTCCAGGGCCCACAGTTATTTGTCATTCATCTTTTCATGCCTTTGTTTTTGTCAGAGACTAACTAAGTCACCAATGCTGTGACTGAAGGAAATCACTTAAGCACATTGTTTGGTACCACTGAAGTTGGTTATTTTAGGAATTAAAAGGTAAAGTAAGCACGGGTCTGCACTTCTTCAGCCAAGCTCTCAGGGATGTTGCACTGAGCATTAGATCTCGTTTTTGTAATGTGAAATATCTGCAAGCTGATAAAAAATAAGCAGTTCCCTGCAAGCATGGCAGGCTGCTGTCTAGGATCACATGTAAAAGAGTGCAGGAATTTCCTCCAACTTCTGTTCCAGCAGATAGACAGAAAAAAAAAATTATCTGCATGAGATCTGTTTGGTTTTCCTGAATATTTTTTGAGTGAGAAGCAAAGGTATTGATTTGAAGTTATTGTGTTGCCACAGCTGTTCAGAGCACACAAGTGAACCTGCTTTGTCAGTGCCAAGGCAGATTCACAACCCTTTGGAATTTCCCCATGGAAGAGTGCCAGGATTGTGTGAGGCTTCTGCTTCACTTGGTGCTGCAGTTACTGAAGCCTTCTCATTATGAGATTGTGTAGCAGAGTTTCTTTAGCGGAAATTATGACTTCTAACACTCAGGAGACTGGAAAGTTCCTCTCCTGGCAAAGTGTTCTGGTCCTTTTCTGTCCTGTCAAGTCATGTGAACTCGAATTCTGCCTGTACCAGAGCACCGGGAGTTGCTCACATGCACATCTCTAAAGATACTAGAGAGCTTTGGGTATATTTTGGTTCTTGGTATGACTTCTGTTCTGAGTGCTCCTTGGACACTCTCAGTGTGCCTCCTGTTGATGCCACCTATTGTTTGACAATTAAGTGATTGACTGTAGTTTGGGACCTAATTGATTCCACAAGCTTTAATTACAATGATAGATAATAAAGTCCTTCCAGGGATACAGATTAATGCCTTGATTTTTTTTAATTTTCTTTTTTAAGAAGCCCACACAGTTTTATTTATTTTCAAAATCTTAAATCAATATAATTTTTTTCAGAATCAGTAAAGCTAATAATACAATTTTTAATTAAATGATTGATTGTAGTTGTCTTCTCTAGTTTTAAGGTGGCAGAAATGGAAGTGTGAACATTATGGGGTTGTTATTGGTGCTGTTTTGGGGACCAATGTATGGGAGCCTCTAACAGAATATCAGTCTTTGACACCAATAATGAAGACTCTGTGGTAGAAGATCACAACTAGTTTGGTGTATGTTTGTTTTCAAGAAGTAAAATAGTTGAAATTTATGTGTTTTTTCTCATACTCTAGAAGGTTGAACACATTGAACAAGTATGCGTCAATGAAAGTGGAAATAAGCCGTGATAGGAAACGGGTATGTTTGTAACATACAGTTCCTGTTCTCATTAAAGATGTGTTTAGCTGTTGCATCAAAAACCTGGGTTTCAAACGTGCATGACAATTTCTGAACATTTCTTTCTATTTTATTCTGTCCTGCAAAGCTCTTTTTTGCATTTTACATTGAAAAGCATAGGGATGGAGATTGAAACTACGTAATGCTTGAAACTTTGTAAGGTAGATTAGGGGTGGCTTTTGAAACACTTTTAAAATTTGATTCAACACATGCTACTGTCCAATAGTTGCCCCAAAGCCCCATCTCAACATGGCTATTACTGCTTTCCTAAGTATTTTCCCACCTTATTTAGGTGCTGGAAGAGAAAGTTCACTCTTCCTGCCTAAACAAAGAAATTAAATGGGCAATCCAAATGTTCAGGCAATAGAAGCTGGGTGAGTTTTAGCTGTGCTGTGTCTTTGTGCTCTCCCACAAAAAGGGCTGCAGCTAAATCAGAGTGGTAGCCCCAGCTTGGCTGGGCAACACCAGGTCTGCAAAGCCTCTGAGGTAGCGTGGATTAACTGCAGGACCGGCAAGAAAATAATGCCGTCTTCTGGAAAAATGTCTGGGTTTTGGAAAGTTCTGCTCTGTCGTTAGGGAAGAATGGGACTGGAGAGCCCACAGAGAACAGACAGGTGGCTCACATCCCTCTCATTTTCCTGTCCCCGTGTTCCCTTGGACTGGGGACAATACAGCAAAGGGGGCAGCTGGGGCAGGTGGCGGGGGAGGCTGAGGCTTCAAAAGGGTGCCACGGATACTGATGCTGCCACAGTCCCACAGCTAAACACTTCTTTACCTGAAAATGGATGAGTTTTGGTCACGGAAGTGTGGGAGTGTTTGATTACTTCGGCTTTAGGAAAGGCCATGTAAACCCAACACAATTCTCTTTCAAAACCCTTGCATTTGCCACAAACAGGATTTTACACCCTTAGATCAAATCTGTCACCTCTCCCAGATTTGTCAGCATGCTTGGGCGTCATTTGTCAGCATGTTTTTCAACTACCTCAGGGCACACCTTCAGTGGCTGAATGGTCACATTTCCGTTTGATGGTCTTGGGGGTTTTGGAGGCTGGCAGAAAATTTAAGTCCGCTTTTTATGTTAAATTTGGTTCTGCAATTCAAAATTTGCCAAACTTCACTCTTGAACTTTTTTTTTTTTTTTTTTTTTTTTCTTCTTCTAAGAGTGATGACTCTGAAGATGATGAACCTTGTGCCATAAGTAACAGGTGGGCTTACGAGAGGTGCAGCCAGCGGTGGTCCCGCATTGAGAGCCTGGCAGGTTTTCCAGAAGAGGAAGGTGCTGGTTCCTCCACCCCAGGGAGTCCAATACTGAAGATCACCAGCAACGAGGACAGTGTGTTTCCAGATCACGGCGAGAAGCACGATGTGTGCTCAATTCACAGCACCAGCAGTGCTGACAGTGACATTGTTAACTCCCAAAAACCTTTTGAAGATGTGGAAACCAGCACGAGTTCCTCAAGATGTTCCTCAGTTAAGGTACCTTCTCTGGACTCTGCTTTTAGTTGTTCTCCGCCCCCCAGTGAGTTTTTAAATAACACCAGTGAGGAGAAGCTTTTGGATAAGTCACCATCTAAAAAGAGGAAGAGCCTTCTAAAGAAAATGGAGAAGCTGCACTTAAGGAGCTGCAACTTAAGGAGTGGCCAGTCAAAGGCCAAACCCATAATAAGTGAACCTGTTCTTCTGGAAGGACTTAATGAAGAAAAGATGAAGATGCTGAACTGTGTAAATATTTCTGACCTCTCTGGCATCCGAACAAAGAACAATTCTTCCTCTTCTCCCCAGAGCTGCAATAGCAGCAATCAGTCTGCAAATAGCAGCACAGGGAGCACTCCAAGTCCTGTTATAAAACCAGGCAGCCCCTGTGAAGGAAGGGGGACGTGTGCAGAGCACGTGGACTCCAGCAAACTCTTGCTGGGGGATGATCTATCTCAGCAAAACCTAAAAAACGACACGACATTACAGAAGAACCAGATGTTTCAAATACCACAAGGCCATAAACCTGGCACTTTCCCCACAGTACTTACAGACAGCTCCCTGTCTCCAGCAGACAGCTCTTCTGTCAACTGGAGAACTGGGAGTTTCCATGGGTGCAGGAGGAGCCGGAGCAGAAGCGGTTCCAAGGACCCCAAAGCCCCCAGGAGCCCTCTGTCAGGCAGAGATAACAGGCTGAGTGTGTATGACAACATGCCCAACACTGACCTGGAGAATCTGGAGGCAGCAAAAGTTGGTGACGATGATGTTTTTTCAGAACTGAACAGTGTCATAGCAGATGTCAATGGTCTCAAAAAGTTGGTTGACCAGTGGACAGAGAAGTTCTCAGATGATGTGGATTCTGACTTTGCCTCTTTGTATCCACCCTCCCCTAAAGAAAGCTCTCTTGAAAAAGAGGGCTCAGAAGATAAGACAGCAGAGGATGCTGAGGGAGAGAGCAGCTGTGGCCTGGTCAAGGAGATTGGTTCTGCAGACCTGACATACATCACAGACTCTAAAAAGACCAACAGGTCAGCCATCCTTGGGTTTGTCTTTGATTCTGTCCATCAAAATAGGATTGCTTTGCCAGAACAAAGTATTCCTAAGTCTGTTCTAGGCAGTAGGGTCTGCACTGCTGGTGCCAGGTACCGCTCCACAGGCACTCTGGTACCAACATCTGCCCTTTGCTGAAAGCAGGACACTCAGAACCTGCTCTATCACCCAGACATTTGGAGTCAGGGAAACACTTTGTGTTGCCAGAGGACCTCCTGGATGGGAAGAACCTGGTTTGAGTGCAACTGACTGCAGGTCATTTAGACTCTTAGGTGCTTCACAAATGCAGGCAGGAAATAGGGATGATGGAAATGGTATTAAGCTTAAACAATATTTATCCCGTAGGCATGGGAAGCAGCACTGGTCTGTGGAAGAGAGCGTGAGCTTGGAAGGCCTTTCCCTCCAGACTGATGGCCAGTCAGCCGCCCAGCTGGCCCGCACACAAAAGCTGGCATTGTTGAGACTCACGGCTTTAATGGACAGATATTCCCCTTCCAGTAAGCAGGGCTGGAACTGGTAAGTTGTCAATACTAAAGCAACCTGAGCTGGAAGGAGAGGAGTTGGCCTAAGCATGTGAATTTCCTTGTCTGCCTGTATTACACATGTTCAAGCTGAAGAATTTCATCCTATTAAATTGCTGGCAGCCTCATGGTTATTTCCATGGCTCCAGGATTTCCTCTGCTGTGAGCTGCATTTTGGCCCCTCCCTGCTGGTCATGCTGTTCCTGATTTTAAAGCACATTACTGTTTTCTTTTTTTACATTTGCCCAGTTGCAGGCTTTGTCAGTGGTCCTTTGCAGGGATTGTGGGACCCAAGGAGAGAGCTGGCTGGACTGAGAATCCAGCCCTTCAGCACTGCATGTCTGTTTGAACTAAACCAGTGACAAAGTCAGACACTCAGAGGACTTACATGCATCAGCCAGCATTTTGTGATAGGGAACTGGGAAACAGAAAGAATGAATAAACCCTGCAGTGCCCTAAAGGGATGGAATGTATTTCCCATGAGGATGCTTTATTAAAGTTAATTTCAGCAATGAAATGAGGAAGTCATCCCTGTTATTGCCTTTGCTGGTTTTGTCTCCCTCCTGATGCTGTGTGTGCAGGTATGTAGCAGAATTTGGGGTTTTTGACAAGGTACAGCCAAACCCTTTCTGATGAGTGTAAACAGCAGGTGGAATGTGCTGGAGTTGCATGTACTGGTTTTTGTCTCCAGGACCATACCGAAGTTCATTAAAAAACCAAAAGCCTCAGACTACAAGGACAAGAATGTGTTTGGAGTTCCTTTACTTCTGAATGTGCAGCGAACAAGCCACCCCCTGCCCAATGGCATCCTGCAAGCCCTGGACTATCTGAGAAGCCACTTTCTTGACCAGGTACGAACTTGAGGCAGCCCAGAGCAGCTCTGGGCCATGAACAGATCTGCTCCAGGGAACCAGACTCTACTTTTTGTGAAGGACTTTCTTGCCCCCTAAGGCTCTGAATAGGCAGAAAGGTGTAGGACTGAGCAGGCAGCCTGTGAGGAAAAACCAGTGCTGATTCCTTCTGGGAATACCTTTAGTCCTGTGCTATATTTCTGTACCTTGCCTCACTGGAACTCTCTGCAGTCGCTTCTCTTGGAGTCAGGCTGTCTTTGCCTGGGGAGCTGTCACGTCTCTGCTCCCTAAGGAGGCAAGTCTGCCAGACAATGTCATTGTTCCCTCTGTTCTGAGGCTGCTGGTAGTGCCAGAGCTAATGTGAAAATTAATCTTGTTTCAGCTGAAATGCACCACTAAGCAGAGGGGAAGCATTACAGCAGTGCCTGTAACAACTTTTTCTGAGTCTCAGCTGTGTATTTGTCCCCTAAGTGGAGATGGCAGTGGAAGTGTGTGCTGCATGTGGTATTTCCATAGCATGGCTGCAGAAATGGAACGGGACATACTAGTTAAAGAGAGGACTTTTTTTCCTGTGCTTTGCCATTGTCTAGGTGTGTAAAATCACACCAAAGTGCAAAAGTGTGTGAGTTCTGTGACAATGCAAGTGTGTTTCATTTTGAGGTTGTGGTATCCATTCAGTTCATCCAAACAAACCAAAGTGTGTAAATACTGTCTCAGTGGCACAGAGTAAAACTGTGAGCAGAAGCTTTGATGGGGTTGAGCCCATGGGAAACTCCTAAATCTCAATTTTGTCTGAAACTCAATTGACAATCCTGTTAAAAATAAAATCATAATTTCTCTCCAAATGGCATCTGCCCTTTGCCAACCTGTGGATGGATTAGATGTATCAGAGGTTACAAGGAGCCTCGTGGATCTCATAGTCAGTTTGTGTGGGCCACCATTTGATGTATATTTTTGTTTGGTGGACACACATTGATGAATTTGAAACTTACAGTTGCCATGTGTAAACACAGCCCACCCAAGGAAATGGACAAATGTCAATAGTTGTGATTTTAAAAAGCAAAATGAGTAATTCTGCATTAAATAAAAACCAAGCAAACATAAAAATTGGTATGTCACAGCTGGCTCTGTGGATATCAGGCATGGTTTGCTTCGAGGAAATGTCCATGAAGCTTCTAATGATACAAAAGTGTTTCGGTGGTGGATCCCACTGCCATCACAGGATATTTGCTATCACAAGGAAGATGAAGGATCACTTATTTGCTAGAAGTTTGATTCCCAGTGACTTCTCTCTTTGTCTCTAATAATTTCTTTTACCCATAGGTTGGCCTGTTCCGAAAATCCGGCGTTAAATCCAGGATTCTATCTTTAAGAGAAATGAATGAAAGCAACCCAAACAATGTCTGTTACGAAGGGCAGTCAGCATTTGACGTGGCAGATATGGTGAAGCAGTATTTCCGAGACCTTCCCGAGCCTATATTTACTAGCAGGCTCTGTGAATCCTTCCTCCACATCTATCAATGTAGGTACCAAAAGCTATAATTTTCCAATGCCTTGGATATAATAATATTCAACTGTACAGGGACTAGGACTAGTGCTATGTGTCCCTGTAGTCAGAGGAGACAAGTCAGGCAGGACAATTCTGACAAGGTATGTTCATTGTGGCTCTGGGCTTGAGAGCTTCCCATCTGCGTGCTAGGAGCCAGCTGTTTCTGTTCCTTGAAGGATGAGTGTAATGACATGCTGCTGCAGCCCCCTTAAACTGGGCTTTTAAACTGTCATTTCCTTATGCAAAATTAAGAAATAACCTGGTCCTCTTGTTCATGGCATGGTGTAGCTCCTTGAGTGAGAAGTCCTGTGGTATTGGTGATATTTCTTTATTAAGGTGCCCAGGAACAGCCACTGTGAAACAGCTGGGAAATGCCAGCAGCTTTCTGCCTGTGCTCGCTCTGTTACTCAACCCAAAAAAGGAGGACACATGAAGCTGAAATCTTACAGTTTAAACAGGTTCTATCGCCAGTACTTTGCTCTCAAGGAATTCACTTTCAAAAAGTAGATGGGTTGGGGAAAGAACTTGGAGTAGGGCTAATAATGTTGGAACAGACAAGTTTCTTCTGCTTTTGAGAAAAGGTTTTGAAAGGCAAAGTGTGAGCTCTCTCAGAGGACTGGTTTTGCAGCCTAAGCTGTGTGACTTCTATTGACATAAATCAATGAGCAGCTGCTGTTCTGTGTATGGTGTGGGTACGTGATTTCTTTTGTCACCTGTGAGAGTTTTAAAATTTTGTCTGAAAATAATTTATTTGTTTGAAGCAAGTTTTCTTTTTGTATTCATAAATTCTTCTTTGTAAGGAGGTCCACAATTTCCATGTCCAAAGGATATATAACTGTTTTCCTCCATTTATTGTAATCTGGCCACTGTCTACCTCCAGTCTCTTGATTTGGGAGAGAAATAGCAAATGCCCAAATTCTGTTTACCCCACTCACCCATCTTCTGCCAGATGTGACTGGAGCAAGTGCACAGATCAAATTAACTCTTTTGGAGTTAAGAAGGGTGCTACTTTCACCAAAAAGTGTGTTTTGTGTGTTCTGTACATGTGCTTCTACATGAAGGCAAGGAGAAGTGATCTTCTACCCTTTGCAGTGGTATTAATTGGAGAAATCCTTCTGTTGGGGATACGTGGCAGGATGAGCCATACCCACTCTCTTGCAGGAGCTGTTTGGGCAGACAGTCTCACTGGGGGTTAGTGTGAATTAAAATCTGTTGGCAAAACACTGGTCTCTGAATTGAGTTGTCTGAGAGCATCTGTTCCCTTCATGCTTGAAGCTGAAAGGAAAAGACAGCAGAGCAGCTACCTGCTCCAAAGTACCACTGCAGAGTAATATTTTATGGGGAGACAGACCCTTATTTGGATTGTAACTCAGTTCAGGATAAGTTCATTAGCATGTTCAAGATGAATTGCAAGTCAGGCAGCAGCAGCCCTGGGTGTGAACATGCTCTTGACAGGCAATAGGAGAGATGGTACGAGTTTGATGGGATAATGGCCTTTCCTTGTCAGCTGTAAGCTTGGGACAAGGAAATGGATGAACCTACAAGCTCAGTGCTCTGCTTGGGGCCCTGCTGATGGATACTCCTCCTGCAAGTCACATGTGATTTTTGTCATTGTTTCTGTTCTCAGACGTGCCGAAGGACCAGCAGTTTCAGGCTGTCCAGGCTGCAATTCTCCTTCTCCCAAAGGAAAACCGAGAAGCTTTGAAAATCCTCCTGTTCTTCCTGCGAGATGTGGTGGCTTTTGTTGAGGAAAACCAGATGACCCCAACCAACATCGCTGTCTGTCTTGCGCCTTCTTTGTTTCACCTCAACACCCTGAGGCGGGACAGTTCCTCCTCCTCAACCAGGTATTGGCATCTTGCTGCTGGCACTGCTGCTGTCCACAGTGTCGCTTGCTGGAGTAATGCTTTTTGTAGCTGGCCTAGGCTCAGTGCCTGCATCTGAGGGGGAAATAGAGAGTATGTGCCTTGGGGTTTGCCTTAAATCAGGTGCAGCAGGAGCTGCCTGCAGTGCGTGGAGCGGTGCAGCCGCTCACTGCCCAGTGCAGAGGGCAGTGCTTAGGCCCCATTGCTGTGCTCCTGACCAGTCTGTGTGTGTCCCTCACCACTGCTGCACTCCTCTGGTTGCCCAGGAGCCCAGCATGTGGCCCACTGCTTGCATTAAAGTGGTGCTGGCCATTGGCAATGTGCTCCTGCACTGGCAACCTGAGCCCAGGTGCAGCTTTAAGGCCCTGCAGATACCTGGCAGATTGGAGCATCTACTGGCACTGGTTCTGCTGGGTGATAAGGGGATCATTCCTGCCAAATTGAACCACGGGGATTCTGTAAATTTATCTTAATAAGTAAAAGTATCAGGGTTGCATAACGTCCCCTGTTTGTACGTGCAGGGAGGAAGGTGCCCTTGGGCCAAAGTAGACAAATAATCTCTGAGAGCATTCATGCCTTATCTGGCCTCCTGAGGCAGGGCTGTTTGCTCTGCTTGTGCTCCTGGGCTGTGGACAGACGGATCAGAGCAGGAGAGCACAGCTGGCGGTGGGGGATGCATTGTGCTCTTGACAGCGTAGCAAGCTGAACATCTCACTTGGGGATCTACAGGGCAGGCCTAGTCCCAAAGCAGAAGCTGTCAGATGTGCTGTTGGCATCTTTCAGGCTCTGGATAACACAGAGGAAAGGAAAGAAAACACTAAGGATTTTCTCTTGCATAGCACAAAACATCAGAAGATGCCTCAGGCATCCCTGTGCTGAGCTGGCACATGGCAAGGGAGCCACGGGGCCACTGCCAGGGCACCTGGGGATGTGATGGAGAGGCAGCGGCAGCAGGTCCTGCTGGGTTGCTGTGCTACAGTCTGGGATTTGTACCTCTTTGCTTTACATCAACACTGCTCTGAAATGTTAGGACCAAAGACAGCAGTGGAGTTTTCTCTTTGTTGTCAGTGTTTGGAAGCCAGGATGCTTTGAAGCTTTAGCTCTGCTGTAACTGTGCGTTAATGCCTTGGTGCAGGGTTCCCACTTCAAAGGGTACAAGCTGACAGGTCTGACTCAGAGGAGCAGCACTGAGGACCATTATCTTCTACCCAATTTTCAAGCCATTTGGCAGGAATGCACATAGATTAAAGTTTCAGAAGCCAGGACTAATGATGTCATACCATGATTATGAATTAAAAGAGGGGACTGGTTTTGAAATGTATTTTGTGTGGTTTGGCCCAAAGGATTTAAAAGGTTCTACATGGGCTTTGCAGGTATCAAAGGAGCTTCATATTGAAGGTTACACACAAATTAAGTTGGGGGTCGTTGTTGTCCTTGGCCAAGTGTGTGATGATGTGTTTGGGGAATAAATTCCTTGACTTGCCTCTTTTGGGTGTCCATTACTGCTGGTCACTAGCACGCTGGACAACTTTGGGATGTGCTGGAAGGGAGTTCTCCCTGTGGACTTTCTGCAGTAACACAGCATGAGCCCCTCCATGGCACACGCAGGCCCTTCAGTGCAGTGTGCTTTGTGTGCGGTTGCCGACACTTTGCTCACTCAGCCTTCCTTTCCCCTTCCCCTCTCCTAGATCCAGTCAGAGGAAGTGCAGCTTGGGGAAGCCAGACCAGAGGGAGCTGAGTGAGAACCTGGCAGCAACGCAGGGCTTGGCCCACATGATAATGGAGTGCAACAGGCTCTTCCAGGTACGTCACTCGTTGTCACCAAGGAAAAGCTCTGGGCAGCCCGGAGTGGGTGGCTGGCTTGGAGCAGCAGCTGGACCATTGCCCTGCAGAGGTCCTTGCCAGCCCAGCTGCTGCTCTGAGCCTGTGACAGATGGGAGTCCTGCTGATGCCACCAAAGAGAAAATCAGTGTCATTGCAGTTTTACTGCAGCTGTTTGTGAGGGCTGTGTGAGCATTCTTCCATTCCCTCATCCATCCCCAGTGATGATGGGGTTTGACTCCATGGGCTTGGGGGCAGCTGAGAGAGCACCTGTGGGGCAGAGGCTGCCATGTGCCCTGGCAGGGAGGCCCTGGCCATCCCTGCTGGAGAGTGGGTTGAAGTTTTGCTGCTGGGGCCTGGCCAGAGCGACAGCCATGCCTGTGCCTGGCCGTGGACCCCAGCAATCTGAACCTGGACCTTGGCCCACAGACTGACTTCCCAGCTTGACCACGGCCTTTGCCCATCATTATGGACTTGCCTAGTGATCCCCAGACTGTGGCTGACCCTGGTTGCTGTCCCTGGACCTGATCCTGACCTCCCTTGCTGACTCGCCTTCCTGGCTCTACCTTGGACCTCATCGCCATGGATGTGTGTGACGATCTTTACCCTTGGCTGACCCTGGCTGCCATCTCTGGCCCAGCTCCGACTCTGTGGGATGGGGCAGCTGCCCTGCCAGCCCAGTTGTCCCACATGACACCCAGCCCCTTTCCTGCAGGTTGCTGTCTGCACTCCGACAGTCACCTCAGACCTTCTCATGCCCTGCTCCAGCTCCTTGTGTGGGCAGGGCCAGTGTCCCCTGGCTCCCCTGCCCTGATAATGGCCTGGCCCCAGGGCTTCCCCAGCACTGATTCCACAACCAGTGCCTGCCCTCCCCAGGACAGCTGGGGTTCCCAGGAGTCTGATTCCTGCATGGCAACAGTCTCCAGCCTGAACAGGGCTCCCTAGTGACCCTCTCTACCCTCAGCCCAACCACAGCTCTGTTTCCTCAGCAGTGGCCTGAACGCCTCTGCCCAGCTCTGAGGCCCCTTGGGGTGCCCTGACACCGCTGCCTGCCCTGTCCCCTGTGGTCAGTCCTGGCATGGGAGCTGGCCCTATTCCTGGCTGCACAGCCCCATGGAATAGCATGGGGGCTCTGAGCTACCCCCTTACCACACGGAAATCCCACACACCCCTGCTATGACCATTGCTGGCTCCAGCGCTGAGCTGTGGCCCTACCCCTCACCCAGGGGTGCTGGGGTCCTGCTGCTGTGAACCCCACCCTACTAGGGGAGGCCTTTGGTGCTGAGACTCGGGGATGGCCTGCAGAGGGCTGTCCCCCTTCTGCTGGAGGCCGCAGCTTGGTGTGGCAGCCTCTGCCATGCCCATTGCTGGACACACACCTAGGCCCGCTGCTCTGGACCCAGCCCTGGACTGGGCACTGTGGCCACCGCTGGACTGCGGCTGATGCTGCCTCCGCCACTGAAGCTGGGCGTGCGTGGCCCCGCGAGCAGGACCCGGCTCATCCATCACCACTGCCACCCCAGCTGCCAGTGTGGCCCAGGTAGGGTGGGATGGGCCCTGGCTGGAGAGGCACTGCCCAGCCCTGCCCCAGCCCCGGGAGGGGAGAGCACGGCCATGGCACGGGTGTGGGTGCACAGAGGGACAGGGAGCACAGCACACGGCCTGGGCAGCTGCTGAGCTCCCCAGCACATATGGCTGGCACTGTGGCACCAGCGCCAGGCCTGCTGGTTTTGTGGGCAGTGCTCTGCCACCAGGAGAGTGTGTATGCACAGATCTGTGCTTGGTGAAGTGCCAGCTGGTGCCCACCATGGGAGGTGCTGGACACTGACCAGCTGTGAGAGCCCAGCCCTCCCCAGCTCCCTGTACAGGGAAGAACCTGATACAGATCTCTTATATCTATATATGCATATATATTATATATATATGTACACATGTATAGACACATGCATATGTCAGTGAGCACCTCTATCAATGCAACACCTGCTAAGGACTCTGGAAGTTTTTTTAGGAGGCTCACAGTAAAGCCTCCAAAAAATCCCAAGGCAAAGGCAGGAGCTATGGCTCCTTGTAGTGGCCCAAGATTGATAGCACCACACAAAGAGGTTTGCCAACTCCTTAGGGATTCAAAGCATTGCTGCTGAGGGGAAAGGCATTTCCCTTGTGTTTTCCTCAGTGGGAATATAGTTTAACTGATCTGCTTCTCCCCTGGGCTTCCTGCTCCTCCAGGTAAAACTGCTGCCTGCCTCTCTGCACCATCAGAGGTGACATCGAAGGCCAGGTGACCTGCTCAGCCCTGGCACATAAGGTAAAGTGGATGGCGGGGGAATGGATCAGACGATGGTTGGCTCTGGGAGTGTGGGGAGCTGTATCGTGGCTGGAGGGTTTCCTGGCGGTACCCTTGGGTGTTCTGAGTTGATGAGCTTTGGCTTCTGCACCAAGAATTGTTCTGAGCTGTGCTCACAGCCACTTGTCTGCCTCTGTACTTGCAGGTGCTGAAGCCACACTCCTTTTCTCTCATTTTCCCTCCTCCCTCCCTGTCCACTTTTTTCTCCCCTTCCCACAACTGCACCCCAACAGACACAGACAACTCCACTTGTTTAGTCCCTTTATTGTCATTCCACAGGGAACCGCTACATCCTCTGCACAGGCTTAATTCCCAGGATGTCAAATCCTTTGGCCATGATGGTGGCAGTGGCTTCGCACAGCAGCAGCCTCCACATATTCACCTTCACGATCTGGCCTGGAAAACAAAGACACAGGAGCTCGAGCAGCTGCTCAGAACAACAGTACCTTCCCCAGGGGAGGCCCCTCTGTCCACAGTCTGGCCCTGGCACATGGAGCCCTTCCTGCTCTCCCCAAGCCAGGCAGACGGACCAGCCCTCGTGGTTCCAGGTGCCTGGCTGCTCCCAACTTTACTCAATGACAACACGGGCTGTGCCAGGCTCTGTCAATCCTCCCACATGGACACAGCAGCCTTTCCAACACAGGTAACACCCCAGAGAGTGCCTGTACCACAGGATGTGACACAGGCACACACACCATGGCCAGCACTCACCAGTCTGCCTGTCCTTCTCAACGCAGTAGCAGCTGTCGTAGAACTCGGTGAAGGTGGTGGCCAGCTCATACAGGTAGTCACAGAGCGTGTGCAGTAACAAGTCCTCCAGGATCTTCTGCAGGATCTCAGGAAACCTCAGGATGCACTTGCCCAGCTTCCACTCCTTCTCATGGTCAAGGATAAGCACCTCCTCCCTGGCTGCCTTCTGCAGCATCTGCTCATTGATATTGGCCAGGCGAGCAATAGCCCTGGAATGGTCCAAAACAGAGTCTGCTTGTGAGGGTGCCACTGCTCAGCCTGCCCAGGGCCAGCCTGGGCACCTGTCTGGCCTGGCTCAGGGATGATGTCCTCCCTTGCCCAGTGCTGGGTGACCAGGCCAAAGAGGACAGTCAGCCCTGGGGATGCCCTCAGGGTGATCCAGGAGGGCACTGCAAAGGAACAGGAAAGGATGGGCTCTGGGCACCTGCATCAGCAAGGACAGCTGATGCTGCCAAACAAACCAGGGCTCAGGGTGCCAAAAAAAACGGGGGGTACGGCAATATCTGAGCTGAGCAGCTGCTGGAACACAGATGCATCCTCTTCCAACCACCTAAATCCTCTGATTACCCAAAACTTCCCCAGTTCCCTCCCTGGGCTGTGTGTCACACAGAGGAGCCATTTCAGGTGGCAGGGGACACACCATGTGCAATGACAAATCTTGTCTGTGGTGCATACCAGTGTAGCTGGCTTCTCTTACCAACCACCGCCAACAGCACTGATGGCGACTGTCACCCCTTTGCCCACGTGTCCCTTTGTGACACAGATGCAGAGAGCACCAGCACCAACTCCAGCAGCTCCCTGCAGCCCACACACCTGATCCGTGTGAAGGCGTAGAGCAAATAGGCTGCTGTGTTCCCTCGGTCATCCAGCATCTTGTCGAAGGAGAACACGTAATCATTCAGTCTGTTGTGGGAGAGATCTGCGTATTTAATGCATCCAAAAGCGACCGACATCTGGGCAGCTTTCAGCTCTTCTGGTGTCAAGACCTGGTGAAATTTCCAAACAGGCAACAGTCAAGAGGAAGAACGAAGCACAGCACACAGCCCTGACCTGTCAGCAGGGCTCAAGATGAAAGCCCTACCCACCTGGTGCTCAGTTCACACATCAGACAACCCCACAGCCACCCCTCACTTCTCCTGCAATCAACTGCAACCACAGCCCTGCTCAGGCTAGGGCTGACTCCCTCTTCTGACAGCCCGCAGGAGCTCTGTGCCCCACAATGCATCACTGCCTGCCAAGTGTGATGTGCTGTTCTCCTGCTTCTTACAAACAGCATGTACACGTAACAAATGTTTGGTCCTCCTACCCTTATGGAGCATTTTGGACAGTCCAAACACTCGTAAACCCCTCTCTGCTGGAACAGTGCCCTAGCAGCAGGGAAAAGCACTTTGTGCCTGACTCCTATGAGCCCTTTGGAGATTTTCAAGGCATGTTTTTCCCCCGTGCTTCATGTTTCTGTTTAAAAAGGGACTTTTCACTTTCACCCTACACTGCCCACCACCCAAGGAGCTGCACTTCCCAATTCCACTGCCTTGGACAGAGTTTGGTCCTTCTGTTACATTCCCTGTCCCACACTGTCCAGTTCTCTCCAGCCCATCAAGAAGCATGACAGACAGAAATGTCATTAAGCAATGCAGAGATCACAAGACCGTGAAGACATGTGGGAAGTTCTCAGGAAAGACAAGCAATTTGTCACAAGTACCTTGTCCCGTTCCTTGTCTTTCAGCTTGTCCATGGCTCGTTTCAGCCCCTCCTCCAGCAGGTCCATGAGACGCACCGTGTCCCCTGAACGAGTTTTGAACTTCTTCCTGAAAACACACAGCCAAAATGACCACCTGTGTAAGAGGCAAAACACTTCCACCCTCTGCCTAGTGCCCAGGAGGCTTAGGAAAAAAGCACACGACAAAGCCCTTTGTACTGAAGAAACTGCCATCACACAGACAGCTACAAAACTGAGAGAACACCCACAGGTGGTCAGGAATGGCTAGGAAGGCTTCAATGGTCAGAACTGTCCAGTTCCAGACCTTAGGCAGGACACAATATCACTGCTGGACTTTTCCCAACTTTTGTTTCATCTACCATTAAACAGGTTGAAAGTAATGGAAATCGTGGCCTTTACCACTGCCATCTCCCAGTATCCACACTAGCTTCCACCAGCCAATCCCAGTGCCCCTCCCAAAATGCCAGACAGCAGAAGCCAGGCCCAAGAGGGACTGTGACCACAGCACCAGTGACTGTGTGGAGCAAGGACAATGACATAGAACAAAATGACACAGTTACAGATAACAGCACAGGATGCAGTGCTTTCTTTTCGGTTTCCTTTGGTGCGCCACATACATACTTGTCAACAAATGAGAGAAGTCCCCTGCGTTCACTCCAATTTTCTCTCCAAGGCACATACAGAGGAAAAACTACACCCAAACACTTACTTGTCTTCTCCCAGCACCACTCCGAAGGCAGCATGGGCCACTCTGGTGACTTTGGGATCATACCAGCCAATCATCTGTCCAGCTGCAAACACTGTTTGGAAATGCACGGTCTGCAAGGAATAAACACCAACAACTGACTCTCAACCTACTCCTCCAGGTGCAGTTTCTTCACAGCTTTATCCTATTCACAACAATGCTCTCACAATGACTTAAAATGTTTCCAGCTGCACAGACAAATTCCACTTCAGAAAGTTCAACCTTTTCCAACAGCTTTCCAGCTTTGCAGAAGCAGCAACTGGCAAATTCCCATCACTACTCAGATAAGGAGTAAATAAATACACCAATCACACTGAAGACCCTGTGGTGTTCTACCTGTGTTAGTGTTGCATCCATCATTTAACACACTCTGTGATGACCTGCACCAACAGTTACAGCAGAGCTGGGTGAACTCACCTGGCCACTGTCGACAACGTAGATAAGGATATCACCCTTCTCTTCACAGAGCCTGTGCTTCAGAGCAGCCAAGTCTGATGTGTCATATGTGTAACCTCCGTCCGATTTCACGATTGTCAGCGGGACAGAGAAACCTGGGACGAACACGACCTTCCGGCCATCATCAACCTGGACAAATCCTAGAAAAACAATGAAAAACATTGTGTGTTGGATCACAACAGAAAGGCTTCTGGGCCAGCAGCAACACTTCCCTTCCCTGCTGCTACCAGGAAGAAAAGACCATACACTCACATCATCAAAAATATGAAAAAAAAACCCTACATGAGAACTCCCTCCTTGACAAACCAACCAAGTCACATTCCATACAGCACTTCCAGAACTACGCACAAGGAAGAAGATCTGCAAGATGTGGCCTTACCAGAAAAGACCTAATTCTAAAACTCCCATCACTGGCATCCAGATCTGCCTGCACAGCCAGAAACCCATCACAAAATACGGCATTAAGGGCAACAGAAACTCTGCGGAGATACAATGAGGACTTTACATGGAGTCTTTCTGAGGTAAGGCAGTCAGCATACATCAGATGATGAGACTCAAGAACTGCCAAATCCGGACAGGAACACATAAAACCAGAGACTTTTTATGCTCCATTTGGCTTCTTACCAGTTTCGAAGTAAACATGATCCAAAAATCTCACTGTCTTCACAGAGATTTCTCAAAGTTCCCACACAGTCACAACACTAGGATTGGGAAGTCTGTCATATATTGCTCCTTGACTATTACTCAGGATACAGTAAATTCCAGTAGTACCTTGTGCTACAAATATCACAGACAAACTGCTTTCAATGTTAGCAAGAAAGATTCAGGCTTTCTGGAATGAGGAAAAGCCACAAAAGATTCACTTAGGAAATGTGACCGAGGAAAAAAGCAAAGGTGCGGAACATGCAACTTGAAAAGCATCAGCCCTAAGCCTTGCTGAATAAGAGTGAGGTTACCATGCTCATCCTCACAGCTGCAGAACTTCTGACCTGAGACCAAAAGCCTCACCTTTATCTTCAAATTCTTTCACAATGTCTTTCATCATCTCATGGTAGAAAGATTCCCCTCTTTCTGTGACGGTTATGTCCAAACAGCTGTAGATTTTCTGGAATTCTTGAGGGAAACAGAACAAATACTTATATTAAAGGCACACAGTGGGAACTAGTGGCATATGTTTGCCAGTAGGCACAGAAAGGCCCAAAAGGCATTATCTGTCTCTTGGTCAAGCTATCACACTAGGATTCAGCAGACAAAAGATTTAGCTGAAAGTCTCCACAGACAGCCCAGCACTTTGGTTGTACTGGCTTTCTGCTTTCAGCTTCTCTTAGCAATGTGGGAGTAATTTTCAAGAGCAAAGAGAAGGGTGTGCTCAGACATGAAGTGAGGAAAGCCACACTGTTCTACAGCTGAGACATGATTCCAGATGTGGTAAAGTCACCTCTGCGCGACACGTCACAGATGAGATTCCAGGCTTTAATGAAGTCGGGGTTTTTGCTCTGCAGCAGCACCACACATTGGTAGGCTCGCTTCTTAAATTCCTCCTCTGTGTCAAACCTCCGCTTGGATTCCTAGAGGGAAACACATGGAAAAGCACTGCCTTCTCCCCTAAAACAAACCATCACTCACTCCTACCAGGCTCTACAAGCATGCTCATCTTGAGACAGAAAGGCTGTGTGCTTACAAAGCTCTTTGATCATGCCCCATACAGACAACTCAATAACAGATACCACAATTCATTACCCCATAACTGGTTATTGCAATAATCTGCTAACAGTGATTCGATTCTTTCACTTCTCCAAAACTATGCTGCAATTTGTAAAGCTCCTCAATCTGCTTTTCAGATGCTGACATAAACATCACACTTATCTGCTATACATACCTTGTAAAAAGCTTGGAGATCCCCAATGGGAGGAGAAACAGTTAAGTAATCTGGAAATTTGTCCTGGAGGTGAGCAATGAGCATTCCAAACTGGGTGCCCCAATCTCCTAAATGGTTTAACCTTGAAGCAATTGAAGAGCACAATAATAATCATCTCTTAAACATATGCTTTAAGATATACACATTTTAAAAACATATATTCTAAAAGAAACATCATACCAGAAACCCAGACCAGCCAAGCTCCCCCAATGTCACTGCACTGAAGCTGCTGCCTGCCTCGATTCCTAACCCTGCTCTGCTTGCTCAGCTTAGTATCTACTACACACAAAGGGTTCTTTTCTATGTGCTATACACTAATTCCAGAACAGACCAAAACACAGAGACAGGGACTGCACAAGCAGCCCAGCAAGCCCACCACAGCCACAAATGGAGTCTCACCTCAGAACCTCATGGCCTGCAAACTCGAACAGCCGGGACATGCTCTCCCCAATGATGGTGGAGCGCAGGTGGCCAACGTGCATCTCCTTCGCAATGTTGGGGGAGGAAAAATCCACCACCACCTTGGACACAGCAACAAAGTAACACAGGAATAAAAGGCCATTACCACACCTTGTGTGTTTGATCTGGGTTTTGTTGGGGGGAGCAGGGGAGTGAGGATCATTCCCCCTGCTGACCCTCAGTAGGGGACATCAGAGCAGGTTTCAACCTGGGCTTTGCTGCAGCCCAGTCGAGGGTCAGGGGTCACTCCCAGACTGACCTGGGCACAACACCCGCCTCCAGGGAGCCCTGTCCCTCACCCACCAGAGACCACCCCAAGTACACGAGACCTATCCCATGGCCCCCAGCTCCTATGCCACATCCCACACACTCTGCTCTAACAACCTGCTGACACGGACACCTGCTTAGCACATCCCTTCAGGGGGGAATGTCAATGCTACCTGCAGTCCAGAATACGTCCCCTAGAGCAGGATGGCTGTGTGCTTACTGCTCTACCTTTTTCCTTTTGCCAATAGGTGGTGGTTGAACTCCATTCATCAATAAACTGCTCAGCTGCTTCGACACAAAATCCTTTCTCAAGTGGACATTGATAAAACCTTTGCAGGAAAAAAACAGCTATGAGTGTTGGGGCTGCAAAAGGGCTTCAAACCACTTTTTGTTTCCTCCCCCTTCTGGGTTTCTGTTTTCATGCATCAAGCACAAGAGCACATGAAGTCAGTTTGACAAAACATTCTTCAGTCACAGGACAACAAAGCTGTCACTAGAAGACAATTTCTGTTCCCAGGTTAGAATAGTCTGTTCACACCACTATAGCCTTTACTGCAGGAGTCAGATGCTGCAAGCTACATATTGACATAAATCCTTCTTGTACACTGTCACTCAATGGTGAATTTACAGAAAGAACTTTTTACAAGAAAATAAATAATCTGGTTTCCCAAATGTAAAAACAAATTCTGCTTTATCTTTTCTTAAAATTAATATCCTAAAACATATAGTTTCATCTGGGATAATTCATGCTCATGGTATGACACTGTCTTACTTTTCCTGCGAGGTGAAGCAGAACAAGCTTCTGCTCAAGCCCCAGAAGGGCTGTGCCATGCGATTTCTGTGTTTATGCTGAAGCCCAGAGGAATATGAGCCCTTGTATCTTTCCCTGGGTCACAGGGACAAAACAGATGCAGCAATTAATAACCTCCATGCTACTCCAGCCTCTCAGTTCTGAGAGGACAAGGTCTCCTCACCATGCAAGCAAGAGCAAGAAGGGCTGTCAATTTTGTTGTGATTTCATGACTGTGGCCTGATACCTATCAACAATATTCAAAGATGAAAAGCTGGTCCTTTAAAGATCATGAAAAAATTGCGAATTAAAGGGCTCAGGATCATACTTGCCAATTATAATACAGAAGGAGATTTTCTCCTGCTGCACAGGCCTTGAAGGCCTCACCAAGCTCACAAGAAGGAAGCTAATTCACCCTGTAACTGCTGTTTTGCTTTTTACAAAACAGTAGAACTCAACTCAGCTTCCTTGCTCACTATAAAACCGCCCTTTTTGCTTTATGATATACAAAGTGTGTAAAATGAAACCATCTTACCAGGACCAGCAATTTCCACCTTCTCAATGCATTCGTTGGCAGGAATATTTTTGACTATTTTCTCCGCAATTTCTCGCGGGATAACCTTCTGTTCCCTGGTTTTGAGCAGTATCTGGAACACAACAAGAAGATCAAGTAAAATTCAATCCTCCAAAACATTCTAGGGAGCAAAACAGAGAGCACAGATACTGAGGCACTGAAAGATCTGCATGGTCCTTTAGTTTCATAACAGACATGCACAAAGAAAAACATCTCTAGCAAATTTTACAGATTAATCGGTTCTCCACAGCCTAAGCCTGACTAGACCCAACACGTTGGCCTCCTCCTGCTCAGAGCAGTCCCTATGTCAGAAGAAATTCTCCCATGCTGTTTTTCAAAACCTGTTGTTTGGCAAATTTGTATTTTTCTAAGATAGCAAAAGGGACAAACCCTTTAAAAATCAACATAGTTGGCACAGTCCTTCACTGCTTCACAATCCTGTTCATCAGTCTCATGGGTGTCCTCAGCTCTGCCAGCATTCACATTTGAAGCTCTGAACTGTGCCTCCAGCAGATGCCGAGTGTGGTTTCAGAGCAGGTCTGCTTATTTATGATTAAACACAACCAAAGCAAACTGCCTTCAGTCCTGTCTTAGTGTTGAGCTTAATAAATAAATAAGTGAATAGATTAATAAGTGAATAAATAAATAAAATCCAACAACACAAGTAAACAAAGATAATCCTAGCACTACCCAATTTTCTTCAAAATGCATCACAAAACTGCTGTTAAAGTAGCTCTCCTTTTCCCTGGAGGCATAAGTAGCCCACTGGGAGGAACTCAAAGAACAGGACACAAGTTTATATACAATGATAGCATCAGAGTGGTTTGGGTTGGAATAGACCTTTGAAGATCACCTAATCCAACTACACAACTTTCCTGTCCATTCCCAAAGCATCTCCTCACACAGCTTTTTGCAAATCTTACAAAAACACTCTTTGGGAGGATTCTGTGAGCTAGCCCAACCCATCCCTTGCAAAACACTACATTCGCATTGTATAAAATTACCACAAGTATTTGTTTCTGAGCACATGATTTTCTGGTATTACTGTGATGTGTTTGAAAACTATCCCACTGAGGCCACAAAGATCATGTACCTCTTTGTCAACTCAGAATTTACACTCACTACTGCTTGTATTTGCTAACTTGCAGTTTGCTGTGAAATGTATTTCTACTAAAGTTTCAGCTACCTGTTTAACCTGTCATACACAGGATCCTTACAAGATGGTAAAGACTTATAAAGAGCAAGAAGAGCAAACCTCAGCAGCCTTTAATGCTACTCAAAGTGTAAACGACAGGAAAAATAAATGCAAAACCAGATTACGGGCATGTTATACCAGATTACAGGCGTGTTATCTCAACCATTCCAGAAACAGTTACCACACTCCTATTACTCTAAGGAGCAAGGGAGCTCCTGGCTGAAACCCCAGGCATTAATATGCTAATGAGCTCCGAGGAAAACAATAGGCATTTGTGAGGGTCCTTTCCACATCAGCGCACTGCAGGGAGAGGCTGCTGCCTGGCACGTACCAGTGCTGCTCCAGTCAGGGCACTTCCCGCTCCGCTGGCAGTCCCAGTGACCCTGACCCATGTTCCAGCTCTGCCCAGGGGATACCCTGGGGAGACCTGCACCACAGCCAAGCCCCTAAAACAGCCGACAGCAAGTACCCAACCTGCTGCTCTCAGCCCCTGGCACCCAGCACTGCTGCAGCGCTGCCTGTGTGAGCACAGCCAAGCTCCAGCCCAGTGGAACAAACTCCACAGCCCAGCACAGCACCAGGAATCCTTATCCACCACCACAGCTGACAACACGGAACCCAAAACCCTGGCTGGAAGGGGACTGCTCAGACACCGAGTTATGCGAACCACGTCGACGCTGGGAAGCCTGGACCGCTCAAGAATCCCAACCGCGACTTAATTGGGGTAACGTGGCGGTCAGAGAAATGGCAGTGCCTGAATCCCGTGTCAGTGCACTCACCCAGGGAGCAGCACAGTCACAATATGCTAATGAGACCAGGGGAAGACACGGGATCTGGGAGGGCTGTTTCCGCCTGGCACTGCAGCCCAGAGCCTGCTGCCTGGCACGTATTGTGCCTGAGTCATGCTCAGTGCACCGGGACAGCCTGGGACAGCAGAGTGCCATGCATGGCACTGCATGTTCAGCATCAAAACTGCCCGTCTAATGGATTAATAAAAGTGAATTGACACAGAACATGTAAAAAAAAGGAGCTGTTTCTGTTGAGATTGCCAAATAAAACATCTGTAATTACAAAGTGTCTACTTAGTCACCCAAAGGCATCAACGCATTGCAAGTTTGGGCACTTCAGCACCTAAGCTAGAACACACCACCTTCTTTCTCCCACACCTCCTGGTTTTACTTCAGCACAGTCCCCGCCCACTGAGCAGTCTGAGCAGCTGCTGAGTGTCTCTGATTCTATGTGGGTTCCTCTTTGGTCAAATTCCCTGTACCCAGGGAATTAACAAGAGATGTTAAACAAAGGACTGAGTGAAGAGGAATATGAAGGGTAGTGCCCGAGCAGCAATCCACACCTGGCTGGGCTCTGAGAAAGTGCTTCCTGAGCACGCCGGGACCTGACAATGCCCAGTTCAGTCTGGCTGGAGTTCAGGGAGGGCAGTTTGGGATGCAAGACATGGGGATCCAAACCCAACAGAGCCCACAGGGTAGCACACGGGCCCCTTTGCTCTGCCGTGTGTGTTTGTGAGCAGGAGGAAACCACAGCACCCACGGCAACAGGAGGCATGAGCCAAGAGGGGAACCTGGAGATGCCAGTTTGTCACTTGCCCTGTGAGAAGGGGGGATGTGCACACAAACATGTGTGGGGATATTATTATTCTCTGGCACTAGAGAAGAGCACTTAAGAGATATGCAGGTGTTTCCGAACATGTTGCAATTCTCCAGAATCGTGATTTATTGTTTTGCTGTTTTCAGTTCCAAACATACAACTCCCTAATTGGTAGTTAATTGCACATCATTAGTAAATCAATGCAGCACTTAAATCCTGATTTGATTTAGATCCCATGAACCAAGCAGTTTTTCTGTGTCACACACATTAATCCTCTCATACCAGGCATCTGAACAGAGGTCTAAAGGCCAGCTCTGTAAAGGCCAATGCTTCCCTTACAATGCCATTAGGTACTCACTCCCATTAGATAGTATCCCATTAGATACTCACTCAATTCTCAGCCCAGGCACCTGCAGCAAGCCCAGAACAAGCCCAGTATTGCAACTCTCACTGTGCTATCACTTAGCTTCCAACAGACAACATCCCCATTTTTGCCTCTTTGTTGAGATTGTTTACATTTACCTGTGATATGCCCATGGCACTGTTACACTGGTAGTCCCCAAATTTGGGCTGCTGACTTGGTGTCACGACCAGAGGAGGATTTTCTAAGTCTGGGTAGGCAGCCTGAATGGCAGCTCCGAAGATCTCCTGGAGACAGCTGTTGATATTAATCATGCTTTTGGCTGATTTACTTCTTTCCTCTTGAAGGCTCTGAAAAAGAAAACCACCAAAATCCAGAAGGCTAAACTCACAACATCTGAGGAGCTGTTACATCCCACTTTTCTCCTTGGCTGCCTGGCAAAGCACAGCTGACAGATTTGGCTGACACCTCCAGGCACAGGAGCAACATATATCACAGGATAAATCACAGGATTCTCCCACTGAACCTCCCAGCACAAACCTTCCCCTGAATGCAGGGCTGCATTATTTCTCACACCTGTGTCAGTGAGCCTGGGACTGACCTCAGCTGGTGCAAGACTCACCAGGACATGACCATGGCCATATTGACCTAATGACATTTTCCATAAAGCAGATTCCTGTTTAAGGAACCAAGAAATATCTGATCTGCCACCAACTAAGGTGTCAGAATGCAGACTGAGCATGCTGTCACACATCAGTAGCTGTAACAAACTCACATCATTTATTTAGCTTGTCTTCATGAGAACAAAAACCACATGGTACAGCAATAATTCTTTACTCCCTTACCTTCTTAAGGAAGTTTAACCGATATTTGAGTTTTGCGTTTTCGTCTCGCAACCCTTCCAAACTCGAGGAGACGCCCAAGCACCCAAAGTTCTTCAGACGCTCAATTTCTGCAGTTAACAATTTGATCTCGTTTTCCTGAAAAGCAAATTGAACTGTCACACAGTAATTCCTGGACAGGGGACAGGAAGTGAGGAGCTGCAAGATCTCAGACACTGTACTACTTTGCTTGGAAAGGTAACAGCAGTGACATATAAGTTGAATAATTCCAAACAATTAATATTTAAAGGTTGTTGCTACTTGTGTGAAAAACAGGGATTCTGAAACATTCTTTAAAAAAGGCAGTGACAAAATAATCCCACTAATATCAAGACAGAAGTGCAAGAAACACAACAGGTCATGCTACTAAAAGATACACCTGAAATAAGCACTTTCTCCAGGTTTTTTAACCTAAAATTCCCTAAATCCTCCTTCAGACTGTTTCACCATCTCACAGGCTACAGTTTCTCTTCCAGAGGAGGAAACCACAATCACTGCCATAACCCCAGCAAGATCAAACCCCACCTAGAGACAGGAATGCCAGGTCAGGGGCATTTCTGCTGGGTGCACTCACTTCCACCTGGCCACAAAACCTTCCCTGCCCTGCCCTCAGCAAGGCTTCTCCCTTCAACCTGACACAAGGCATTCAGGAGCACTGGGGACTTTCAAGAAGGCCTCTACGCTCCAAAAAAGTTTCCCTGTGTCCCTCCAGACATCTTAGCCCCAGCTCAGGCAAATGCTTCAGCAGCAAAATGGTTGGAAGCTGCTGCAAGGAGCAGGAATCTTCCTCACCCCACACCCTAAAGAAATCAAATAGCTGCAGTTTCATCTCTGTTGTCCATCTCCTGTCCTCCCCCATACCAGTCTTGGTGCCCTGAGCCGCAAAGCTGGCTCTCACACCGAATCCTGGAGGTTACTGAAGGTTTAAGGGCCTTGGTGCTGCTATGGAGGGAGGGAGCGAGCACTGCCCACCCTGGCTTGCCATCCCCTCAGCTCCCAGCACTTCCACAGCAGGATGCAGCTCAGGCTATTATTGTAGGCCACCAAACCTTATCAAAAAGGCCTCATTTGCTTTGTTGCTCTTGAAACAATCAGACTATTTAATTAGGAAAAAAACTGGGCCGTTAAATCTTCTGGTCCTGTATGTCCACCTAATAAGAACTCCCAGGAACGCTGCTGTAGCTAACAGCAAATGCTCAAAAACCTAAGCTGAGGCAAAGAAACCTTAAGATTGGCCTATTTGTGGGCCAAGCTGAAAATCAGTAATTTTGAGGTCATTTTTCAGTTGTGGTCCAGTTTATGGCACACTTCTTTCACAGCCTCAAGGTCTCCTGTGCTACAGGAGAACGGGATGCTACTTCCTGTTGTTCAGATGTGAAGAAACAGGACTTCGAGTTAAAAAAAAAAAAAAAAAAACTTTATCAAATCATCTGGTTTGGCATTTAGATAACTAAAATCATTGAACAGTGCAGCTGTACTTTCAAAGCAACTCATTTCAAACAGTTCCATTTCAGCTTTTCTTTACAAAACCCAATGCAAGAGTCCCAAAACCCACAGTTTTTCTCTCATTTACATACATACACAAACCTTCCCCCATATAAGCAACAGCAAATAGATTTATTTTCAGCTTTTCTTCCTGGCTTGATCTGGTAGTACTTCACTCAATTTATAGACCCATTTGAAAAATCTTCTGTATTTCAAGTTAAAAGACAGCACAAGAGATTTCCTTGTGTTTCCACAGCTGTGTCACTGGAAGTTTCAGTGACCATTATTGCTACAAACATCAGAGCAGTGACATACATAACTCATTTCCCCAAGCCTAGAAAGCGCTTTAAAGATAAGTGCAAAGATATCTTCTACCCCCAATATCACATAATGCGTAAATTTTGCGTCCACACAGTATTGTCTTCTCTCTAGTGAGGTAACCAGCTCCAGGACAAAAAGGAGGGCGTCTAAAACGCCAAGAAGAATTCTGCATTGAGGACAAACATTGTCCAAAACCAGAAAATCACATTCTGCTTTTGGAACTAAAATCACTGCATGCCCAAGACAACAAGCAGCTCACAAGTATTCCTCTTACATTAAAAGATTCCCTCAAAGCTACAACCACCAGGATATCTCAGTACCACTGTCAAGCTTTTCAGAACAGGAATTTGAATTGGATTTTCCTACATAATCACAAACACCTCTGGCCACCCAGGGGAAGACTCACAGAAGGTGAGATGACCAGTACCCTACTGGAGCTTCTTTCCATACTCTTACACTACAAGTGAGGACAAGGAAAGAAGTTTATCCATGGGCATGGTCAGAACCCAGAACCAGGGTGCTCAGGAAACACCAAACCCTGGGGCAGACATCTGGCCCAAACAGCTTCTGCTACCCAAATTCAGGGTGACAATTAGCATTGCAATCACTTGGATCTGGCCAGGAGGTAAAGGACTCTAAAACAATGCCACAGCTCAGCAAGTCTCATGTACTTTTTTCCCATGACTGCACCAAACCAGCAAAATGACAGCACTGCCAGCTGGAGGCATTTGGGATGGCCTCATTTCAGACGTGACCAAGTCCAACCTGTCACCCCAGACTGTCATATTTGTCTATCATGTTTAGCGTTGCTCTTTTTCAGAAAGTTTCAGCAGTAGTCCTTACATTACTCAAGTGTGAACTGAGAGCAAAAGGTTTCACCATGGTGGCCCATCTGCCTACCCCAACGTTGCTGCTGCCGTATCAGTCTCCCTTTTTGTGCTCATCAACAGCTGATACAGAGGATGAAAAGAAGTTTTCATCCAAAACAACCCAGCAGAAAAGCCTGAACTCAGCTATGCTTACACTGGGTTCCAGAATTGATGGGGTTGAGATCCCAAAGCTGGGCTGGGACAGCCACACAGCTCAGTACAGGCTTCAGCTCCAAACTGCCAACGGGGGCACCCCTGTTCAGGGAACATCCCTCACTACTCTCCTCCCTCTGGTGACCAGCGACAGGACACAGGGAAATGAAATGAAATGAAGCTGCATCAGGGGAAGTGCAGACTGGTTCAGAAAGGTTCTCCACTGGGAAGGTGCTGGCGCACTGAAACAGGCTCTCCTGGGAAGTGGTCATGGCACCAAACCTGTCAGTTCAAGGAGCATCTGGAATATACTCAAAAATAGGGTTTAGTATTAGGTAGTCTTATGAGGAGTGGGGAGGTGGACTTGATGATCCTCATGGGTCCCTTCCAACCTGAGGTATGCTATGATTCCTGTGACCCCCACATCCATAACCATGTTGCTGAGCTTGCCTGGAAAAAAAGGTCTTTAGATGTTTACATTACAAATGCCCCTTATCAACAGCACCCTGTGGTAAAGCTAACTCTCTAGCAAATGATCCACGAATGCTAGATGTTATTGAAGGGGTATTATAAGTTCTACATTCTTTCTGAAAAACAAACTACTCTACAAAACTACAGATAAGGCTTGTACCTCCTCTCTCATGGTACCATCCAAGTGAAGGAGACAATGCCAATATACCTCTGGTCTAAAAGAAGTGACAAAGAAGGAAAAAGCTGCTGTTCAGGTCATGAATGTCACCCCTCGTTCATTCTACCTACACTGTCTATCACAACTTGCCAGTAAAGGGTCATACCTGATGACCACCTCATGAGAAGCTGTGGGAATTACATGAGGCCATGCTGACATCTCCAAGGGCTCTTAGGTCAGCTCAGTATTAGAAATCTTCCCCTCACCTGTGAATACAAAAAAACTACAGCTTTTGCAATAGGATCAAAATCATCCTTACACCTTCCCTTAGCACATAAGACTGTCTTCCAAGAACCCCACTGAACTAACATGAAACTTGCACAGGCTTCTGTCTCTTGGCTTTAATAAGACAGAGCTTTTCTCCATCACGTTTAAAAGAAAATATAATAAAGGAGAGAAAATGGCCTGAGAGAGCATGGCAAAGTGAGCAGAACTCTTCCTCTCTCTCTTCCTTCCCCTCCTTGCCTCCTGCTCGGTTTTATCTCTACTCCTACTCTGCAAACCCTGCTGAGCCGGCTGAGCACACACTACTTGCTCTTTGTTGGGTTATTTTGCTGCAGGCTGGCTCCCCACAGGCTCCAGAGCATGCTGCAGCTGGAAACGGGGAACATGTGGCTGGGAGTGACAGGCAGATTGAGACTGAGTAATTCTGCATGGTCTCCTGCAGCCTCCCGGAGTTACAGCTGAACACTGTCCCTCCTGCTCTGCTTCCAATGCCTGGAATTTGCTTATGGACTAAAGACCAAACAGCAGTGACAGCAAAGGGAGGGCCCCCTTGCCGGAACACCTGAGAAGTCCTTCCTCTCCTAGCAGCAATAAAGGAGAAAAAGAAAATCAAAGGCAAGAAGGAGTTGCAGAGATACAACAGCCACATTTATTATCTCAGTGCCTGTCATGTGTTTAAGCTGTGAGCAGAAAACACACTGAAAAGTTCTCAAGAGTACACGAGGATGCCAGGCAGAAACCCAAATGCCAAATGTCCAGAACCTCTTAGCTGGATGCTCCTGGGGAAATGCAGGAGAAGGGAACCTGAAGGAGACAAAGCTTTCCTGAAGCTGCCTCTGCACTCTACTGTCACTACTGGCCATTGACTAGGACAGACCGGGCAGTCTGATTTTGTTATTATTATTATCGTCACTGAAATCAGAGAGGGGGGTCACCATCTTTTCCCAAACCTAAGCACCTTAAGGTTACGATAAACCTCTTCGAGGAGGCCAGGGGGTCACCAGCACAGCTGCTCTCCAGCAGGTCTTCGGGAAGCGCATCCCCGGCTGCCCTGGACTCCTGGGCCTAGCGCTGCTGCCGCCCGTGGCCTCACCGCGTGATCTCTGCCTGGCCAGAGAAAGGCACGGCTCCAGGGGCAGTGACCGCACACCGTGTGAAGCCGTCAGGCTAGATAGAAGCTTTTGCGGAACGCGGTCACGATGCCGCCCTAACGCCCAGGGTGTGAGACAAGGCAGCGCTGCAGCTCTGCCCTTACCCAGGACAGACGGGAGCAGCCCAGGAAGCGCTTCAGCCCTGCCCGCTCTCCGCCTTCCCCTCCCAGACAGACCCTCCGCTCCCGTGGGGTACAGCGACCTGCCCGGGGCTCCGGCGGCGGGGGAGCGCTCCCGGGGCTCGCTCGCCACCTGCGCACCGCGGCGCCCCGGGGCTGTCCCGGTCCGGGCGGTGCCGTGCTGTGCCGTGCCGTGCCATATCGTGACCGGCCACCCCGCCCCGGCCCGGCCC
>VZRN01000285.1:1699975-1765442 GCA_013397935.1 Dasyornis broadbenti
CACGGCGGGGCTGGAGCACTGCAGGCAGGAATGCTGCCAGCGGAACAGGACGGGAAAGGGAAAGAAAAGGGAAAAAAGGAAAAGGGGAAAAGGAAGAAGAAGGCAAAGTACAGCAAGGAGAACAGGGAAGGAAAGGGATGGGGAAGAGGGAAGAGGAGGGAGAAGGGCACCCCCACACCCTTCCCAACCCCTCTTTCGGTGACACCACCCAGCACTTTCACAGGTGAAATGTGTCCCATCCTCAGCAGGTGGGTACAAAGTGGGCACAGGGAATGGACAAGGATGGAGGAAAACCAGCCAGTGACAGGACTCAAGGGACCGGCTGGAGCTGGGCCAGGGGGATTCAGGCTAGATATCAGGAAAAGGTTCTTCACCCAGAGGGTGCTGGGCACTGCCCAGGCTCCCCAGGGAGTGGGCACGGCCCCGAGGCTGCCAGAGCTCCAGGAGTATTTGGATAGCGCTGCCAGGGATGCACAGGGTGGGATTGTTGGGGTGTCTATGCAGAGCCAGGAGCTGGGTCCATGATCCCTGTGGGTTCCTTCCAACCCAGGATATTCAGTGATTATATGAAGTGTGTAAGTTACAGCGTCTCATGTGACTTGTGAAAAGCTATATGCTTCCAGCTGGTGACAGGAAAGAACCCCAGTTTAGGTGCCAGGGGATGGGAAGATTCACACAGGACAAAAAGGAAAAAGCAGGTTTGTCCAGAAAGGTCACTTTATTGGAAAAACCTAAAGTGGACTTTAAACCTGCAGCCCTCCTCCCACAGCAGTGGTTTCAATGGGCTCCCCACATTACCTTAACAGACCCATTACAGACATGAGCTGCAGTACAAATGTTAAAAGTGCAAGTATTCTGAACTTCACACCTACTTGTATGACCTGGCAGGAAACACAAATGCTTCACAGCTCACAGAGAATTCGTTCACAGCACTTGGGAGTCCCAGCTGGCTCCCTGCATTCCCCACAGAGTACAAAATACATCACTCAGAGGAGAGTCCGATGCAGAACATCATAGAAGGTAGGGGTGAGGTTCCTTCAAATTTATTTTATTGCAGTAAAACCTCTAAAAGGTAGAGCTGTACAAAAAGTCTAAACAGCATTATTTAAGAATAACAGCACCTTACGCTGCATTTGTTCTTATTTAAAATTCTATTTCCCAAAAATACATTCCTAAATATACAAACTATACAATCTTGTCACTTTAATGCTGGTTTCTGTGATGATATAACTTTAACCTAAAAATCTTCAAAACATCCACATACTGACAAAAGCTCTAATATACAAATGCCTTGGTACCTTCATAATACCACATAAATAACTTCAAAACCCAAACTGCATTTGTAGAATTGTCCAGAAAGCAAATACTTTATGGTGATCACACATCGTCCGCAGACAGTGTTGGGATGTTTATTCTTGGCCGTGTGAAAAATGCCATTTTCTCTCTGAAAAAAGATGATCAGTTGTTAATGAAACAGAAACCTTGCCAGAAATATCCACCATCCACGTGAGAACTTATCCCACCAGCTGTCCCCACAAGGAGCAGATGTACATCTTGGCACAGCCTGCACCTTTGATTTACTTATCAGACATGAGGCTACACTTAAACCCACAACACTGTCCTTACCAAAAGCCATTTCAGAAACGCTTGGGGCTTTTTCCTTTCTGGGTCTGTTACTTAGAGAAGCAAGGGGCTGATTTTGTGTTAAAGAATTTGTTGCCAGGTGGGGAATGACTTGGAGAGCTGCTGGTTGCTTTGATCCTGTGCACTGCTGCAACTAATTTCCCTCTCAGACCTTCTACTTTGATATGAAAATACAAAAGTTCTTATTTAAGCAGAACAGTTAACTACTTCTGCAGAGATTAGTCTTACTCATCGGCATCTCAGTAATCCACAGAAAAATCATGGTAGCAGTCAGTTTTTCCTCCCCTTTACCTGTAATTACCTGAATGACTGCACTTCCAGAGGCTCCTTCCGACTCTGCCCTCGCAGCCTGTGGACATCCTTGGCAGCAGCTCTCATCATTTTATCGGCCTTGAGCTCACACTTCTGTTCTGGATTTTGCACCTAAATGAATCACGGAAAAGAGTTGTTTTCCAGGAGGAATCATCCTGACTCATCTCCAAGCACAGCAGTATTTCAGCTGCAGGTCTGAGGGGTTTGGAAACTGTTGACTCTGGAAATCACAAGCCACAGAAGCTAAACTGAAGCTTGTCAACAAACCCTTGTAATGGAGAGAGCCTTTTTTAAGGTCTCTTTCCAGCCTGTGGTAAGAATAATGGCTTCTGCCAGTACTCCCTTTGTATTTTCTTGCTAGATCTTTTAAGGCAGAAAAGATCAGCACACACGAGAACACTGCACCCCAAAGAGCATCTCACACCAACTCCCTCCTACACCTGGTGCCACCATACCTTGGTCTCTGCCTGGTGCCAGCAGAGGTGCCTGAGAAATCCCAGAAGCTGAGAATGAGCCCTGTACACAGGGAATGGTGTGATGTAGAGTAAGGTAAGTGCCAACCACTACACACCACACCTCCTGCAGACTGGGAGGCCTCACTTGGCAGAACAGATGGCATTTGTGACTTCTCGTATTTACACCTCTGCTAGGGCAGGAAATCTCTGTGCTGGTAAATGCAGGGGCTCAGGACTAACAGCTTGATGCAGCCAGACAGGAGTGACTAACAGTGCTGAGGCTTCACTTCCTGACTGTCCAAAGCCCCCAGTTTCCAAACTCACATTTCTCCAACAAGTGGAATGAAATCCCAAGGCAGGTATTACTCACTCGTTTCTCCACCAGCCTCAGCAGCAGTCGAAACCTCTCATCATCCTTCACCCACTGCGGCAACTCCTTTTCACCCTGACTTTGAGCTTGTTCCAGCTGTTCCTTCAGTTCCCTCAGCGCTGAGATCTCCTGAACCAGCTGGTCATGCCAGGTCTTTGAAGCCTGCAGGTCCAGCTCCAGGTCCAGTGAGGTGCGGATCAGGCGCTCTGTGCCGAAGGACTTGATTGAAGGCTGGAAAAGAAGCGGTGTGTGAACACACTGAGCAGAACTGTCCCAACCACTCCACCCAGGAAGTGCCAAACACATCATGAGACCCATCTTTCCAATGCTTCTCTCCACAAACCATCTCTAGTGATCCTGCTTTCCAGTCTGTGTCAAGACAGATACCACAAACTCAAGGAAGTCTTATAGATAAGTGTTTTGATTTCTGTGCTTCAACTTAAGTTCTTTCTTGGCAGCTTCTCCAAATCAAACAAGTCTTGCTTGCACACCTTCCTCTTAAGTTTAATGTCTCATCTTCAGATGAATCCACAGTGCTGCAGAAAAACCTGTGACTGCTTTTTTCAGTAACATATTGCCTTCTGCTAGTTTCAAACACAAGCTGTCCCAAGAAAACCACCTCCTTAGGAGTTCAGTGTCAGTATCCTGGGGGAATTTAGTGATTGCCATCCCAACAGGCACAGGGATTCATTGTGTGCCGTGGCATCACTACAACAGGGTCATCTGAGCATCTGAGACATCGTTCTCATCTTCTTTCCCAGCTCCTCAAATTTATTATAAATACCTCAGAGTCTCACAACAATAAACACAGCAAAACTGTTTGCGCTACTTCTGCTCTGACAAGATGGAAAATACCAGGAACTACCTTCTTAATGAATTGTTTTAAATGAGTTCCAGCATAAGCGTTCCCGTCACATTCTGATGTATCAAAGAATCCCTGAGAGCCTTCTCGCACACAAAGAAAAGGTTGTGAATGAAAGCATGTGGCAACTGATTTATGCTTGCAAATTTTTCCTTTGAAACAGTTTTCAGGTTTTTCCAAGTGTCTGTGCTAGAGAAAAAAAAAAGTGGTGATGTTCTTACCCGTTTCACTCTGACACTTCGTCTCTCCATTGCATTCCGAACGAAGGGGGGCTTTTTGGACAGCGTGGAACTGTCACTATCACTGCGATTCAGCTGAAAAGGAAGGTGAAAACCACAAATTTGTCATGAAAGAAATACAAGCAATGCATACACACACTGTCAGCGAGACCAGAGGTTGTTGTAAGCAGAACTATGAAGTTTTGTGAAAAGCAGGCAGCTGTCACCCCAGTCTGAGTACACAATATGCACTTGGCACAGCCAGATCCTGCCACAAGCCTTGAACTCTGCCCCTTTTTGGGAACAGGCTGTGAGGAAAGAGACCACCAAGTTAGGGTATGATACTCCACTGCTCTTCTCCTGGGCAAGTAACTAGGCTGGGCAAAACAGCCCAGAAAAATAAGCTCTAAGTAGCAATATAATAATAATAATAATAAAAATACTCTTTTCTAGCATATGTAAACCACGGGACTATTTCATTAGAGATTTCTGTTTTCTCTAATCTGTATTTTTCTATAACCTCTATTTTAAGCTAGTGGTGGAAGAGGCAGGTTTTCCTGAAAGCTGTCCCCCTGGGTTTATCAGCTAAAGAGTTGCCATGTTACACACACAGTCTGCCTTCTTTGGTGATTGTCTGTAGACCCTTACAAAGAACTCAGCTCAAGCTCAAGGGTTTAATTCCCTTCTCATGACCCTTCTCAAAGCTGGGGGAGGAGGGAAACAGGCATTGGGATCTGCAGGTACTGCACAGGCCACTGCTGAAGAGTAAGGAGGGTTTGTTCCTCTGGGGGCACTGAACCAGAGAGAACCTGCACAGCAAATGTGGCTCAGCTGTATCGAGAGCTTGCCCACTTGGGACAGGTCATGTGTGATGAAAGACAGTGCTTGCTTGTTTGCCAATTCCACTTAAAAGACGAGATATTTATAGTTTATTCTGACCCCCAATTCAGGAAATAATTGTGAACAAACATTTCAAAACAGGGGAAGTGACATCTGACCCAACACACAGCCTGTTCAGTTACCTTCAGACAAAGCACACTGGTGACTTTCAGATTTCCACCATTCTTTTGCTGATATTATCAGGTACTTACCTTTACTTTTCTATCAAGGTTTTATGTTCACCTCATCTAAAATCAGGTGGGCACAGCTAACTCAGTTCAAGTTAGCACAGAACACTTAAAGCAGCAGGAAATTGTTTAATATGCAGCTTATTCATCACTGTCTTAGAGCAGCCCTTCCAGGTCAGATTGGGCATCTCAGCAAGCTGCATGTACCACAAATATATGTGCACATAGATAGCTGATAAATATGTGCTCAGTACTGTTAGTTCCAAGGGAAGATACTGTCCAGGAGGTGAGGACAGAGCAGCTTCTGAGGTCAGAGGGGGAGAGAAGAAAGCACTATTGGGTTTCTGTAAAAAATTCAGACTGAGTGAAAACAAGCGCTTATAAGCTCAGAATTTTATTTTCCTTACCCGACACACGTACTGACTCTGTGGTCCTGGTGAAAACGTTTTTGAGCGGATGATGGTGCTACTCCTGACAAACTGAGTTTGGGGTGGATTTGCTGCTCTTTTGTCTTTTGGACGAACTACAGTTGAGGACTGTGCAAGGCTCTCTGTGTTGGTCTCTTTATCCACCTGAAAGACACACAGTGCAGTGTAAATTCCAGCCTTCCATCGTGCCCAGGGCACAGCCAGGGCTGTCTGACAGCCACCTGTGCTCTGGCTACGCTTGTTGCATTCACACCCAGACACTCTCCAGTCTTTCTCATGCAGGGTGTCCTGGCCCTTTGCTCCTGGAGCTCTGCTGCATTAACTGCATTGCTCCCCAAGGGCTCCGCATCTGCTGAGTGCTGTACAACACAATTGATTCCAACGGGCTTTGCCTGTGGATCCAGCACTTCACTGTGACCTGGCAATCCCACAGAGAGCAGGGATGATTTTAAAGACCATTATCTTACTTGTTGTGCATCTGCAGCAAAGATCCAAATCGATATATAGGTGTACAGCAGACCTCTGTTTGACTACAGCTACATTCAGAATTAAACAAGGTCAAAAACCACTGTCACATTAATGAAAAGTTTTCAGCAGCAACAAAAAGAAGGCATGAAACAGTGCTGTACTAGCTGTGGGACAAAATGGTCACATGGAGTTATTTACAAGGATTTCAGGTAGATAAACATGTAATCATCAATGGTAAACTTTCAAATAACTGCTGTAGCCTTGCTCAGCTCAGGAACAACTCAGCTGAGCAATGGGAAGCTTGACACATCTTTCTGTTCCAAAGGCCCTTGACTGTACCTTCACTGCTATTTCTGTGTGCAGCTGGGAATTCAGACTTTCTTCTGTTGCCCACAGCGATTTTCCAGCACAGAATTCTTCCTCCTCCTCTGCTTCATTTTCACTGATCTCATCCTGTTCTTCTAGATCAGGAACCTCTTCATCTTGCCTGAAAGGAACAGTTTTGTTATTGAACTGGCCTGCTGTCGCCAATACTCTGGTGCCGGAGCAGGAGGTACCTCCCGTAAGCTGCTGGACAGAAACACGTCCCCAAGGCAGCCAGTTGTACTTGGCAGGCCCTGTAGCCACTGAGATGACACAAACACAGGCTTAGGAAGGAGAGAAGCTGCACCAGAAGACAACATTACAGCCAAAAACTTCATCCTGATCTGGCTTCAAAAGAAGCAAGATGAGGGTTCAGCCATGTGGTCTGAGCTTAGGGCGAGTACATCTTGAGGGGAGCTCTGAGGATGCCATTAATCTTAGTTAAAAAGTGTTAGTGGACAAAATTGAAGCATTGTTTCAACACCCTTTTCAGCGCCTTTGAACTCACAGCAGGCTTCTCCATCAACCCCATTGATCAGGCTTGCTTTCTATTTCAAATGTTGGACTTTAAGGAAATCTGAATCTGAACCATATAAAGAACATTAAAATTCAAGCAAAGCCTTGCACCACAGAGTGGAGTTTTCAGGACATCCATAGAAGACTATAAAATAACAAAATTAGCACAGTGCTACTGACAATTTTCAACATTTAACAGCTTTGTTCTCATTTTCTAAGCACAACCTCCAGAACAGAAGAAACAGGATTTTTCAAAACAGAGGAAGAAGTCTCCCACAGCTCAGTATCATCTGCTTTCTCCTGTGCACCCAAATGCTCGGATCACAACAAGATGGTGAATGCCACCTACCAGCTCTCTCCACTAGTTAAAGTGCTTCTGCTTTCCTCCAGTTTCTTCTCCACAGCTTCCAGTTCAACAGCTGTCTGCTCCAAGAGTGCTGAGACAGAGTCCTGAGGGGAGTAAGAGGCTTCTTGTGAAGAAATGACTCTGACACACTGCAGAGCACCCAGCCTTTATGGTGAGAACAGCCCCAGAGCAGCGCCCAGCCCTGCTGCACACCCAGAGCTCAGTGCAGCCGCGTGAGCATGGCTGGCCCAGCTCCCCCAGCATGTGCAGCTCCAGGCTGGGCACTTTCTGTGCCCTGCACCTGCAAATTCTATCTTGATTTGCCCAGCAGGCTCACTGCAGCAATGGGAACTGCCTGGTGGGCAGAAAGGCAGGAGCTCACACATCACTTTCACTGCACCACGCACCACATCCCTCAGCTTCCTGAGGGGCACATTTCAGTAAGTATTTAGCCCAGGACAAGGGCATATCTGGAATCAACAGTTAATTATTTCGCTGCACTTAATAACATATTCAAGTTGTAAACACAAACACACTAGCCTTCACTTCTCCTCTATTGTAACAGCTACACAAACCCTCTTGCTAGTACTTTTTAGAAGAGATTTGTACCATTTAATTAGTTGTTCTTACTGTTTTTTCAGTGCAGGGTACTTCAGAGTGGCTGTTTCCTTGTTTACTTTTCCTGTTCTGCTTCTGCTGATACTTATAACTAAGGAGGTTATACCAACGGGTTGATTTCTCTCCGGATCTACATATTTCAGCAAGGCTAATTTGTGCTCCACCCTGTTGAAAGCAAAAACACAGTTTTAGTGTAATACTAAAATGTACAATTACCACATCAGTCAGAGAAAATCAGAGTGAAGATCCAGGACTGCTTGATTCTGGCAAATTTGACAGAAAGGAAAATTGCCTGTTTATCCCATTTCAACACTAGTGGTGCTTTGTGTTAATCATTTTTAGCATTGTCTAGGGCTTTCAATCTAAGTAGCAAGTGTTTCACTACAGCTTCAGTGCACAAATCCAGAAGTATGAACAGTGCTACTGCAGCAAGGATAAATTACAGCCAGAGCTTCAAAGAAAAAGAAAAAGAAACAGGAGAGGATGACTCCCTTTCAAGAAATTTGCAGGGCTGACAAAAATCACTGCCCAAACACGGATGTTTTAGCTCTGTATATCCCATTTCTCTTTATCTGTCTAGTCATTTTTTACTGCATTACATTTAGTACACAACCAAACCAAAGTACTTGGTTCTCAATTACAATACCATAAACGTTTCCAAAAGGGAGAAAAAATAGTTAGACATCAAATCATGAAGGAGAAATATCTGGTGGTCTGACAAGGTAGTTCTGTAACAAAACATTTATCTCATATTTATTTTTCCTGATGAAACTTGTCATTGCAAAGAACGCTGTGGGGGAGAGACCATGTAGCTAAAGATTATCAGGAAGACTTTCACGGAAATTGCCATACTCCAGAGTGTGCAGTCGTGTCTAATTAAAACGAGGAAACAAACACAAAGTTATTAAAATAGAGCCGGATACTCACCAAACATTCTTCAAGGTGAGACTTATCTACAGTGCAAACATCGACTCTCAAAGTCTTCTGGCGCAGAGCCGGGTAGGAGATGGAAACCCAGAACAGTTCATTGTACACAAGATTGTCTGCAGCCTCCACCAGCCTCGTGCGGAACAAGCAGCTCGTGCTCTCTGAGCAGGGCAGCACAGCCACGCGGATGTTCCTGTGGAGACAGCACTGCACTCAGGACTGTGCTCCAGGTGTGAGCTCCCCCCACAAATCCCTAGTGAAAGTCATCCGAAGCAGTCTGGGCACTGCTGTCCTTTCCTATTCTTTGAGTAGCAGTCAACTGAGGAAAAAGGAACATCTCGTCACAGCACCAGAGATGTGAAGTGGCACGAGTTGCCACAGACTTCATCCCTCTGCCATCTCGTAATCAGACATCATGGGATCCTGTTTTACATGGTTGTTTACACCGTGCAGCCTGGCACACTGCTCACGCCCTTCTGCAAGTAGGAGCAGCAAAAATGAATCAAGTTTTTGTCAGCTTAGTCAGCACACAGGTGAATTTAAAGACCTTGTGCTTGGAATGAGTCTAGCAGTAACTGCACAATTTCCCAGCCCTGTGCAGGTGTCCATGGAGTTCTGAAGCAGAACAAACTCCCCGTTCTCCACTCGATGCAGGTGCTTGAGGCACTGCTACAATTAAGAACCTCACCAGCCAGTGCTAATTCCAGGCAAGACTTTTCCTAGCAAATACAGACCTTTGAGGAAGAAACTGCCCTTTATTTCAGTTTACAGATTTATTAGTTCGTAAGTGTCGCCACACAACACATAGAAACACTTCAGGAAGGGTAAATTTTTAAAAGTGTGAAAAATCATAAGCCAATCTCACTTTCATTGTCATTGGGATCCAATACAAATATATTAAGTATGTTTATTTCACCCACTTACACTTTTTGATCTTGCTGTAACAGCAGCGCTGGAACATTACTCAGCTGGATGACCAGTATTGCAAATTGTTTATTTTTGTCATCATATCTGAATTGGAAAGACACAGAAAAGCATTATTATTAGAGAAGTCTGCCTTGGACTCCATGGATGAGTATTCCACTTATTGACACAAGCAACACTAAAAATTTACAGACAACACTATAATGGGCCCATAGTTTAAAACCAAACCAGTTCTATATTACATGAAGTTTTGCTACCAGAACATCCAGAATTCAGAACAGTCCAGAACATCCAGAACTTAGGAATTCAGATACAGTGGACAGCAAAGATACATAGTATTTAAATATTTAAATCTGCCTAACAGCCATAGGGTGTTTTTTTTGTTTAGTTTGGGTTTCTTTGACAAGTCTATTAATTGCACTTACCTCATTGCAATTTGCACTTTGGCTGTTCCAACTGCTTCTGTATCATCACTGTCAAACACCATCACTTCTGACACACATGGTCTGAAAGGAATCAATGACAATTAAGGATTTGATTTACCTCTTATTGAAATGTTTGCATTTATGTGATGCAAGATCTTTTCCATTCAGGGGTTGGGCATATGGATTTTGTAAAATTAGCAGCTAAAAGAAAGCCCATTTAAGAAGTAAGTGCAATCAGCCTTAGAGGTATGTATTACAGTGCTTATCAGCAGAAAGTCATATGTCTTCCCTCTTTACTGCCAAAAAAAAAGCCACACAAAAGACTGCAAAAATAAGGCAGTGGGGGATTTTTAAAGGGTTCCCTTGACTGGTTTTTAGTAAAAGCGGCTGACTGCCCAGCAAGAGAAATACGACTTAACAACTGCAATCCTGTCCTGCATCATGACAGCAAAAATTCTCAACTTTTATTAGATTTAAGTAATTCCTTTGTTTCTTTAAGAAATCAAACTTTCTTAAGCACATTAAAAGTGACAGAGTACACTGACTGGCCTTGCTGGAAACAGCTATTCTGCATCATTTCCCTCCCAATGTATTCCTCCTCCAAAGTTTTATGCACTGAAAGTCCCCAAAACTACATTCACTGTCTAATTGACTCAAGAGGCTGTGCTGTAGCACATGAAAACAGGATTAGCATTCTTCTCTTCTAAATGTTTTCCATATTACTGCTTAGCTCTCTCTTGCATTTCATTACATTCCAGCTGCAGAGGATGGCTCATCCCACCCTCGCCATTTGCACAGGCACCAAAATGATGCTGTAGGTACCCAAGCTGATAACCCAAACAACGCTAACTAACATCAGACATGGGATGCCTTCTGCAGTTGTCCCAGTCCCCTCTCCACAGAGCTCCCTACCCCACTGAGGGGACACAGGGGCCCTGGGACACCCAACTGTCTGACTGCTTGAGCCCAGGAGCTCTAATCCACAGAAGCATTGCACTCCCTTGTCGAAGTGGATTTTGCTGTAAACATAAAAATTACTCATTTATCTAGAGAATTAATGAAGATAACTAATGACTGGGGGGAATCTGAGATGAGCGATTTTTCACCGCTACAGTCGTGTTTTGCAGCTAACGACCCTGTAACTCATCTACATGCTAATGAAAACAGCAGGAAAACCCACGTTAGATGCAGCCAAAGCAGGTACCAGTAAGATCAGTACTTTCCAGTGAACTTTTGGACAAAGCCCCCACAGACAATCCAGAAAACCAGCAAGAGCAGTGACTCCCAGCTGTGCCCTTACTGGGAGAAATCCTGCAGGCATCACATGCTGCTCTTGCTCCAAGCACTTGGGAACTGCATCACAGCACATGCACATCCATGAGGCAGCTCAAGGTGCTCCTGCTCTCTTCCTTAAACATCCCAAAGTCCTCTCACACTGACTGAGGGCTGTTCCTGACTGAGAGGAGGGGAGCTCTACACCTGCCAGATGGCTCCGCTCCCCATGCCAAGGCAGGAGCCACAGCTTACCAGCACCTTCACAACCAGGCCAGCTGTTCAAACAGCTCTCTGTGAGCCGGCTTTCAGCTACTTCTGTTATGGGAAGCATAGGTAATTTCGATAATCAAATTCAACCTGCTCATAGTTTATTCAGAAGTATTAAGAAACTGAGATTGAGAATTTTACCCACCGAATTACAAAAAAAGGTCATAACCAGCAGTATTCCTGCTGCCTTTTGTGCAAAGCTGAGCCATTGGCTTTGTCCTAGGCAGAGATCTGATGTCTACCTTTGTACAGACGCCTCGTACACCCCGCTATCTCCAGCAACAGATTCATCAGACACTGCAGCTGACACACCCGCCACCTTCAGCACCGTCCCTCCAGCAGGATTTATACCTATCAGAAAAGCACAGAGGAAAACCAAAAGCAAGTGTTAATGAAAACAAACTGTCTGGCATCAGCTTTTCTTCTTATCCTCCCCCTGAATCGTGTTTGTTTCCCCACCCAGGTATTGTTAAGCAACAGCACAGTTCTGAAGATGGAGAGGACACAGGTAGGGCGGGCTGAGTGCAAAGGTGGCCATGAAGTGAGGGAATGTGCCCAGTTGCCCTGGAGAACAAGAAGTCCTGGGAAAACGGGAGGAATAGTCTGTGTGGTGGAGGTGAGAGCAGGGTTTCATTGCACAGTCAGTGCCCATTTAATCCCTGGGCCCTGCAGCAGTGTGAGGGCTGAGGTTTCACACAGGTTGTGCTGAGCGTGTTACAACTGCCTGCCCTGGCACCTGCCTGGCTAGGGATCCTTGCAGACAATGCCAGGGGAGGCTTCCAAAGCCCTGGAAAGGCAGGGAAGTACCCCTGACATGATGGGCAAAGTGCAGCAGCAGCAGAACTTCTAAATTCTAGTGATTGTATAAATACGAATCAATAAAGCAGCTCCTCCTGCAAGGCACCCGTAGCAGGCAGCAGTCGTTCTGCTCCCAGCCAGAGAGCAGTGGCTGGGCGAGCACTGCCGACCAAGCTCTGGCCAGGCATGGATTATGTGGAGCTGCATCTCCCACCCACAGAACTTCTATCAAGTTTAGCTTCAAGAGGGGAACAGCAAAAAAACACCACCTGCCTAGCCCTAAACACAAAAGGTTTGTGTACACAGGACAAAAGGTAGGTCCAGAAAGACCAAGTTAGCTGTTTGAATATGAAGAGAAAGAGAGATTATGGGATTTAAAACTGTAGACACATGCAGGAATACAGGGAAAAGGAGATACGGAAGAGAAACCAAGAAGGTAAAGATTCTCCCTAGAAACCTGCAAATTCTGCCTCTTTCCACTTGAACATTTCTGTGGAGAGAAGCTGCAGCCAGGAGTCTGGAGAACTCCATCTGCCAATGTGGTTAACAAGTGCTGGGCTGTACCCAGCTCTTGGCTCTCCTCTGCCAGGGATATGGGAGATCAGCTCCAAGAGTGAGGAGGTGCCATGTGTCACCCTGGGAGCAGCTGGAGCCCCCCAAGCAGCAGAACAATACACTCCTCTCCAAGGGGCTTTTGTTTTTCAGAAGTGGCCCTTCTTTTCCATAGACTCAGAAAAGCACATGACCCCAAACCAGAACAGGGTTTCCAACGCATATTTTCTTTATCACATAGCACATTTGGGTTTTGGTTGGGTTTTTGGGGTTTGAGTTTGTTCTTTCAGATTTTTTTTTTATATTGTTTTCTTCAGTCTCACAAAGCTACTTAAAGAATTAAAACCAGCTTTGAATAAACTGGTGGAAAAGTGTGCAATGGTTATGGAACACCACAAGGACTTGTAAGCACGTAAGGACTTGTAAGTAAACAGCAGACGGTGCTACAGGTAACCCCAATCCTTTGAGACACCTGTGTCATTTGGGCCCATTTAGCCACAGATTTTTTGACACCACCGCCAAAGGGCATTTCTCATCTGGGTACTCCTGTGGAACCATTGACAGAAATAGAGTGTCCAGACCTTTTTCCCATAGGCCAACCCACGTGAAAAGAAGTGAGCACCTGGAACACAATGTATCAGTCATTAAATGAAACAAATGGATCCATTTAATGCTGGCATTCCTGGTTTAATCCATCCTCCCTCCTGCCGTGTGCCAGGGCCAGCTCCCTGCAGCACTCTGAATCACAGGCTGTGCTGGAGCTACGTGGGCAGGGTCAAAACTTCATTCCTCAATGCTGCTTCGTACTCTTAGTCCGTGGTTTTAATAGGAGAATAACTTCTTCCTCCCTTGGCTGGCTTCCTAAATCCAGATTGAGTTTTACACAGCCAGTGCTGCTCTGGGAATCCCTTTAGCCAGGGCTTGCTCACTGGGAAAGGCACTGCAGGTTGGTCTCCACACACCAAACCTCTCTTTCTCCCTCCGTTCCCAATGCCATGGAGCCATTTCAACCCAGAAAGCCTCGTTTTTGACCACTTTTCCCAAGCACCTCGGAGCCAAGGGGGGTGAATACAGAAAGTGCACAGCAATGAAGTGAGTTCTGTACAGCAGAGCGCTAAACTGTAAACCTGAATAAAGACGAATGGTTCCCCGAAAAGGATTCCAGACATCCCTTTCCTTACTGGTTTTACAGGAAGCTCAGCCCTGCAAGTCTTAATCACTTTCATGTGGCTAATTAACACAAAATTTGGACTTTCAGTTTTTAGCCTTAGGTCACTGAAGAGGTATCACACTAAAAAGAAAGTTTATGGAAGAGTTTAGAACTGACTCAACTCTCCTCCATTTTCCAAGCAGATGGATAATACTACCTGTGTTTTTCACCTTTTTTCCCACTTTTATCAAGAATCTGAAGTTTGCTTTTCTCTTCCTGCCGTTGTCCCTTCCCATGATGTCTCTGGGACACACCATGACGAGGCCTTGAAGAGCCATGTCATGCACGGTCCTCACATCCAGACCATTTAATCAGAGAAAGGTGGACTCTGCCAAATTCCAGCTTTTGCTATGTTTCCCCTAAATTGCTCAGGTATTCTTCAGGTGAGAAAGGAAACCTTACTTCAGCCTCCAAGGTAGCAGAGGTTCTGCTCTAACAGAAAGAAGCAGCAAAGCCCTCAGATAGATTGTTCAGCTCTGCTTACTCCTGAGCATGCTTTGGCCAGGACTGACCACCCCAGATGCAGCCCCTGCATTTCACGTGTAACACGGAGCCCCCTACTCCCAAAATGCCTGAGGAGTAAAATCTCATCTCGTTATTGCCCTGAAATAAACTACTTATGGTGATTATTTTGTCTGCTGACTGGCTAACAGCAGTAATCACTTAATCTGCTTAACACCTGAGCTTTCACTTTAACAGCCTTGGCAAATCTTGAAGAGCTAAAAAGGTTAAAACTAATCAGCGCCCAGCTCTAATAAGAATAATTAGTGTTTCCTACTCAAATGCATAATACCTCTTGCTTGTAGGAAAATGGTAGCTCAAAGGGGAAGATTTGCACTTGTGTTTTTTATTGTGTTTTAAATAGTGTCAGCCTTCTTAATGCAGAAGGTGGTGATAACATGGTACCGGTTCCCTTTATTCACACAGCCTGTTCAATAATCCTACGGAAAACAGAAACAAACTGTGCTGCTGCTTCACAGGGCTATAGCTTGCAAGCTTATATTGCCTGTAAAGCTCTTCCTCACTGCAGCCACAAATCCAGTCCTTCCCCTCACTGGATTGAACCCAACTACAGTCACAAGGCCTTCAGACAGGCCCTAGCACTGTGCCCTGGCTGTGCCAACTGCTTTCCATCCCCTTCAGCCCATCCACTCCAAAAGAGGATGAACCCTTCCCACCCACCAACAAGCCATATGCATATATGAGAACATCCACGATCTCTAAATGTCTTATTTTATCATGCTCACAATCTAAACACGTTTCTGTTGCTAAGAGACCAAAACAGCAGAATTCAAGCACAGCCTTGACATGTCTGCTCAACTGAAATTAATAAATTCATTGCCACTGATTTACTGGGAACCAGAGCAGGATCTTATGCATACCACAGTGGTGGGCAGGGATTATTACTACAATTTGTTAACTATTAAGCTAAATGGCTTTCCCAGCCCTCCTTAAAAGCTTGGTTGACAACTTTGCATCAGTACGTGTCTCCCAGACCCAAAACAATAGAGGACATTCTGAATAGTTTAGTACCAAATCAAACCAGGAATCCCACCACAACCATTTATATTTGCACATGAAATCTCTGTGATTTGTGTGCACATGCATCTGTGTACAATACAAACACATCTAAATCAGTCCCCTGCAAGAATCATTAGATCAGTACTTTTCGTGTACAAATTAAAATACCAACCCTCTCTCCCAAACAAGACAGAACACAAGAGTTGAAAACATTTTTCAACACAAAGATAACAAGATGACAGACAGCTTTGGAAACACTTGCTTCTCAATGCTTTATGAACTACATTAAATATAAATGCATGCAGAGCATGCAAATCTTTTCTTACCATACCTTGACCTAGATGTTTATCTCCTGCTCGAGGCTCTTCCAGTCTACAGTTGCCACTCCCGGTGTTCAGAGTGAGTTCTGACAGATTTGCACTTATCTCTGCATCATCAAAATCCATATGGCTTGAGAAGGCATCGCCCGTTAGGAGTGGGTCTATCACCAGTGGAGAGCAGGGTGGAGATGGAGAAGAGAGAGATGACCTTGGGGACAGTGATGTCATGGATTTGGGAGTACCGGACAAGGACCTCAGGACCTGCATGCGACTCGTGGTATCTGCTTTTTGAGTTTTCGCCACTTCATTCTCGTGAATAGTGGTGATACAGCCTGAAGGCCTAAACCCTGTGGCTCCTTCTAAGAGCAAGTCAAGCTTGTTTTGATATTCCGAGTCCAACTGCTCCAACTGCTCCAGGTGCTCGTAGTAGAGATCAGTGAAACTGGCTGAGGTGGATGAATCCTGGCTGGAGGTGGCAAGAGATCCTCTGCTAGATGCAAGAGAACCAGGGCTGCTGCTCGAGGAGAGGGAAAGCATGCTGGTGGAGAGACTGAAGGAAACAAGTCAGAAAACCATGACACTGTTATCTTCTGATTTCTCATGAAAACACTGCAATGTCACCACATCTCTAAGCCCACAGGGTTTTGCTTTGTTAGCTCAGGCCACACGCATTAGTCCCCAGAGCAATCCAGAACCACAGCCTACACAGCAGAAACGGTGGGGGCACTGCTCAGTAAAGAAGGATCAGTCATACACATTTTTCTACTCACCATACCAAACTCTTAAGAGTCCTTTTTTAGCCAAAACAGCCCTAATGATCAGTTCCAGACCAATTACAATTAGTGACATCCCCCTCCTCCCGCATCTCTCTGGAAAATATCTATGGCTCCTGTTAATCTCCAAAGCAGACCACAAAAACCAGCAAGGCCCATGCAAGAAGATGAAGTTATTGCAATGAACTGTCTGACTGTATGGAAATATTCTTCCATTTACCTCAATCTTGGACCTGCAGCCAAAAGGCAGTATCACAGCTGCCTGGAACTGGCCCTCAGAGATCACAACAGCCAGCAGTTCCCATAAAGCTGGCAGGATTTATCCATGTGAAAGAGTGCTACATGGAATCCAGGGCCAAGAGAGCAAGGGAAAAACTTGGGGCTGGGCTGTGAAATCAATCCACACGCCTTATTTATCCCTAGAGTTCTAGGTTTAGAACATAACTGACAACAAAATTAATTTGAAGCAGGTGCTGAATAGAAGTCTGTTCAGGTGAGAAAGTCCAGACACCACAGCACAGTTTTCTGCTCAGGAGACCCAACAAATATTCCAGTAGTGACTACAACATGTACCATCTCTAGAAATTCCATTTAAACCAACACTGCTGCTCTGCATATTGAAGACCTTGGTCATTATTGACCCTGACTTCAGACAGGGATTAGCTAATTCAAAAATTTCTGAATATGAGTACGTGGCTTAAGTTGCCCCACTGAAAAACAGTGAGATATTAATAAGCCTAATAATCCCTTATTTATTATTTAGAGGGTAAAAGATGGAAGCTACATTTGTATAATTATGTCCATGATCTTATGAGAAAAAGGCAAGTATCCTGTATTTAGCATAATTTTGGCAGAAAATGTCTTCTGCATTTGTATGACAGATGTGCATTGCATCACATTTGTTCAAAAAAGCTTCTGATAGATGTTTTTGCATATTGGCAGTGTATATACATCTGTCAAAGCCTAATGAATTTACAGCTTTTCAGAGTACTTTACTATGAAAAGGGAGGGGTTTAAATTAATCTTTTCCTTATCAAAAAACTGGACTCAGCTTCCTTTTTTGTGTGCCTTTGAATGCCAGACATTTTGCATTATGGGGTTAATAACAAACACTTATTCTTATGAAGGAGCATGCCAAGAACACTGGGCACATGGTTAGGAAGAAATTAGTTTCACATGCTTCTTGGTCACCTCAAAAGATCCCTAATCAGCTAGGTGAAATGAAAATATGGTGCATTTCCACTGCATAAAAGCCTCACAGATAGCTATTCTCCATGCTGGCTTATTTACATGTCAGTCTTGCACTATGATTTCTTTCCAGTCTTTTCGGTGTCATCTTCACAAAATGAAACAGAATCCAAGTGGAGCAGAAGCTACAAACAGAGTAAATTCAGTACACACTGGTAGGAAAAAACCTCAACCAAACAAAAACCCCACCAAACTTTCTTGCCATCAGAATGATAAAAATACAGTTTTAAGCAAAACGATTTGGCCTTACTGGCTGCAGTCATGCATTAGTCTGGAAATAGCAATCCTGTGTTCTTCCAAAACTAGAACCTGAACTGGAAGCCATTCTTTACACCACAAGAAACACAACAGATTCAGGGATATCTCTATATATTGTCTACATTGCAAGCAACAGCACAATTGGAACCAGAGAAACATTATCATTCATACATTAACGTGTAGTAGCATTAGCAAGATTCACTCCATTTTCTCTGTGTTAAGCTGTCTTGAACATATTTTATTAATGTAATACTTCAGTAATTCAAACTTCAGTGAAAAAACCTCAGCTATCCCTCGTCACCTAAATATTACTGAAACAGAAGGGACTGTGCAAGCTCCTGCTGTCAGACAGAGGCACCAGCACGAGCTTGTTCATTCCACTGAAAAGCACCCATCTAAAACTGATGTATGATCCTAAGGCTCCTCCTTCCACTGACTACACAGGGGCCTTAGGTCACTACTGCAACTGAAAGGCCTTGTAGCCCTCTCAGCTGGGAGCTGGAATTGTTAGCAGAGAAAGGCAGCGGCACCATGTGCAGCAAAAGCAGCCACAGCTTCTGGAAAGGGTCACCTACCTCTTCAGCTGGGTGTGCAACATGGCAACCAGTCGTGTGGTTTCCTCCAGCTCTCGGACAAGCTGATTTCTTTTGCTGTTCAACTTCAATCTAAGTCAGGATCGAAGAAAGAGATGAGCTAAAGCATCATTTACTATTTTAAATGAGGAGTAAAGGAAAAATCTATGTTTTTTTCCCGTGAAACCCTAAAAAAACAGCTGCTAGGAATACACAGGACAGCATTTGGTGGATATGTGTAGGTGTTTACCAAATTCAGAAACTTGTAAAATGCAGAACTCAATCCTGAAAACATCCAACAGGAGAAAATAATTACAGGTGATACCACAAAAGTTAATGTCTCTAGGATCAGGCCTCAAAAGAGTTGGGCACATTTACTCACTCTACACTACTGCATTCCTACAGCTAATAAAAGTATAAATGTCTTAATTTCCTTTCACTGAAGTCTGTGGATGATTAAGGGTTACTCAGTTTAGTTATTAACCATCTCATTACAGCTTGACATTATTTGCTTTAGCAGCATCTCAGCTTTATTTCCCACCTGAATTGGTTTGAGACAAACACGTGCACTTGGGTGCTCACAGCCCAACTGAATGGGCCTCTGGACACAAAATCCTTCTCCATAAATGTGTTCTTTCTTTGGCACTCTAGAATGTGACCATATTCCCAAAAATCCCAAACAAAGATGTTCACTTTATGGCAAGACCAGAAACATTTGTCAAACCACAGATACTTCAGGCAGCTAGAAGTCTCACAGCTGAGACATTTTCATTTTTTCCAGCATGATAAAACCATGAAAAGCCCATGTAGAAAATTGGTGTCATCTGGACACTGACCATGTAGAAGAAATGAAAATACAGAGCCAAAGTGAGAGTGAATGCAGTGTGCTTATTCCATACATGTTCAAGAGACTGCAGCTACCAGAAACACTGCTGAGCCACCCACATTAATACATCCAGACTGTAAAACAGCTGTAGGCAATGCCTAATGCAGTATTCATCCTCACTGCACATTCCCATGAGATCTCCCCCTGGAACACAGGTAAAATTAGGGAAGAAAGTTGGCATTTTTTTGGGCTAGTTTAGATTCACAGGATATTCCTGCAAGCCCCATAGCCCTGTCAAATACCAGATCCTACAGGAATCACATACAAGGATGCTCAGAACAAACAGCAAATTTAAAAAATTTAGAATTCCATCTGCTGACATTTACCAAGGCCCAGTCTGCACAGCAAATGTAGAAGCTGCTGTGAGGTGCTGGCTGCATACAGAAATGCTACACTACACTAACACTACACTGGGCTACTGTGAGCATTTATTACATTCCCATCAAGGATCTACTGTAGGAACGAAAACCTTTCCCCACGAGGACAGTAATACTTGCAGGTGGGTTGCTCGGCAGGTGATTTCAGAAGCCTCCTGTGCAGAGTGTCCTGGGAATGCCAGGGCACTGCCATGGGCAGTCAGCCAGGGGATGATGGTGCTTGCTCCCAGTTCCCTCCTGTCCATCAAGGCACTGCCCTGTGCCCACTGACCTACCTCTCAGTGAGAGCTTTGCTCTGAGTGTCTCTGGCAGCCTGAAGATCTTCCTCCAGGCGCCTCCTCTCTGTCTCCAGTCTCTCCACCTCTCCTCGAGTCCACTTTCTGGGGCTAATAAATCGCATTTCTTTTAAGAGCTCCTCCTTCTCATTAATGAGTATCAGACGATCCCGCTCCGAGTCCAGCACGCCAGGCCAGGCCTCGCTGTCAAGCTTAGCCAGTTGGATTTTCAGGTTTGCTATTCTGCAGGGAAGAAAAAAAGCAATTATTCCCTGAGGAGTGCCTGATCTCCTGCTCCAGACACACAAAGGTGCACCACAACCAACCACATCTTCCATGGCCCTGTGGAAGGCTCTCAGCCCTGGGACAACTCATGTTCTCCTTACCAAAATGCTGCCAAGTGACATAATTCAAAAAATCAAATGAGAAGCAGGGAATGGGTAGGGCAGAATGGGCTGGGGTGAAAAAAAATTAGAAAGCAAACAAGGAGAAAAAGTATTTTGCAAGATACTTGCAAAAATAATTCACCTGATGGAACACCAGAGAGTCAAGGTGTATGTGCCCCTTCACGTGATGAATTCAGGTTAATCCCTCACTTGGGTTTAGCAGATATATAAGAAATGGAAGTAAAATGCTGTACATGTAAAATGAATGTCCAATATGCGTCTCTCCTTGAAAAGGGCTTTGTGATCTGGTGACAGCGTGAAATCAGGCACAGCAAATAGCTGCAGTGACTAATCTGGATTCATCTCTCTAGCATTTGGTTCATGCCACAGAAGTGCAGAGGATGGTGTGTGCTTCCTCCAGCAAACCAGCACACAGGCAGGCACAGAGCAAATTCAGTGCCAAGCAGCAAAATCAAAGTGTGTGGAATAAGCAATAAGGTGCAGATCTGGGCAGCAGCAGCAGCTACAAGGCTCCTGAATGGCCCTGAAGAATAAAGCTTTGTCTTCCAAGCTCCAGAGGCCAAGAGGAACTCGAGCCCTGAGAGAGGCTGTGAAGGATTAGGCTCACACACACTGACCTGCCTCCACCATCACAGAAGACAGACTAGAGATCACCTTTCTGCAGAGAAGCATCGCTTTCTGTAAACCCATTTCCCACAGCAGGTAGCTTACTCTAATTAAAGTTCCATAATTGATAGATATTCAGCTCAACTATTTTTAGGTCGTCTTAAGAGCTGTTTTGTTTTCGAGTGCCTGATTAAGTGCAATACTGTGCTCCAACGAAGAATTAACAGTGGCATTAATTCATAATCCTAGAATTCCTCTGTGCATTTTGAAGGGATATGAGTCTAAGAGGATTGGCTGGCATAAATCTGATCACTTTTGGCATACATTTGCATGGATATGGCTTTTCCACTGGAATTTGTTCTCTATGCATTTCTGAGCCTAAAAGCTTTGTTAAACTAACCTCCAGTCTTACCTTTGGTACATGATCCTTGTTTTTCTCCTTCTCAGTTAAAAGGAGGTTTATTATTCTATTTTTCCAATAAAACAGCACCATTACAAAAGAAACACTTTGCAGAAGGTCTGCACTTGGCTGAACACCCGAGCCCTTCAGCATTCACTGCCTGAGTCTGAACTGCATCACTGCTGAGCCAGGCTGGGCTTGCAATGCTGAATGGCCACCAGACTGAACAAACAGAGAACAGGAAGCTCAAGTTTTATTTAATTGTTTTCTTTTCACCTGGAAAAGGCAGTTAGATGATTTATTCATTGTCATAACATGTCTCTTAATCTTTTTATTGGGGGAAGTTAGAACTTTCTATTATTATGCAACACAGGCATAACACGTAAAATTTTTAGTCTCTCTGGAGATTGTTCAGAGCCCGTGCATCTCCACAGGAGCATGCACTAAGATGTGTATCTACAAACTGCAATTAACAATGCTGTATCGGATAAGCTTCTGTTCTTGAGAAAAAAAAAACACAAACGAAGTGGGAGCTGCGGTCTAAAAACTGACCAGTCAAATACCCACCAGTGTTGTAATGCTGCTTAATGTGACATTGAAATATTTCATTTTAGGAGATTATAGAACATACTTCTAAAATCCCAGAGTTACCACCAGTCACACAGACCCCAAGCTGAAAGTTTAACTGCTGAAGAAATTAAAACAGTGCAGGGTGCAAGTGCTGCACAGCTGAGTTACTGTTACATGTCTGAAATTGTACAACATAATTTAGTTGCATCTCTGATGACATTTATGCAGCAGCTATCTCCTTGTTGAGATGTAGCAATGACAACCTTTTTGACATGATACCCATTATCCGTTTTGAATACGATTAAGCTAAAGGTCTGTCACTGTGGCTGCCCTGTGTCCTTTTTTGCAGGTTTTATGTTATCAGCTCTAGGGGTCTGTTGTCGCCCTGAGCTGTGACAGGAAAGGACACAGTGGTGGGGAAGAGAACTGGGTCCTGCCAGTTCTGGTGTGGGGAAGTTCAGCCAGACATTCACCTACATCTGAGCTGTTAGTCTGGTCCACAGAGATGGTGTACACAGTATCTGCCAGAGTCTGCTTTCAAAAGCATCAGCCCCTTACAAATCTATGAGTTCTAAACTAATTAATATTGGGACCATTTTGATTCCAAGCCCTAAGTTTTACCCTTCCAGATCACGCAGAGCTAATAAAACACATGTATTTCCATCACTTGGTTCCTTCTCAGTACGTGCGTGGGCAAAGCACTCACTCTCCTATTGTGTCTTTGGAACATTTTAGTACTGCTGTGGGGACAGGAAACACTTCTAACATCACAAGGAAGAATTTTCACAGGAACAGAAGGTTCCTTGTGAGTCACTATATCCACAGTATTGTTCCAGCTTTAAACCAGTCGAGGTATTTGTTTCTGCAGCTCCTATTAAATACAGTGCCAAAACCACAGTGCTCTGATAGCTGCAGATCTTTTCATTTTAGCACCAACTATTCACGTCCATTTAGATCCATCTTTCCTCATGATAATGTTTTTTAAACATTGAAAAAAACCTACAGAAAAACTGAGGCAAACATGAGGTATGAGTAGCAAGTATTCTTTAACTGCAAGAATGAGTTGCATGCCCCTCATCATTACTTCAAATGAACTACTGCACTGCCTTTATAAACGTCTGTTTCTTTACACAGAGCACACAAAATATGTTCTCAGGCTTGTCACTATTCACTTGGCCCTCCCTGGAAAAGATACAGGGTAAATTAAGCGTATTCCTCTTCATTCTGAAGGTGTAAAGTCAGTGTGAATTAAACTGCAGCCTTCAGCAAAGCTTAAAAATAAAAAGCAATTTTAACACTGAAAAATTAACCACTGCATCTGAAGGAACAGTATTTTTAATGCTGCCTTAAAAAGTCGCTGAATGATTTGAATGTCAAGGTGGTGTGGCAAATCTTGGACTGGCAAAATAAATAGTTCTGATAAAATTGCTCCACTTGAGAAGTGAAGTATAAATTTGTGTCAAAAGCAGCTGGGCACACAGTCTTTGACATCTGCCACACATACTGATCCAATTTTATGCCACTGAGAAACACAGCTTACTGCTCATGCCAAAACACCAAAATGAGAACATTATGAGTAACCTCAGCCTTAAGGCTCTTATTTCTAACCAGAGATTGAAGAAAAAGCCTTCTCTCTGCATATATCTCAATTTGCACCATGCATCTGAACTTTGTTATTCTGGAGTTGCTAAGTCCCTCTAGAGCAGTTAAAAGTGAAGAAGTCACCCCAGCAATGGTTACATCACTGAACAAAGACTAGGCCAGCCAAAGTCTAAATAATAATGCTTGGTGGTTTTTCATTTAACTAGCCAGTTGTGTCAGCTATGATCTATTAAAAAGCAAATCCTGGAAAGCTTTTGCTTAAATTGGCCTGTTAAGTAGATAGAATTTTTTTATAATCTATTCTTCATTCATCTGAGATCAGAGGGCAAGGGTGAAAACTTACATTCTTACAGATAAGCTCTGGAATTGCAGCCATTGACCATATTTTGATGTAAGGTGTTAACACAGTATACATTTCTCCTTATCACACTCAGGCATGCAAACATTCATTCATTTCAAATCAGGTAAGGAGATGCCTTGCAGTGCAGTCTCCTTATTAGGAATGGGGAAGCATTGGCAGCAGGTAGTAGAACCACTTATGTCCCCATAGGTGTGGCCAGACCGAATTCTTTATGTGTTAGTCACGCCTTAGTAATTTCTAGGATGGTTATTTATTTCTTGAAAGATAACGCTGGTCCAAAAAGCCTATTGTCTCACTGGCTCAAAAATTAACATATTTACTGAGCAGTCATGCTGGGTTTCAGTCTGGTGGCATCTCTTCTGGTGAAACATCTCCTCAGAATGAGCTGGGTGACAACCAAAAGGAGCCATGGGCCAAAGAATTACCTTCGCTTCGCCTCTTCATACTGCAGCCGTAATCGCACCTTCTCAGCCAACTGGTTATTGCTGCTGGCAACAAACTGAGACACAAAACACCAAATCAGCAACTGAGGAACCACTCCTCTTTTGGTATTTCCTTTACACTGTCACAAGCGACACTAGATCTTGTCAGAGTCATTTCCTAGTTAAAGAATCACAACATAGGAACATACTGAATTTGATTACACTTTTCATGATTTCTTCAAATACTTAAACCCCAAAGAGATTCAAAGGCAAAGAAAAAAGAGAAGATCCGCCACATCTGTCTTGGGCTTCTATTTCTGTGAACACACAAATACCTTTGCAATCCTTCTTTAGGGCTGTTTGCTTCCTTAAGTGCTTCACTGCATTTTGGTTTGGATGACATCTTGCTTTGGCTGTAAAGTCTTAAAGACAAGGGACATCCCACCACGCCCAAATCTGCAGATCTTTACTAACATGTGTGGCCCTGACTGAAAGTGGCTGCAAGCATTTAAGTGAGGGTTCACAGGAGAGGCTCTGTGCAGTCCTGTGAGAAGTAAGATGCACCCGCAGCACTGAGCGAGTCCTTGCTGAGGCTGGGACCACCCTGACACTTCTGATCTCCTTGCACATATGGGACTGAAGGGCGATGAGCACTACAACTTTGATGGCATCAAAATATCTGCACATAAGCTGTTGTAACAGCGGAAGTCAAACGCTCTTAGGGGAAGGGTCCTCATTTGAACTTAGTCAACACAGAGCTGCTGAATGTTTCTTGTCTTGTAACTTGTCATTGCTATAAAGAGCTAAGGGAATATTTGCATCACGAGAAGCTACACCTACAGGAAAAATCAAACTTCCTTCCCTTTTATTGCCACCTGGGTTGCTCTGATAGAGACAGTGTGTGGAAACATCAGGTTGCCCTTAGAGATACATTAGCACTGCACACAAAACCAGAAGTCCCACTGAAGTTTAAAGCAGGAGAATGTATGATTTCACCAGAACGTGTCCATGCTTGGAAGCTCAGAGTGAGGCAGTGCTACACACAGTTGAGAGGAATGTCTCCACATGCACAAGTCTTCTCAGGCATTACTCACATTTCCTGAAACATCTGTCTGGGAGCTGACATCCAGGTACTGCCGGGGTAACAGGGGGCTGGAGCTTTCCACAGACACGCTGCTGGCCCACAGGTCTGACTGGGATCCTCTGTCATTCACAAAGCTGTCTTTTAACCTGGCTAAGCTCTAGAACCACAAAAAGTCATGAGGTGAGCTCACTTCTGCCCAACGTACCTCAGCAGCTACATAACTTCAGCCTAACCCCGTGACTCAGATCTGACCATGTTTGCTGTGCCCACTCAGACTCTGCAAACTCGAGGCTGGGCATGGCTGGACTGCATCTCCCACAGCCATGGCTGGATTGTATTTTATACTTTTCATTTCCAGGATTTGAAGACCTGCAGAGGCTGCAGTCCAACCACAACACAGAACTAGTTCATGTTAACAAAAATCTCAATCACCTATCTGAAATACAAAATACCTAAATTACTTGTCAGAAATTCAGTCTTAGAGCAATGGTGACACAAAATCCTATAAAGTCATCTTGTTTCAATACCTGAATGAGGTCTTGTTTTTCCTTCTCCCCTGATGTGATGGCCTTCTTGAGAGCTTTCATTTCACTTAAAATGGCTTGTGCCTCATCAAGTTTGTAGCCACCTTGAGTGTCAGACATTTTCATGTCAATTCTGTATGGAAATTTAAAAAAAACCCAGTAAGCTAACACTTAATAACATCCAGTTGATTGAATCATCCTAGATGCATGCGTCATGACATGGATTTTTAAGAAAAACACACTCTAAAGTATAACAGGGACAACAGAAGGAACAAAGGACCCCACTCACCGCTGAATTAGTTATTCCACTCAGCAGTACATTAAGCTTCAGAACTCTGATTTTAGCAATATCATCTCTTTGACTCCTTAGGGAGGACGGAGGTGCACACAAAGCCCCCCAAACAGTGCGTTAGGGTAGACTGCTGCTAGCTGCCTTGTTTCTAACCTAGAGAGGCTCAGCTTAGCCATCTATGAAAATTACCTTATTTTTAGTCCTGATTTCAAAAAGCAGGCACAGACTCATATGCACAGATGTATTTGCTTGTACAACCTAATTACAAGACACCTCATCCTTTCCTTTCCTCAAAGGAATTCTACCACAGTTGACATTTATAATAAATATTTATCTAAAAGATGCCAGATGTCTAGTCACACAAAGGTATGTACCTGAAACTTTTCCTCCCCTTCCACTCCACCTCCAGTTTTTCCTCAGTGCCCTAAATCAATGGCTGATATAATTAAGACAATGGGCTGTACTGTTATTCATACTGAGCAATACTGAGGAAAACAGAATATCAGTTAACTGGCAAGATCCTGGTTCAAAACCTTTTTGCCATGAAGTCAGTTCTAATGTGGTCAATCACACACAGGCATTGATTTGCGAGAACTATCCTCATGGCTGTGTACATCTTTCAGCCTAAAGATATCATCAGCAGCATGTTTCAGCTTATGTTATTTAGGCAGCTATTTATAAATGTAGTGGGGGATGCACTGCAAGCCAGAGACGTTCTGGAAAAAAAAAATCTTGAGAACACACTTACTTCTTCAATGTTTGAAATCCATGCTCTTTGTACTGGAGCTCTTGCTTCATGTGAGCTACTTCTCTCTTGAGTTTGTTAACCTGCAGCAAGGTGTCACATTTTGAGAATGGTATTTTATATGAGTATTTAGGTACTGCACCACCCATTCAAAACTTACTCAATGTAGACAGCACTCTAAACAAAAGTTTCCAGGTAATCAGCTCATCTCAAGAGCAGCAAACAGCCCTGACTGCCTCCTCATCAGGACTTTATCACTGCCTAGGGCTTTATCCAGTAGCTGCTATTACACCACTTAACAAGAGGCTCAAGGGAAGTTCCAACTACATAAGTGGAAAACTTGAGAAAAATTAAAGAAAGACAGCAATGAAACACATGTCAGCTTCACTGAGAAATGTTTAAAACCTTCCCAGTCATTAAAAAGACTACCACGCATCAGGACAGGAGTTACACTGCAGCAACTGCAGCCACCCTGCAAGACCCCAAACTAAAAGGCCCCACTGCATGAGAACACAGCAGGATGATAATCCATATTGTAAATCCACTGACCCTACAGCTTGCTGTTTTACATTCCTCCACAGAGGCCACACTGACCTACTTTACTTTAGTCCTTTCTTCCTCCCAAACTGAGCTCTGCATGAGAGCACACCCTCCCCTGCTGCCAGCCCGCACGAAGCCCAGCACAGAACAGCTGCCAGTCCCTGGGGAGGACCTGCAGCTCTCGGGCACTCGGCTCCACATCCCACAGCGGCTCTCTGCACTGCCAGCTGCCAAGGCAGCCGAAAGTCTAAGGGGAAAAAAAAAAAACCTGTTTCAAATTCCTAAGACTGCAGCATTTGAAAATGTTGATAAATGACCTGCTGGATTGAAAACGGCTCTTCCAACTGCTTTGGCATCTCCTTTCAGCATTTGCCACGAGGTCTGGAAATATATGAACATTGCTCATGGCAAGCAAAGGTCCATTTGTACTACTCACCCTGGATTTTGTAGTAGCAATCTCTGCTTTGAGGATCTCGGGGTCATACTTGGAACTTGAGGATGAGCCAGAGAGCACTGGAACAAACACAGCAGCCAGTTGAGCAGCTCGGCCTTCCTACCCACACTTTTACCAGCCCCACCACCGATCGAGATCTCCCATCGCTCCTGCACACCCAGATCTCCACACATTGCTGGCGTAGGCCTGCTACCCAATTTCCAGATCTCACTGCTCAAAGACAGGGAAAGGCAATAGTGCTCCAAGTACTCCACAAAAAGTATAGACTGCAGGGGCCAATGCATGTCCTGCATCTCTGAAGTTTGGATTTGTTCCAGGTTAACACACTTTACTCAAACTCCCAAACATGTTAGCTCCATTCAACAGTGTGGATTCCTGCACTTCCAAAGGTATTTAACAGAACTGAAGGGACAGGCATTGCATGAAGGTTTACTTAATTATTTTTTCAGACTTCCTCATTGAGTAAACGATCCACTGAATGTTTAGAAACAAAGAAAAGCGAAGAACGAGAAGAAACTGAAAAACGTGATGGAAGCCTTTTCACAGCCTTGAGGACATGACCAACCATACAATGTGACACACCAGATTAAATCAATGTCCCATTAGGAGCAGGACTCTCCTCTCAGCAGCGGTTAAAACCCTTTTGCCTCAGAAGGTACAGAAGCTCCCCAATGTGCAATGTTGTTAGAGGTAGCTGTAGGCAAGGGAGATATTTTGATCCTTGCAGCCATGAGTTTATGCCCTACAAAACATGGGAAAGCATTTCTAGTTATTTCTGTTTGGTTGTGTTTTTCAAGACAGATCACATCATGCCAATGTTCTCAGTGTTCTGCTCTGGAATAGCAGTACTTGGGTAGAGTATTCTTAAATAAAAACCAAACCCAGTTCTTTAGAGATGAGGGACGGGAGCCTTGTCAAACAAGAATCCTTCAGTTGACAGAGAACTACTTAAAAATTTTTACCATGAGGCAGAGGATTAGCCAGTGGAATTCTCCACCATCAGAAATGAGTGAAGCAGGGGTCCAGTCCACTGATGTGGCTGGCAAGAACACAGAAAATCTGCAATACTGAAGATTATAAAAAAAATTCTTGAATACATGCAGGAAATAAATCCTGTTCTGGACATTTTCCAGCTTCTAATTACTACCAGTAAGGAGGAAATATGGCATTCCATAAACATTTCTGCACCAACTCTTGAAGCAACATTGGTATTGATCTTTCTGTGTGACAAAGAATATGGAGCACAAAACACTGTTCTTCACACTCAGAGAGGCAATGCACCAATGGTGACCTGTAACACGGCATAAAATACAGACCCTGAGCTCCACCAGAGCTCAACTACCTGGGATACAAAACTAAAAAGGGCCTGGGAACACTATCCAAGGTGGAACTTCTTGCTGTGTTTCTATACTTTAAAGAGGGGAATGAAGGAAAATACCATGTAATTTTTTCATACTGAGCCAACCACCACATTTTTTAACATTGGTTGAAGCCCATGCAGAAAATCTGCACGTTGACTCCAGTAACTGAGCCACAGACAAGAGTGTTTCATAACCATCAGCCTTTACCAAACAGGTGCTGGGCAGATCCTGCTTCTGAGACAAACTGATCAAACACGGAGAGTGACATGACAAAACATCCCAGAGCTCTATCCAAGGACCAGCTCCACACCTTTTACTGCCCTACTGGCTCCAGGACTGAGGAAGGCACTGGTTAAGAGGTCACTAACTACTCACAGCTGGTCTGAGAGCCCAGTTTGTGCTCCCAAACATCGTGCAGCTGCCGATACTCCTGCTGGGCCAGCTCAAGCCTCTGCTGTTTCACTTGATAGATCTCTTTCTGGGCAGCAATCGCCTCCTGGGCCAGGACCAGGTAATCCTTCAGCATGTGCTCCTGCTCCCGCCGCCATTGCACCCGAGGGTCTTCTATCTGAGTCGTTTCTTGGAGAGAAAAAAGAACGCAAAATCAACAGAACACAGATTTCTTCTGCTGCTTGGAAAAGCTCCACCATTTTTGATGTTTTAACATAGTCTCTTGCCCCATTCCTATAGTAAAAAAGTCGAATAAGGACATTTTCCTTTTTTCTACGGAGGTGGCTGTTGATCCACAATGAATTCCAATGAGTTCTTCCGTGCTGAATAGAACAATTCACAACAAAACTCTCATACAACTCTCCAACTCCTCTGCTGCTGAAGCCACCCTGGTTCTGGCTCCTCAAAGCATCCACCCAAGAACATGCACACACAGCTCTGTGATACTGACATTGACTGTTAGACTTATCTTTATTGCAACTGCTTTATAACGTTACTAATAAAATACCTCTACTATTTCACTGATAAAAAAACTTTCAGAAAATATTGCCACATGACTGCATTATACTGCACCTGACAACATGAAAGCAATTACAACTTTGCCAATCCTCTTTGGCTGCCAAGTGGCTTTTATTGGAGAGGGGGAAGAAAACCTTCTCACTCAGATTCCAGAGGTAAGTAAAAAGCAAGTCTGATTAAATCACGGAATGTATTCATGAAAGCATCTTAAATGACATTATATGAACAGCACTCAGAGAGGGAGTAAACATTTCCTTTAGGGAAAGCAGGCACAGCAGTAAATCACTGAAGAATACGGGAGGTGGAGTTTAAAGTAATGAAAGGAATGCAGTTACAGCACTTCCATCTCCGTTACCCCAACACAACCAATACACTGCTTTCCAGGCTTCTAATCATGAAAAAGGCATAAGGTCACAGATATGCAGCTATTCCTAATATTAATGAGGCAAATTTATTGCCAGTGTTTGTCTCTGTTTTGTGAAGAAGTGCCCAAAACATTTTTCATTTCTATTTCAAGGCTATTACATGATTTTGTTTGGAGCAGATTCCAATATTTAGTTGACCAAGTGCTCTGAACTGTCTAAACTAACATGCTTGAATAAGGATGCCTAGTTACCACACAATGAATAATTAATAAAAAGGACTTGCTTGAAACTATCAGTGGGAATCTAATCTGCATATCTTAAGAGCCTCTTTAAATATTTAGTAAAGGCTGCCAGAGTGGAAGGTATGAGCAGCTCTTAAGCGAGTCAGGCGCAAGACTAACACTGCAATGCACGGGATGTGGGGAAGAGAACAGTCAGACAATATTTGTAGCAGCAGAACTAGAAATAAAGGGTTTTACCCAAGGGATGGACACTCAACCGTTTTCACGAGCTGTCCGTGATCATGCTGAGGAGGAAATTAACAGGCTACTCCAGCAGTAACTTATTGTTAACAATATCTCAAGACCCAAAAGAACATATGGCACCTCAAATTACATGCGAAAACTTTGAGAAGCCATAAAACGCAATCAAAAAAACCCCATGTATTTGTTGAAATGCTTCTACAAATGAGTCCTTTACAGGTCCTGCAGGCAGAAGCAACATTTCAGCTGATATAATATTAAAGCTAAGCCTGGACCTGAAAAATTGCCCCAAAAGAACTTGAGGAAAAAGCAGTTGCTTGTGCCAGCTATAGGTGCTGATGCCCTCACAAACACCACTGTGGTCTGCCTCAGAGGGAGCAAAAGAAAGATCGGGGGGCACAGAATCTGTAAGACTGTGCAATCTCCATGCTCCTGCCTCGATTCTTGCCCTCAAACCCCATTTTCCAGATAACCATTACCCACCCCAGATGAAATAACTGTCTTTACTCTACAGCTGAACCAGAAGGGGAGAGTCTCCTGTGAGTTACGCAGGGAGCTGCCCCATATTCCCAGACTTGCAGCTTCCCTGGACACAGCTGAACAATCACCAGCAACTGGGACTTAGGGCTCTCTAATTTCCAGCATAAAAAGCATGTTGGAAAGTACCCATGGCTCTTGAAGTCTGATTCAGGATACTGGGTCATAAGTCTACCTCGACAGAAGTCTTCAAGCCTGGTTATTCCAGTTTTTCCTTAGACTTGCAGCCCATTCTTCCTGTAATCCCAAGAAGGGTGGTGGAAGCTGCTGCTGCAGGAAAATTCCTCTATTATAAGCGATGAGGAGGAAGACTGCGAAAGCCTACACTCCTGAACACCTCTGCCAGGTGCTGAAGCACTGCCAGTGCTCCAAGCACCTACAGAATCTGACCCAGGTGCTCAGCAGACAGCCCACAGAGAGGATGGACAACACACTTAGGTACTGAAATGCTTTGTTTCCAGATTTATTCTAAATATTCACTTCAACCTTTTCAGTAATCACAGCACTAACTGTAACCCCTTGATTGCAGCTTTGAGCTTTGGTTTTCAAACAATGAAAATCCAATGTAAAACCAATCAATGAAAATGTTGGCCGAGGGCTCTGATTGGGCCCCAGCTACTGAGAAATGCAAAATACATTCAGAAGTGAGACGAAAGATCTATAGAAACGCAGGTCATTACGTCATTTGTTGTCTTGTGAATTCTTAATTTAATGTTGAGCTTGTCATAAATAATCTGGTTGATTCGTGTTGGAGGAATGTAGCCCTACTATGCTTGCATCAGCATCATTTCTTTGTGCAAATCACATTCCAAAGTTCTCCCAGAGAGACACACTCAAGGCTATGCATTAATACTGTATTAGGCATATTCTGGGTACTCAATTCAAGTTAATTGTATATATTTTCCCTCCGAGAGGTGGTTACAATTGTTCTCCATCTCACTTCTTTCAATAGATCCTGGGTTTAGATTTAATTGAAGTCTGTCCTTGGGCTTGTTTCTGGTAATTAGTCTCAAATACTTGTGCAGTATGAGCAAGACCCAAGGTGGCTCCATCCCCTTCCCACCCTCAGATGGCAGCTCCTTCCTGCCAGGGGATCTGCAAGAGACCTTGGAGAGGAAGGTGGTTTTGGACACTCTCCAGAGGATGTTTCAACACAAACCACAAAGATGAGATGCTTTATTAGGTTAAGGTAAATAGATATATTCCGCTCTATCATGATTTGAATTAGAGCTGGCATAAGAAATATGTCATTGTCTCATTCCTAGACTGAGAAATGGACACAAGACATGGTCTTAACAGACCTGTAGGAGATCCAAATTTGTGCCCTGCAATTCAGCAGCTTCTAAAGCTAAGTTTGTCCAGTCCTCTCCCCTGCAGATCTCCTTTGTGTCATCCTCCAGGCTTGCCTACCCTTTCTTGTCCACTATCCTTTCCTTTAAAAAGAAAAGTCAATGTCCCTGGCCTCACAGTGAAATACTTAGGATGAAGCCGTTTAATGATGTGTAAATTCTGTGATTTTAGGATGATATGTGTGCTAAATAAAAACACTTGTGTCACCTTTACAGCTGGAAACTTATGATCTTTGTATTGCAGAGGTCAGTTAGTGCTTTTTGGAGATAGGCTTTCTTTCATTCTGCATTTTAAATACCCAAGAGAAGTTGCTAAAGCCTGGAAGGTACAGTCTCAGGCCAGATGAAGTTGTGGCAGTTTTGAAAAAGGGAAGGGTGTGAAGATGAAGATTCCCAGGGAAAAGGGAAAAAAAACCACCAGGGGAAAAAAAAAATAAAAAAAAAAGCACCAGACTTCCACATTTTTATTTCTAAAAAAACATCTTTTAATTTTCTAGGGAAAAAAAAAGAAAAAAAGTTTAAGTTCTCAGTTGAGGTCCTAGAAGTAGATTTAAGAAACCCCACAACTTCAAGGCACTTTTGTCTTTTAACAGTTTCTCTCTTTGCACGAGTTGCAAGCCCCCTAAAAGGGCCTGGGCATGGTTCTGTTGTGAGCTTGTGGGCTGCAGTCGGAGCTGTTCTGTAAAGAAAATCAGAGTCACTGATTTATTTTATTACCTTTTCAGGGGATTTGTTCTAGCATAACCCATTACACTAATTCTAGTAATGTCTCTAATGATATATCAAATGCCGTATTTTCTTACAATTCAAATGAGCTTATAAAGTTAGCTCTTTTGGTCTGTCAAGCAATCTAGCAAAGAGCGTAAGGAGTGGATTAGTTTGAGGACACAGGATAAAGACACCACAAGCCTGGATCCTGAGCAGGATATCCCAAGGTTACTTGAGAGTTTTGTCTCCAGCAGTCAAGGGAGCTCGTGCGCATTCAGTTCACCCCTGCCAGGGGAGTCAACATGAGACCTTTGCACTGTTTCTGATGCTCTTGCCACAGGGACAAATTCCAGGCTATGAACAAACTCCAGATCACTGCTACCCAGCTGGACTCCTCAGCAGAACCAAATCTCACAGAGGTGTGTCCATAGTATGGCTTGAAGGTGACTGCCAATTTGAAGATTGCAACCCAAAAAGCCTCAAATTCCTATTTCGAGAAGGAAGTACTTTGTATGATGGAGAAAGACAGGATTTGATTTCACAAGCTGCAGATCCCATGCACTCTAAAACACGCTGCTGGCAACTTCGTGGTTTTGTGTTCAGCACATTTTAGCACAGGCACAAATCACTCAGCAGTCTATCACTTACTGGTGTTGTGGTCTATGTAATAGACTCCGACCTGAGGGTCATAAGCTTCTTCCCATCCTAAGGGCAACTCGTCACTGATGCAGTCAGCAAAGGTCAGTGGTTTAGTATACCTGAAATGCAAAATAATATTTAGCATGAATAAAAGAATATTCCCACATGTCTACTCTGAACAACTGACCAGAAAACAAATGCCACAAGGGCTTCAGTATCAAAACCAAACAGAGCTGAAAACTATTTTAAAGCTTTTGTTCTTATCAAATAATACATCACCAACTCTTCCCTTTCTCCATCTGAAGTAAGGGCGATATGAATTCATTCTGACAGAGCTCCGGAGCCTTGCCCGGCTCAGCCAGTACTCGCTCGACAAAGGAACACTAAGAACTTTGCCAGAAACAATCCCTGTCTCTCAACTGAAAGAACAAGACTGTTTGCAGGCAAGTCCTGTACCAAAAATATGTAGACAAGAAGGAGCAAGATGAGAAACGCAATTTGCATAGCATGAATAAGTAAGACTGCACAATCAATAGCAAGTGCTGAGGACTGTGGGACCACTTGTCATGCAACTTCTCTCATTTGCATTGCAATATGCTGTGTTTCATTAATGACAAACGAGATTAGTTTCTCAGTATCACGAAAATGTGTAACCCACTCCGTCCGAACAAGGCAGTATTTCCACAGCAGCGCTCTGATGAGTTTTTCTATTACAGACCACATCCAGCAACACTCTGAAGGCTTGTATGGCTAAACACAAAGCTTAGAGTACCCACTCCTTGGGTGACCCCACAGATTTTAATCACCGAAACCATGTCCCTTTCCTCCCTTTGACTCGGAGTTAATGAGGTTCAGCTTGCACCAACAACACTACAAACCAAACAGCACTGCAGGGAGGCACAAGCCAGGAGGAATTAATCTTGCAGGTGCCTCACATCCCCAGCTGTCAAAAGCACAATATGCCAGAGGCCCATGGATCCATCATACAACCCCAGTGCTCTGCACGCTCTGTGTGGATGGAGGGCCATGACTTCGTGCTGGGGGCTGAATCTGAGTTCCCAGAGAAGCCCTTGTGGCAGAAAGCACAGGACACAGTGCACAGCACCACAGTCCCTCTGTGGGGCACACACTGAGGGCAAATCGGGGAACGAGCACCCACAGAGCTGTACCCGACCCTGCCACACACAAACAGCACAGGGAGGCAAAGGGACACAGAGCAGGGCTCCAAGCCACTGCAAGAGACTGAACAGGTTTCCAGCAAGTCTTCCATATCCAAAGGTAACTGAGGAGGGCTGACAGAGAGTCTTACTAAGTTCTGAACAGACGTCATCTGGAGGCACTGGGCAACCAGCTGCTACTCCCATATTAACATCTTACAGCCCCTCATTGTTAAGAGGAATTTTAGAAAAAAAGCCTCCAACCAGAGGAGGTACAACATAAAATCAACATTTAATGACTAATGTAATTTCCCCTAAGTGTGACCCATAAGTCTGGTATGCAGTAAGAATGGGGTGGGAACATTTTTGTAAAAGCCATATAAGCCACTAACACCTCTATTACCTGCTGCTGCACTTCCCTTTCAACACACTGCCTTTGCCATATGAAGCACTGTTTCAATCACTATTTTCTCAGAAAAATTTCAATTTAATTTAAAGCTCTGCAGTGCTAAAGAACTCTGAGCTTCACAGCATAGAACTGTGAAACTTTCTCAATAAAGTTTCACTGAAGGGTTTATTTTTACAGTTCTTAATCTAGACTGTGTACTGAAAGCGTGTTTGTATAGAAAATAGATTACCTGAAAATAAAACAGAATCTCAATGCTTGTGATTGCTATCCCTTATCCCATGTTCTTCCCTGTGGATCAAGCTGTTTCCTCAGCCTGAGTACCCAATATATGCTGCTCTGAGTTGATCAAATCAAAGATGCACAAGGGTGAAAATGCAGAGCAAGGTCAGATACAAGCCACTCTCTGGAGATAACAGAGATGAAAGCGCTATAGCAAACGTGTTGGCAATGCTAAGTTAAACACCAGGGTGAACACTTTCACCCTCTCTGAAAATGGCATCTGCTTTTATTTAACGTTGGCAGGTCATGTGGAAGCGGGACTGGCAGGGAAGAGGGATGGCACAGGGCTAAATGATGAACTAGGAGGAGCTGCTCCCATCCCCGAGAGGGGCACATCATGCTGAGATCACAGATCCATGGCATATCCTGGTTTGGAAGGGACTCACAGGGATCATCGAGTTCAGCTCCTGGTCCTGCACAGACACCACAAGAATCCCGCCCTGTGCATCCCTGAGAGCATTGTCCAAATGCTCCTGGAGCTCTGGCAGCCTTGGGGCCATGCCCATTCCCTGGGGAGCCTGTACAGTGCCCCACCACTCTCCGGCTGAAAAAACTTTTCCCCTGTATCCAAACTAAACGTCCCTGGCTCAGCCTCATGCTGTTCCCTCAGTCCTGTCACTGGTGATGGGGGTGAAGAGATTGGTGCTGCCCCTCTGCTTCCTCTCATGAGGATACTGCAGACCACAGAAAGGTCTGACCTCAGTCTCCTCCAGGCTGAGCAAGTAAGTGCCCTCAGCCATTCCTCACACAGCTTCCCCTCCAGACCCTTCACCCTCCTCGTGGCCCTCCTTTGGACGCTCTCTAATGGCTTCATGTCTTGGTTTATATTGTGGCGCCCACAACAGCCCCCAGGACTCGAGGTAGCGCTGCTCACCACAGGAAATCCAAGGGGTCTTTTCCAGTGCATCCCTGGGTTAGTAACACTCAAAATACTGCTGTGAACTGGTGTGATTGCTGTTCTGTCCCTTCTCTGGGGAGCTTTGCCAGAAGAGGTGCCATTGCATCCTGGGTTTGCAGTCCCTGGCATTGCACACCAGCTCGCCTTCAGCCCTGCAGATGGATTAAACCCGGAGCCAGGCATCTCCCATGTCCCAGCTGCAGTGCTCAACATTCCTGGTGAATTATCCAAGCAAGAATCCCTCAACATGGAGTAGTAATTAAACCCATACTTACAGTACATTAGGTGAGGGTGTGCTGCAGACATAAAACACACCTCACTGTCTTAATTTGTATTACACACTGAGTGGAGTTTCTTGCAGAATTCTGCTCAAGATCATACCTAACATTAATATTAAACTCTTTTTTGGTAAAAAACCAAAAACCAGTGTGGAGCTACACTATCAACCCTAGGTCTTGGGAATATTTTCCTTAGGGAATGGCACTGTAGTGCCAACTTTGGTTCTCCAAAGTTTAACACCAAACTTATAAAGCTTCTGTTCAGCTTTTGTCCAGTCCTATTTTGTTAGAAGCAGCTGAATTCCTCATAAAAGTGCTCAGAAACTGTCAGACTCAATAGGAAGCCAGGACCAAGCAACTGAAGGATGCTTATTCCTATTTTCCATATGAAATGCAATGCATGAACTACATCCAGCCACTTCTTTCAGTTAAAGTTTTGGTAAAAGGCAAAAAAAAAGCAAGGCAGGATCAGTCTGCTATAGCAATGACACAAGCCAACTGGAGACTTGCCAGTTACCAGGGCTCAGAAACAGACAATTATTTCACTTTTGAGACTCATATTTTCAGCATTTCTCCCAAGGAGCACCCATCATCAAGCACAGACTAGTGTCCTCCTCCCTGGCTGCCCACAAGCTCCCAACTATCCCATTTGTACAGAGGAGAAATTTGTCATTCAACTAGCAAACAGAAGAATAATTAGTTTTAGAACTAAGAGCGTAATTCCATTTGTTATAGACAAAATAGCTATCTCCCCAAGTAACTGCAGCTTCATAACCATATTACTGACTTTTCTAAGCTCCTTTCCCTTGCTGTTGTGGGAAAAACTGGCACAAATCAAAGTAGCAATGGTACAATTACATGAAAGACACGTAATACGTTGTGCAGCAAGACTTTGAATACAGCATAAAAAGAAAAAAAGAGATTATTTCCTTGTTTTAAGATATGATTTTAGGGGTTGTTATGAAGACTAAAACAAACCAGTTTTCCAGAAGGGTTCCAAAAATGCAGTGTCTCCCTGAGCACACTCACAGTGTAACATGACGGATTAAAGAGCAAAAGAGAAGCTTCTTTCTCACAGCAGGACATGATTTAGTTAGTGCATTACTGCTGCATAAAACAGGACTGTTCCTCTGCATGGGGGAAGTTAAAGCTAGGACACATCTGCAGGACTATTCCTTTGAAACATCTCCTTTGAAAAAATCTCATCAACTCAGTCAAACCACGCTACCACACAATAGCTCCTCCCTGTAGCTGGGCTCAAAGCAGCAATGCACAAAAATGGATCCCTTTCACCACGGTGCTTAGAACTAAAGAAGGAAACCTGCAAAACGGTTTGTGCATTCCTTACCCTCCTTCCTTAGGGAAACCTCCAGATGTATTCACCCAGTTTCCACATGAAAGCAATGAATCCAGAAGTTCAGAAAATCCTGACTACGACTTCTGATCTCCAGCCACAAAGAGGGAGCCAAGGGGCTAAACTTTCGGTCTGTACATCTAGCACATTTTATTGAACCCAAGCTGGCCTAGTTAAAAGAGAGACAAGAGTCTGTTTGCATCTTCCAGCCATGCTGCCTTTGCTCTGACACCCATCAGACATCAGTTAGACCTGAAATACTCCTCAAGTGCTTCATCTGCTTCGAAGCTGGAGGCTGAGCTTGGTGTGGGAGCTCTACAAGAGAAACTAGCCTGAGCTAGAGAAGATATTTGTAAATCATAGCCTAGCTCTGGTCTTCTAGCTTACCCAAAAGTAACCCATATGTTCACCTCAGAAGAACTCACCCGTATCTCACATTCATAGTTGTGACTGCCATTCCGCCATAGGTATGTTTCAATTGCAGTCACTATAATATTTAATATTTTGAAAAAGTCATATGAACCTACATTTATCCATTTACATCATATTTTATTAGCTTCCAGTATGTTATTTTTTAACTTAATTACATTCAAGAAATTCAAATTTACTTGAACAAGTGCAATTTCTCATTAGGACACCTGGAAAACAGGGACCCACAGCAACGACCACCCACAACAGGTCAAGGACACTGTTTCAGAAACTAGTCCTGGTAAAAGAGGTAAAAGAAAACAGCATCACTCAGCTTCCTAAGCTGAAGAGCATCTGACAGTCTTCAGGCAGAGGCAGGCTGAGGGTAAAGCCACTGCTCACCCAGCAGCCATGGTGAACATTCTGAGACACTTCCATCTTCACAAAATGTTTGCCCGTAATAGCTCAGCTATTTGTATGGCAAATGATATCCAAATCCCACTCCCACAGCAGGAAATAGAAAGCTAGCTTCCTACCTCTATTTTCTAAGTCACATCACTTTAAAATGAGAAGGGTTTCTATATTTCTTATTTTTGATCACCTTCAGTTTCTACTGCACATACAACTAAAAGCCAATGTTATCATGTGCAAACATTATTAAATGGAAACTTGCTCATCTTAGATTCAGAAAGCCTTTCTATATTCTTTAACTCCACTGTTGTCAATCAAAAACCTCATTACACAGGAAACTGAAGGCAAATAATCCTTGTATAACCAGGTTTTGATCGACAGAAGGTTTGTTAAACATGGCTGTACAGAGGTTCCTGGAGGGAGCTGGAGATGGGTGACCTGTGCCACTTACAAATCTGGAGTTAATACTACAATGGTAACAGAAATCAGTTCTGAACTTCCTAAACCAAGAAATGTTCTTTTTGTAATTACTGGATTTTGGCATCAACTAGGGGCCTACAGCAGTAAATCAAACCCACGAGTAGCTCCTGGTGAGGCTGACAGCCATGGGGATGTCAGTGCATGCAGGCAGACGTGCAGCCAGCAAACACCGTGTGTGGGTCACCGACACCAGGAGATTTATAAACCAACAGCAGTGCCAAGCTTTTACACCATGCATAAACCCACTTAATCCCTGTGTATGCAGGGCTCCTCAGACCCCAGAACAAAGTAAAGCCATTTAAACAGGAGAGCCTTATTTTAATCAGTTCAGGACAGACCACATGGCCTCATATGAAATCCTTCACGACTCCCTGCGGGCGAGAGGACAGAGCAGGGGATTTCCTGCAGTTTGCTGTACCCATAGCAGCAGCTCACTGCACCAGGAACAAAGGCAGCACCTGGATCCCTCAGGACCTGCATGACAGCTCCCCTTGGAGCTACAGCATGAGCCACCAAACCCTGACAAACACCCTACCAGTCCCGTTCAGCTCTCCCCTTCCCTTCTGCACTCACAGGTACACACAAGTGTGTGAGCCAGGAGTCAAGCCAGATGACATAATTAACACTTGTGGCAGATACTTCCACTCATACCATTTCTCCTACAAAACCAAATAGTTTTTCAACCCAGGAGAAGCTTGGAGTCAGGTTTTATTTTCAATGGCTTCTATTTTTAAATTTTTTTCTTTTTTTTCCACACAGCATTTCTTCATTTCTTGTTTGAATAAAGCTCAGTGCTCATTATGTGCCAGGATGTGCTACACAGTCCAGGACGGGGAATGAGCTAAAGGCAGCCTGATTCCAGCTGTGACACTGGGGTAGCTGTGCACAAGGAGTTTTGAGGAACCTGTTAATGGGCAGAGCTGCTGCTGGAACTCAGAAGGCTGCTGCAAGAATCACTGCCAGGAGGCTCCACACGATGACATACAAGCTTCTTTGTTTTTAATGAGGTCATCCCATTCTCAAGACAGACGATGATTATTTTTAAACTTCAGCACAGAAAAAAAACGTATCACTTTGCTGTAGTCCTAGAAAATTTGTCTGCAATCTCCTCCTCACAAAAGCTTTTAAAAATAGACTCCTACACATTTATTACTCAACTTGGTGATCCAGCCCTCAAACACACCAGGGCTACTCGTCACTATAGTAACTGTTTTCCCTGGGAGCATCTTCTGTCACTGCAGGGAGGGCTGCCTTGGGAGGCTGGAGGTGTGGCAGCCAAGAGGCCCTGTTGTATCATCTTGCTGGCAAAGCTTTTCTCACCCCATCTCCACACACCTGTGCATGATGAAATGCCGCCTTGGATTCGCACTCCAACAAGCAGTTTAGGGAAGAGGTGATGAGAACAGCTCATCCCTAACAGCCAGGACCCTCAGCAGTGACACAGCAGGCAGCTCCAGGCCAGGTGACACCTCAATTGCACAAAAACCTCACCAACTGCTGCAGAGTTGGACGGGGAAACCTCTACACCCAGAGGAGAAGAAAAGACCAATTCAGGACCACCATTAGCAGAGGGGAACCATGAATAGGAATGTGCTTCCCACCTAACAAGGAGAAGATTTCAAAAAGTGATGACAAATTTGAGAAGCTTCTTAACTATACTCCAGGAGTCTAATGAGAGATCAAATATGACATTTGAAAATTTTGGAAGACAGGCATTATTCCAGCACCCAAACAAAGGCCCAGTCACCCTAAACTTTTAGTTACCTCAAACATGTCATTTCAATGACTGCCAGTGTGTGGTCCTGGTCTTGCTGTGATAAAGGATAACTGGGAACAGAATGACAATCTTACAGTAAAAATGGGGTCAAGTCTGAGAAAAACAGCATATTTGAAGCTGTTAGTGTAAACGAAACAAATTTGCTTGAACTACAACATAAATATTACCAAGTGAAATGGCTTAAAATAAACATCACATCTCCTCAAGCAACTCAAACTGCAGAGCTGTTTGCTTCTCAGAAGCGGCTGCCTTCGTTGCCGTGGTTATTGAGCATCTTAGCCTCCTGAAGACCTCTTTCATCTCGTATTTCCTCCTGGCCCTGATGCTTCATGCATTGGGCCACCTCTAGGATAAGCACGTCCAACATCTATCCTCAGAGCTTCTTTTCCAAGCGATCATAATTTTTAAACATTTTTGTTGACACTCAAGAACTCAGTGATGTTTTCTGGCCAGGCCATGAGAGTAACTTCTGTACCTCGTTAAGGTAACCCTGAGGTGTGGCTAATTTTCCAATTAGACTCTCTACTGCTTTCACATGAGCAGGTAACATCCAGATACTTCTTTTGTTCAGAAGTTAGGCACATACTGCCCAAGTAGATTCTCCACAAAAGAGATCAGGAGACAAAGACACCTGAAAGTCAGGCATTGGTCTGTATTTCAGGCATTGTGAACACAAACGCATTTATACCTCTAATAGCAACACATTTCTATTAGTCAAACAGAATCCCAGAAGCATTATGCTGTATACACAGCCTATGACCCCACCAGGCACAAAAAGTATGCTTAGAACACCAGTACAGTGAGCTGCTTGCTTGTTCTATCCACTTCTGAAAAGGCCTGAGTGTTTACAAGCTCTGCACTGCACACACTGACAGTCTGTTTGCCCGTGTATTTCTTTTCAGTACAGATCATTTACCCCTGGAAGCACAGAACAACTAAGTTATTTGCAAGGAGAAGGCTATCAAAACCCACTTGCAATTTTAGATCATTCCCAGTGATTAACAAACCGGTTCTGCAAGCAGGAGGTCAGTCATACCTTCTTAATCACTCAAATGCAAAAATTCCTGGGATACTTCAAGGTTAAAAAGTCAGGAAATGGGAGATGAGGCTTCTCACGACATTAACTTGTCTGCCAGCCTCTATATCCTGCATGCTTTCCTGAACCAATTAAGCAGAAAAGATATAAAAGAGGAAGGTACAACTTGATGAGAACAGTACAACACTACTGAATTAAAAGCATGCAAGAGTTGGAATTTAACCATGCAACTAATTCAAACATCTTTGATTTTAAAAAGCTGAAATTGGTTTTTAAGTTTGCTTTCCGTTCTTCTAGGGTGAGAAGCAGCCTTGCCACCTGCACAGCTTGAGCAGATTAACTAAAAACAAATCAGCCTTCTCTTCGCTTGGAAGCTCAGCTGTCCTTGAATAAGGGGACTGGTCACTACTCCAGAGTATGCAGTAAATTGCCTACCAAGCATCCAGAGCAGTCAGACTAGTTCCTTGACATATTTGAGAGATTATGAACTGGAAGGCTCATCTCTGCTCTTACAGCCTGCATTCCTACTTCACTGAAAGGCAGCCTGGTGTGGGTGGTAGCAGTTTATATTGGCAAGATGCCTCAAGATAAGGAGGCGTATAGGACAAACCCCCCACAATACAGCTCCCAGAGCAGGGAACCAATACCTACTGCCAGAGAAAGATAAATATTTGAGATCTCAGCAAGCAGGTAAGTATGGAACAACTGCCCTACCTCAGCATTCAGGAACACATGAAGTGCAGTGAGCACTGGGCTGATCTCCCAGACAGGGAACAAATCTGGGATTCACTCCACAACTGGACTTCATCAGACACTGAATTTACACTTCACGTACAGTGATTACAAACCTGAATCCTTTCAGAAGAAAAGCATGTTGATGTATTTCTTACCAGCACGTTCTCTCTGTGAACAGTGAATGCCTTCTGCAATGCTGTCAGCTCCTGTGCCCTTTATTCACATGGCATTTGCAGTGGGAAAACAGACAGTCCTAGGATGGCATCACTGGCCTCATCTGATCTCCCCAGGGTAGAAAACAAGCACTGCTACTATGAAAGCCTGTTTGGAAGGGACAGGGGAAGCACAGGAGTTTGTTTGACATGCACACGCTTTTGCATGCTGCTCCCTGTTTCACCTCCTGCTAGCACTGGGCTAATTGCTCATCCCTACAGCAGCTTTGTAGGGCTGCCTGCTTGCTATTTCTGCATTAGAAACGTTCTGACAGCTACAGAGCTATTTGATGGTCCCAATCCCACACAGCAACATCAGCAGGCTCTCTGGTCTGCACCCCTTGCAGAACACAGCCTAGGCAGGGCATCACCAGAGCATCTTCTGCTCCTTGCCCTAAATCAGATCAGCTGCAGTCATTAGCTCTTGTGCAGTGCTTAGCTCTGAGAGCATGGCTGCATGGCTCTGATCTGACATCAGCTGGCACCCTGGAAATCCTGACCAGATAGAACTGAACCTGCTACACAGAGGAAACTACCAACTCACATGGAACACCCAAGGGGCCTCAGTGCACTCACAGGGCCCCTGCAATGCCACTGCAAACTCAGCAGTACCAGGTATGAACAGGAATATTTCTGGCTGCCTGCAATAATCAGAGTAGATGCCTGGTCAAGATGATGTCAGAGCAGTGAAGAACAGAGCAGAACAAAAATCCTTCTGCTTCCAAAGCAATTGTGAATTGAAGATATAGAATACTTACCTGAGCGTAAGCACTGCCCTACACGCTGCAATCCATGCCGTTCCTTCAAGAGGGGCAAACCAAAACTACTTCAACAGACTCAGCCTTGTGAGGTAGCACTGAGGATAGCCTTTGGAAATGAAGGCATGGCAACTCACTTCTGATCCAAAGAGGAGAAAACTCAGGTTGCACAGCCCTCAGCTCATGAATGCAGCACTGCTGAAGCACTGAAGCACTTGGAATTCACAAGATGAGCTTTACTATCTACTAGTGTTGCTGTAAGTGTTGAGGCAATGTGTTCTCAGATCCTGAAAAGCCATACTGTATAAAAATGAACAGAAATGCCAGAACAAAAACAGATGTCTAAAACAGCCTTGTGAGAATAAAGCTATAGGAGATGTAGAGTCAGTAGGTAAGAATATAAAATTAATAGGTTTAGTATCTTTTTCACCCAAAGTAACAAAGCCTTGATTTACCATGTAGTTAAGCCACAAAAAAATTATGCCAAACTGTGTTTATAGGCAGAACTGCACAAAGCACTAAACATAGCTCAGTACTTCACACATTGCAAGGGAGTCGATACAAATCAACGACTATTGAAGGCTGCTCACGCATCTGAGGACAGCAGAAGTGAGATTTGCATCACCAAGTGAGTTTGATTGATTTATTCTTACAAACATCGTTTATTTTTAATGATCCACTATGAATATATTTTGCCAACAGATCAAATTTGTGTTAACATGAAAGTTACAATGCCACTTGCTCTCTTGCATTCCCCTTTCCTCCCTATCTAGAGTAAAAGAAGTTTAAAGCCCACTTAAAAGTCCTTCTGCCAGCTCAGAAATGGCACAAGACAGCTGAGGATTCGGCTTCTTAGTTATTCCTCAGTTCAAAATATACAGCATTTCTTTCCACTGAGCAGAAACTCAGCATACATATCACTTCATCAGTGCTGCTCACGCTTCATGCTCCAGGTATGTGTCAGAGACACACCTTACACAGTCTCATTATTAATATTTAGCTTCTATTTTACTTTAGTTTATGACCAAGAGCACAGGAACCTCCTTCCAAAGGAACAATCTTCTTCTTTCCAGTATACCCTGGTGAAGGTGGCTAAAAGCACAGATTGTTTGTGTCTTTTTGCTATCTCTGTATTCCCATTTCCCCCTTATATATGAGGTACGTACAGACCTCAGTCAAGCTCCTGGCTTGTCTGACAGCAGCGACACCAACTTCAGTACCACCATCCTCACTGCTCCACATTAAACAGTGAAGGAGGTGAATCCCAACAAACAGGTTGCACTTCATCCCAGCTTTACAAGCCAGATAACTAAAAATAAAAGAGCCAGAGATGCCAGATTTATCTTAAGAATTGTGGCAGTAAAGAAGATGGCCAGCAAGGCCACCAGCTTTGAGAGGAAAGGTGTGTTTACACCATCCTGTGCTTTGTTCAGCAGCCAGCTCTGGACATGCAGCACATTCTCTGTAACCCCACTGAATACAGCACATGCCAGCCTATACCCACCCTGACGACTCTGCCGCTCAACAGGACCAAATACTATTTCCACAGGAGCATCAGAAGTGGTGGCAAGACTACTCCTTGCTCTCCTCAGCAAGCTGATTCAGCTCACTCAACAGGGAAACAAATCTTCATGTACTAAAGCAACTGGACTGCCCCCGTCAGCAGGGGCAAGTTCCACCTCCTTTGGGCCGTGGCCACACCATTCCACAGAACCTAAAAAAAAAAACCATCCCAAGGTCATTGGTACACATCCAATTTCCTACTACACACCTAGATCCTCTAAAACTGAAAAGAACCTGAATTTGTTAAGCGAGATAAGGTTTTATGCAAATATTCTAAGCTAAGCATTTAGAAAGGAATTATTGAAGACACCAGTAAATGCCTGAATTCCTCCAACAAAAAACACACAGTACACAAGGGTATGTTTCTACAGCCATGCTGAAAGAGAGGTTTTATTCTATCCTTGTCAAGAGGAAAAAATCACCACAAACCAATGAATTTTAAGTATCTGCTTTAAGTAGCTGCAGCACAGCCTCAGCAACAGAAGTGCCACAGTCACAGTGAAGCTGTAATGATACTTAGATTTCTTCAGGAATGCAGCATTTTTCATTTTACAGCACATATTCATAGTAGTAAGTGTTGATTACTTTTTTTGCACTGGAAGGGCTGCTTTATCTGTACAGTGTCACTTTCCTGGGACATGCTTCAGGATAGGAAGCACCCAAAAAGCACCTTAGAAAAGGATCCATTTCTAGGAGATGCAGATATTTAACCTGAATTAGCATGTGATTGTACAAGTACATGCGCTAGAATTGTCTTGGATCCACAGCACAAAGGCATCAGCAACTGAGCCAGGCTAATGGTTTGTTGCTCCTGTAAAAAACATCTCCCACACCTTACACCCTACACAGCTTTTCCTTGCTCCTCTTCCCAGTCCAGCAGCTCTGCACCCTCCAAGCCCTCCCACAAGCTGCTTCTGTTCAGCAATAGGGCAAAAGAGCTCCCAGCCCATTCTGACCAGTGCATTCCCAGCTCGGTTAGCGGGACTCAGCAGCCGGCAGCGTGCCAGGGACAGAGGAGTGTCAGGAACAGAAGCAGCACTGGGGAAAACCACAACCCCCCTTTGCCGGTTGTGATGAGCTGTCTGGCTGCTCACCACATCTCTGGGCACCAAACTCAGAGATGAGCTTCATCTGCCACGGAATCATAATTAAACCTGGTCCTCTCGAGTGGCCCATCTCCTCCAGCTGCCAGACTTCACTTTGCTACTGCCTTCAGGCTCATTATTACTTAGAAATACACAGAAACCTTCAACTCCAGAAGCCAATCCCTTCGATTTACGCAGCCTGAGCCCACAGCAGCCCTGAAGGGACTGCTGGGCTGTGGGAATCATCTCCTGGAGCCATGGCTTGGGCCGCAGTGCTCGTTGTCAGCCTGGCCGGCGGGTGCTGTGCGCAGAGGAATGTGCTCCCTCACTGCACCTTTTCATCTCGATAAGGATTTTCAAGGTCATGTTCGCTCCCCTGCCGGCTCCTCCCCGGCTCCAGTGAAATCCCAAGCATGCAGCCCTGGGCCCCGGTGCTGTTCCCACCCTCGGCATCTCCCGGACACCGGCACAGCCTGTCATGTTCCTGCACGGCAGCACAGCCTTCCCCTCTGCTGGCACCTGCCCTGCTCCTGGCTCTGCAACACCTCTGCCCCTGTGCTGCAGGGCTGGGAGAGCTCTGCAGAGAGGCTTCCGACCTGCAGGATTAGCACTTCTGAATTAAATATTTCGAACAAAACCAGGTTCCAGCCTGGGCCAACGCCTAATCAAACTCACGGGCCAGGAGAAGGGCTCTAGAGGTGCTCACGCTGTGTGCACTAAAGCGCTTGGCTGCACGATGTGCTGAGCCTGTCTTCAAGGGCACTGCGTGGGGACTGCCTTGGGGACAGCCCCTGTCCCCACAGCCCAGAGCAGCCAGCCAAACCAGCCCAGCAGCAGCAGCCAAGGGGGAAGAGCTGCTGCCAGCGCAGGGCTTAGGGACAGGCAGAGGTGGTGGCACTGGGCCTGGGAAGCCTTCTCCTCCAGGCACAGGGGATGCAGCCCCCTCTCTTATGCCCAGCAGTCATCACTGCACGGATACAAGAAGCTTAAGGACCAGCATACACTCCCTACACCACAGAGGATTTTTAGGGAGCTACTGGAGAATCATACATGCTGCCAGCTGACAAAGCCAGCTAATTATACAATCTGTTAAGCATGTATGCGCACACAACAGTGCTTTGAGTCATTAGAGGACGGGATTTATACTTCACTGCACGCATCTTGCTCTTTGTGAGTGCGTGCCTGGATACAGCCAAAACGAACACAAGTATCTGGAATGTCTGCAGCTCGCAGGCCAGCACATCTGAATACAAAGCTGAGCCCTGCAAGGCTTGGGCTGGCTGCTCTGATGCACACACTGCATCCCCAAAGATGGTTCAAATCCTTACTCCCTTTTTTATCACTCTGGGCACCTGGAAGCAGACTACAGCATAATGTTTAAGCCATATTCTCAAGGTGTAAGAGGGATGTGAGGGAGGACACGGCAGCAGTGCAGGTGATGGGTTGTGAAGACAAAGAGCTCGACATCAGAGCACACAATGGGGCTGTCCTGGGTTTAATCCCGGCAGAAGGGTCGGAGGAACCTCGGTTCCTACGGCAGCAGCCACTCCTCAAGGGCCCAGCCCTCACCAGATGTAGATTCCTGTCCTACGTGTTTGCCAGAGAGAGAATGCTGCGGCACCCCAGAGATGACTGTTCCCTTCAGTCACCCCGTGTTCATTTACTGGTGCCCAGTTTTGCTCTGCAAGGCAGCAGCTCTCCCCAGAGCACCCCAGGTGAAGCACCCAGCAGCTCCAGGTCTGCAGCTCAGACCAGGGCTCCCTTCCACGCTGCACCTGGCCAAATCATCCAGGTATTTCTTATGCTAAAACTGACAGCAATAGCTATGTTTTTCATGGATTATATGATGTTTCTGGCAATTCTTGAATTTCTTCTGCTGAGGATTTCACTTCAGCTTCCCAAACCTCTAAATACCCAATATAACACACAGATGAGCTCTACCCACCCCAACTGGCTCCACCCACATAGCATGGCCACATCCCACGGACAGCCCTATCCTAAGCAATCACATACCTATAGGTTATGCTATACTTTCAAAAGGATGTATTTGGCACTGGATTTTCCATTTTTACCTTCTGTGTATTGCCATATTGCCTATTATTTAATGTGAACTCCAAAACAGGATTTTAAGCATTTGGTGCATAAGGCACAGAACATTATTTTGGGGCTTTGTAACAAGTCAAGCCAAACTACCTCCGTTTTCACATGTTTTTCTTCCCTGTAAGTTGAGGGAAGCAGCAGAAGGCACAAATCTGTAAGAGTTTCAGCTTTGTCTTGGAAAAGATGAGTTGGTCAAAATAAGCTCTTAATATCTAGTAGAGGCCACACAAACCAAGCACAGTAGGAGATCACATTTCTTTGTGTTGTGCCATATCAAGCCTCAATTCCTGGTCATCTGTAACAAGGTATTTTCTTTCTCTAAATTTTCCGTGCAGGGGACATAGTCAGGGAAAGAAGATGGTGAGCTACACCTATGCTGTCCTCACAAAAATAAGCCCTCTTTGTAAAGCAACCTAGCAAATACGTTGCAGGATCTGCAGGTGCTTTAGGGCACAAGACACTTTGCTCCTGAGACTTTCTTGTGGGGTCTGGAATGCCCCAGATCACCAGGACCTTCCCCTGAAATTTAGAAAGCAAGGTTCTGAAAAACAAGCTACTTCAAAGCCAGTCTTCTCTATGCATAAGCCATATTTTTTTTATAGGTGACACTGTTAGAAAGACATCCCTGTCCAAGTTACCTCAGTTGTGCTTTCCCTTCTTCAATCCAAATAAAAAAAAGGAAAAAGCTGTTTTTTTTTTTTTCCAGGCAGTGTAAAGTAGTATTTCTTGCCAAGATTCCTCAGTAACACTTTTTCTCCACCACTACCAGGTTTCGTAGCCTCTCTATATGCCAAGGGATAAGAAGCAGCTGAATGACTCAGTCTCCCTCAGTCAAAACCAGTGTTTGTTACAAGACACTTGAGGTAAAACTAAAGCAGCTGGGGAGGTGGAAAGTGTTATCTGAACACCCACGACTCTGTGGGTACAGAAAACGAGGAATTCAGGAGTACAGCCTGCACACAGCATGTGTGCTGCTCTCCAGGCAAACCACACCAGGCACTGTGCAAATCTTCAGTTGCTTGATCTGGCCTCAGCTGAAGCTTGTTTATAACTCACTGAAGCTGCTAGAATACAACCATCACTGTTGCTCAAGGCAATTACCTAAAATATCTCAGCTATTCATTTTCATCCTTACGTCAAAGCTGTGTTTAATGGATCTGACACTGTGCCTTACAGTACCGTACACCCGCTATTAAGCAAGCCATCATGAGAACTTACAGGTTTGAAATTTGCTGCTTAACTCAGTACTACTTCACCATAAGCACCTGGATGAAATGCAACTCCCGTGCCAGTAATTTTTTTTTCAGCAAATAGTTTCACTGAGTTACCCTTTTTATTCATTTCTACCCAAATGCTGATCTGCACCACCAATGCAGAATTCAGAGCATGTATATTAGCTTACTCCCACCAGCTCAGCTAAATAAATCATTATTGACAATTCAGCTCACCTACAAAGACAAGCTGAAACTCTCTGACAAACACAGTACTCCTGCTGTCCTTGCCTAGTAACTTTAATCTACAGACTGATCCAGAGAGCCAACTTGTTATCAAGTTCCAAGATCAGTGATGAATCTGCAGAACTATTAAAAACACAGACCTTACGGGCAGAGGTCTTTGAACACTCCTCCCTTCCACTAATAATGTCCTTTATTCAGTGTCCTTCTAATAATTGCCAAATCAATGGCATAAACAGATGCTTCTGCTGTTCCAAAGCAGAGAGGACAAAGGGCAGTGATATTGCAGAAACTGCAGTGCTCAGGATGAATGAAATATGACATTGAAATTCTAGCAGCACTTCAGAGAAAATATTGAGTGTTTTGCAAGGCTCCCAAGCAACCACACACTGAGCAAGGCCAACATGCAGGTAAAATGGTGCCTCCAGTTATGCAAGCAGAAGATAAGGACATCCAGAAAGCAGCACATACCTTTTCAGGTGTCACCTTCACCGTGTCGCAGCAGATGGAATTACAGCCCACAGCGCAGCACTGAGAAAGCATCAATCTGATATTTAAGCTGTCTGCCTTGAAAGACAAACTACAAGTGACACAGCTGCCTGGCTGAACCCACACTCACCACCCGTGGTGCCAGGCAAGCACAGCACAACTGCACTGACAGCAGCTCAGGAGTGAGCCATGACTTCCAGGGGAACCATGCTTGGCAGGAAGGTCACTCCCACCTCAGCCTGTCACTGCTGCCAGATAGTCCTTGGGCTGTTCCAGCTGACTGCAGCAGCAGAAACTGTGCCCAAAAACAGAGGGAGCAGTTTACTGCATGCCAGCAAACTCAGTGAGGAGTCAGATGGGCACCAGGGCTAAAGAAATGGCCACCTCCCACAGCAGGATGGCTCAGTCATTCCTCAGCATGCTCCAGCCCTGCCAGCGGGGCTTAAGCTCAGCCCCATAGCTAGAACCAACCTCTAGGGCAAAGATTTTTACTTTTTCCACCAGAAAAATTACAAATGGTTACAATACTGTAAGCAATGGTTCACTACACTCTTCTGAGATTGATCCAGAGGCACTCACTTATAGTTACTAAAATGGGGAGGAAATCATATTCACCTCCCATCCAGCCTCTACCTGAAGAGCACTCATTTAAAACATGTGATTTGTTAATAACTTTCTCTCTTCTAGCTTTTCTCATCAACATATAATAAGAAATACTGGCATGAAACCAGCTTGTATATCAGTCACAGTAATCAGAAATACACACCAGCCATTCCCCTGTGTGCATCTGAACTGCTTGATGGGCAAAGTGTCCACCCTATAAAGCCAAGAACTCAGGAGTCAGCTTAAGGAGAACTGGCTTTAACTCAGTTTTGTGCTTTCTACAGAACTACACTAGTTCTTACTCTTCACTGAGTAGTGCTGCATTTCCACGCCTTTATGTGACCAGCCACCAGCTCAGACACACTGATGCTCTGACATGGCAGATGATACAAATTCTCAGTGCTTATTGTAAAAGCAACAGCTTTTCACAGTTACCTGGAAATATTATTTCAAATCAACTGAAGTACAGCTTTGTACAGCAGAGCCCCCAGACACTGAAGGGACATTGCCTCTGCCATGTGTCCCCAATCACAACACAAGACAGCAACAGGGGATCCAGGGCCCTTCTCTGATCACCAAGGAGCAGAAAACTACCTGTGACTGAATGAGAAAAACAAGTAAACAGGACTAAAAGGGCAATTTGCTACACCTGTGCCAGGCAGAAAAATGCATGTCCTTAGTGAATTGAGCGCACTGCTCTGTCTTCTTGTTCAGCTCAATCAAAGCATCCCGCAGGTGGGCTGTTACAGAACAGGAGCAGGAAAACTAAATCAGACAACACAACTTTCAAAGAGGAACTAACCTCAGTGGGGAAGAAAGAACACGAGAACTCTGCTGGCTTCTCCCATCCAGCATCAATGCACTTTATATTCTCCCAATACAAAACTATGCACAAAGGATAAAGAGCTCATGAAGCTACAAAAGGGACCAATTCCAAAATGAGCCGAAAAAAGGAGCAATTCCAAAATGAGCGATCAGGAACACCAAGAGAGCACAGTAAGAGACACTTTGTGATGGTCCAGATACAAGAATAGATCACAGCTTTCCCAAAGGGTATGGAGGGAATTTACCTAGAGGGAACTGAACAGGCTTTGGTCCAGTTTTAAGAGCTCCGGTTCATTACTGATTGCCCACTGATGGGAGACCCAGTGCTACGTGGCCACCACTCTGCTGCCCAAGCAGAGAAGCTGGTGGATGTAGAGGGGACACGGGGCTGCCATTTCCAGCTGTGGGAGGATCCCGCGGAAGATGAGCGCAGGCACAGAGGACAGAATCGCATGGCAAGTCCCATCCTTATCTTATCACAGCGGTGTTAGAGGCGCAGGCTGAGCTCTGTTTTCTCAGCAGGATGCCTGGCAGTGGCTGTCCCATTTGCAGAATATCACTCAGTGCCATGACTGACAGGCAAGATAAACCAGTTGCATCACCACACCCTAGCCAGGAACGCAGCACTGTCACTGAGCACTCGCCCGCTGCAACACAAGGTGCAGGAAACAGTTATTCCACAGCAGTATTTCACTCCGTTCATGATGTTATACTTTGGATATACTTTGTCTACAATACTTACAGACTTTTGAAAACCGAAAGCATCGGCAACAGTGTATTCATATCCATCTTCTAGTGTTCTGTGAAGAACTGAGCCTACATCCTTTAAAGGCAATTCACTACCACTTGCACAAAGCTACTTATTTAAGACAGCGGCACTCTAAGCTGTTACTAGTTTGACTCTTTGCTTACCTGTGGGATATGAAAGTTTAGATAAAGGTATTTGACATTAAAATCAGTTGAGAAAAACATCCTAACAAGTTCCTAAGCCTATTTGCTTTTCTTAGCATGACAGGTTTTACAATATTCCTTGCAATTCTCTGCTTCATGCTTTGTTCAAAACTTCTGATTATACTATTAAAATAATGCCTAAAGCACACCAAAAATCTTTTAATAGAGTCAAAATTAAAGTATCAGATCTATTACACCACCCAGCCTTTCTCCTCTACTGGAGAAGCACTGGAGCCTTTGGACATCTCATTTCAACAAGAAGGTTATTTAGTTCTTGAGTTTGGAGTAAAGTATTTAATCGCTAAAGGATTTGCAAATTACACATGAATATGCATGTAGCACTTCTCACCATGACATAAATCCTATTGTATATTTATGAATGGATTGCTTTGCCTCTAGCTTCTACATGTATATAAACACAGGTTTTAATCTTCAATTCCTTCCTCCCTCCCTTCTTTTCAAGAAGTTGCTTAAACAAATTTGCATTTTTGGAATCTATTACCTACAGCGTATTTCTTGCCTTTTTTTTTTTTAAACTCCATAAACTTCCTTCTCCCATCAGGCAAAGTGCATACTTATGAAAGGCTTTAAAGACCCTGTAAACATAAGAAATAAGCATCAGTGTTATACAGTTCGGGAGAGAAAAAGTTGAAGCAACAATCACTGGAAAAAGGAGTGCACCAGAGCTGGAAACACAAAGGTCTGAAATGACAGGTCAACAGCTTGCCTTTGACTGCAAAGACACCAGCTAGGGGGAAGTAAACCCTCCATAAGGATGGAGAATGCAACATAAATAATAAAACTGTTGTTGTGAAATCCCTAACTCATGCAGACATAACTCCATTATTCCTTACACCTTTGAACAGGCACCTGGGCTGGTCACAGGGCAGCTGGACCAAAGCAGCATTTCAGCCTGTCTTCAACAATAAGAGGTAAGAAGCAGTACTGTCATTCAGAGAGTTGTTCCTACACAACTGCCCAACTACTCTAGACAAATAATTCAAACAGTTAAGCCTTTAAAGGGCATTGTTAAAATCATTAAACTTTGGTTATTTCACTGCAAATCTACTCTGTATTAAATCTGACTGTGAAGAACACTTATCAACATGCCACACTCCATCAAGGGTTGAAGCAAGTGCCACAAGCAGATTTCCAAGCAGAAGGTTTACGGGTGTGAACTACCACTTGGGCTGTTCTCATTTTTCTTACTACACACAGCAAAACCCCAACAGCCAGGAGCTAAGTGCACCAAATGCCACCTTCTTTCAAGGACCTGGTGTCACTTGGCTCTGTTCAGAAAACTGGAGCAGCCTCCAGCCCCATTTGCTGCCTGGGCCTCTGGCAGCAGCCTCAGAGACACGATGGGACACGGTCTGACACAAGGACAAACCCTCCCACCCCCAAATAGGCAGGTCTAGACCAGGCTGTGAACTGCAGCACGTTCAGCTGCAGCCATGTATTCCTCCACTATTTGAGAGATCTTTTCCTGATGGGAAGGAAGAGCCACCACGGCAGCTGACCCAACCCCACAGTGACCGCACTAGAAAGGCCCCCAGCCCAGCGAAGCTGCTGAAGATGCACCACAGCTTGTCAGAGCTATCACCCAAAACTGCAGGAGCCCGTGTCTGGGAAGCAGATAGAAAACAAACCAGGAAGCACTGCGGGGTATTAGCTACAGACTACTGGACAAATAGAGAATAAAGATGAGAAAATTCAACACAGAACATTTGCTTTAAGGATAAGAGTGGCATTTACAAAAGATGTGTGAAAACAAGTCTGAGTGGAGGACTCTGTGTGGCCAGTTCAGTTGCAAATTTGTCTTTGCAAACTGAGATTTTAAACTGTGCAAGCCTTTTGCAAATGACCATGCCAGGTTCCTGCCACACACCCCTCCCCTTCCATCCACACAATCTTCTCCTAAAAAGAAATCTTTAAAAGGAAGTGAGGAGTACTGCCCAAGGAATACAAGACAAAAAAGAAGATGCGCTGTAAGAAAGTATTCACATTCAAGTTATGCTTTCATTAGCATCAGGGAGATGATGGCAGATACCTTCCAAACTGAATTACCAGTAAGCCACTTGTATGAGAAACTCACCATGGCTGCCACACACAAGCCAATGAGTAATTAACAGACGACAACATATCTACCTTTATTCAGAATTATCGACCAACTCAGCTGAGTTTTCACATTCAAATTTTAAAAGCAAAACAGAAAAGTTAGGAAGCCTAAGATATCTTACAAAACTTCAGTGCCACGGAAAACCATGGGACGTGGCAGCAGCCATGACATTTCACTTTCTTGCATATACAGCCTAAAATAAGACAGAGTAACACTCACTGAGGACTGCAAAGACATCTCTTTGCCAGACAAATCTGCCTATGTCTAGAACACTGGAGAACTTTTTGACAACTAGCTGTTAAACTTCCTAAAGCCTTCTATGCATGTATCTATAAAAGAATTAAACAGTCAGTGTCCCATCAAGGCAATAACTTGTGTAACTCCAATGATTAGACCTTGTGGTGTGAAATCCTTCTCAGTGACGTAAGAAAAGGCAAATAGCAAACCTGGCTTACTGCCTTGCTGGCTGACAAGCTATTTAGATTAGCTGGATGTGGAGATGACTTTAAGGAATTTCAGAAAAATCTAAATAAGTGGATCAACTGACAGCTGAAGTGGAGAGAGACCAGATGTTGAGAAATGCTGAATAAAATACTGAACAGAAGAATTTAACCTCCTTATCCTCTGCAGGGTTAACACATCACTAATCAAATACACCTGAGCATCACCACATCCATGCTCCAACAAATAAGCCTGTTTGAAGTGATGATTCAATTTCAAGTTTAACCATGCCAGAACTCTGCAATATGAAACGTTATTCATGTTAAGAATATTTATTTAAAAAAAAAAACCCACACAATTCAATGTGAAAAGCTCACTTGGAATTAGATACAGTACAGGTCATCCTTACTTAGACAAGTCCTACTATTTTTTCTAGAAATACCCAGCACCACCCAAGACAGGCCACCAACCTGAGATACTTCACAGGAAACAAGCTGGATAATTTGCAGAGCTGCATCACATGTGACAGTCAAATACTTTCCATTATCATCCCCGCCCAAATCTCCTTTGAGATACTTTCGATAAGCAGCTCAAACGTATACTCAGTGTTTCAAACAGTCCAACTATGGAGCAAGAGTCCAGGATGAAGATGTCAGGAGATGACTCCTCCTGTTCACTCAGGGATCAGGTGCTGTGGTGTAAGAGGTTTCTGCTGCCAAGCCACGGGGCCAACTTGGCTGAGCCCCTCGAAGGATGTCCCACGGGATTCAGGCACTGCATGGCCTGGGGGCTGCACGGCCAAGGGAACAGCCTGTGCAGCTGTGCCACCAGCATGGCTCGTAGGGGCAGCTGCAGGGGCTCAGCTGCCTCATGACAGCAAAATTAACCACTACGTTATCCACAGCACAGCTACACAGAGCAGTTCTGGGGCTTTCTACGTTCTCCTGTGCCTCTCTAAGGGTCCAGGAGGTTATTTTACCCACTGCTGGTCCTCTGCAGGCCATCCTCCCTGTGGGGTGGGGTTGAGAAGGATGAAATAGCAGAGAGTCCTCTTCTTAGCAGGGGATTGCCCTTGTCCTGAGTACAAGGTTATTAATGCAGTTGAAAGTCACATATTAGAAATCTGCAAGCTGTTGCAGGGTCATTTAAACAATAGTTTCACTTACATTTCAGTTCAGAGTAGCTGTGTGACCACCTTACATCTCAACTCCGCACAGAGCAGATATGAATGACTGCCTCTTGCAAATCAATACTGTTTATTGCGTGCTTTAAATCAATAAAGCTTCCCTCCATAGAGTACATTCTTCTAAAATAGTAATTAGGCATTTGAGGAGAGCTAAACAGTTTCACTAAACAATACCATTAGTCCTGAAACATCAGTTTGACATCTCAGCCAGAAAGCACTTTGTCAGAACTAATTAATCCCCACAGCACCTCTATGAGATTGAGAAAGCAATTCATCTGCTTTTTAAATGTGTTGAGTACTTATGCTGCAGAACATTGTGGCTGGGGTGGAAGCTGTAAGTACCAGTGTAAACTGAGAACAAATCAAGCCAGGAGAACCCATCCAAGAGCCTGAAAATACAGAGAACACTGACAGCTGTAGGATTTGGCTTCTTTGCCTCTTCCTGTTACACACCAAACCTCCTGTGACTATCTGGAGAGTCTTCCAGATGCCACTTCACTGAGTGAGTGGCAGTGAGAAGCAGTTATTATTCTGCAGGGAGCAGTTTTGCCCACTGTTTGTTCAGCCAATTATCTATGCATGTAGCTTTAAAGGGAGGAGGGAGCAGTAACCTTAGGCTCTGTGAACAACAACTGAGCTTCAACTGCTCAAATGAAGCCAAGTCCTCGTTACCACAAGCAAAGCACGTAACCTTACTGAACAGGTCTCACGAATGGCAACCAGCCAGGATAAAAGGTATTTCTCTCCAAGGAAGTGGTCTGTCTGCATAGCTCTGCTGCAGGTGTATGCAGCAGCACTGCTCTACATAGCTCCACCTGCCTCTGCCAAGCTGCTGCCACCCCTCTTTATTGATTAATTATTGCAGCTAACACTTGCCCTGCTGGGGCAGCACTCAAGGCCACCAGGTTCAGGCAGGCAGGTCCAGCACAGGGCGAGCAGCAAGGCTCTCCCAAGCCAGCTGAATGGTCTCTCCCTCTCTCTGAGAAAGGCTTGAAGGTGTCCCACACCACACAGCCAAGTGGCGAGCCCAGCCCAGAACATCTCCCTCCTGTCAGACATGAGCTCAGCAGTGCCCGTGACGCGTGCAGGAACGCGCTGTGGGGCGGTGACGCTGCTCGGAATGCTGAGCACAGAGCAAGGACAGCCTCGGCAGCCTGCAGCCACCTCCAGGAGCACACAACAGCAAGCATTTACTGATGGACTTCTCCAGCAACTGAGATTAGAGCCAGACCCAAAAGGTGGAGTGATGGGTCAGCAACAGGACCCCCCTGAGCCACCTGGCAAACATCACTTCTTTACGTATGAGTTATTTCATTGAACTCATTTGGTTTTAAAATTTTCCCATGTCTTCCAATAAATTTCTGGCACAATCTAGAGGAATTTAAATCAGATTCAGACAGGGAAAATTTTGCTGCAAACTCATCTTCCCATAACTGTGCCATGAAGATGCCCTGTGAATAATATCTTTAAGAAATGCTCTGCCTCATTGCTCATTTCACACGGGCTCCAGCAAGTGAAAAATCCATTCTTCCTGTAAAACTCGATCAGAAATCATGGGGTAGAGCTAAGCACCTGGGAACACCACCTCAGCTGGGCTGGCAGAAAGCCTGAACAGGTCGAGTGCCTGGGGACAGTTTCACAAGAGCACCCTCAGCAGCATTCCCGGGTTGCCACCAGCGCCAGCCCCACTCCCACTGCTCCAAGCCTCCTGCTCAGCTCCAGCTGTGCCACCACAGGTTTCTGCACAAGCATACATCAACTATTTCTGTAAAATGAACCCAGACAGCAAAATTACATTTTTCAGCCAGACCAGCTTCCAGACCTCACTCCCTGCACTGATACAGAATTATACCCTGGCAGCAGCAGCAGCAGCTTAAGGTGCCCCAACAACAACAGCACCAAGCACCTGCCCCAGGTGACCAACACTGCAGCCACCTCTCCCCTGTCATACCCACATCTCCTGGAATTTACCAGCCAATTTCCTGCCATTGTGCTGGATGAAGATCAAGAAAACTACTTTGATACTAAAATATATGACCTACATAGAGATGGAATTGTTGATTCCGCAGCCAAATAAGTTTCCAGTCAGTGGCAGTGTCACTAACTTCACATGCTGTCAGTTTTTGAGGAAAAAATTAAAGGAGTGATCTTGTGAGCAAGATGACCTTGCCAGAGCAGAAGATGAAGCTCAACCTACATATTTCTAAATAATGTGATTTATGAAGACTTCTTCAAAAGCATTTCTGATCTTTTAAGACTCAGAATTCCCCAAGATGCATTAAATAGCTGCTGAGCTGAACAAAGCTTCACATTTTTCCTTCTTTTTAGCGTTCCATAGGGAAGTAAGTTAAAATAATGCTTTTTTTCATTTTAAAATCACTACCAACATCCTCTGTCACTGCACAGCTGTGCATACCACACCTTTAGCAGTGATGCTCTTGTTAAAAAGCATCACACCTGTTGTTTCCAGTTACCCTCCCCAGTGTGAGGGGAGCTTACGCAACTGAGGATGCACACTGGCTCTGAAGGCGATATCTGCCGTCTCCAAAGTGACCAAGACATCCTAAACCAGGCTCATCTGGAGAGTCTGGGGGGGAAAAAAAAAAAATCAAACAAAATAACTAACTAAATAAATACACAAATAAATAAATAAATAGAGCCTGCTTTTTTAATAGCTGAAGCAGTGTGATGAATGTCAGCTCCAAACCCCTTTTACCAGCTACAGGTGCATCCTGTGCTAAATCATTGTGGAAAACACTTGATATTAATAAATTAAAATAATTTCAAATGTCATCATAATCTTACTTGCTATCCTTGTCTCCCTATATATTAACACCTATATAAACCAATTACTATGGAAAAAAGTAAGAACAGCACAAGTCCTACACATTAGGACACCTGTTCACAGAGACAGCACTTGGATGACTTTGAACACTACATTTTTGTCCCTCACTTCTGTACTCGTGGAAAATGGTCATCAGCAGTTTCTATGGGCACGCACTGAGCTGCCTGTTCCTTATAAAGCAGGTAGCTATTTTGGGGAATGCAAACACGAGAAAGCAGCAGATTCACATATATATGACAGGGTGCTTAGCTAGGTATCAGCAAAGAAAGGCAACAACAGGCATCAAACTAGCAGCCTTCAGCTGCATGACCTATGTTGTTGGCACTGATGAAAGAGCATTTCTCTCCCCCGGTTCTTCTATCTTGGAGAATTTTTCTCTCTTCTTCTTATGCTTACTGATTTTCACCTACAGAAAAGCACAGTGCCTTTTGTTCCTGCTGCCTTTCTTTGCCCTCTCTTCTTCCAGCCCTTTTTTTTGGAGGATTCTCACATTTAAGTTAGCTATGGTAGCTTCATTCCAGTGATTAAAGTTACTCTACATTTAAGCAGGTAATCCAAGGAGTGGACAGTTACATATGAAATTTTAGCACAACGTGCACATTGCTAAATCTTTTTTAAAAGCCGTTTGCAGACCAAGTGTGCAGAGTAGGCTGGGGATGAAAAGCATAAAGACCAGAATAATGCAGAGGAGACAATACTCTGCTGCATTTCACATGAAGCCTAGAAGGGCATGGTGCACTCTATATGGTATGCCTGGCTTTCTCCACTAAAATCCCTGGGCTCAGCAAAGCTGAATCTTCCTGAGTAAATAGGTGGCCCTAACTATTTTAAATACACAAGATCTTACATGTGACACCACATGAATTGGCCCTCAGCCTTGGATAATCTCTTTACCGAAGCTCTCCTATGGAGGTTCAGACTGGAAGAACCTCCATTTGGAGTAGGAAGGGAATTTAAGCAGCAAATGCAGAATCTGGGCTTTCATTTAACAAACATCTCCCAAGCCTTTATAGCAACAAGAGCCTTCAAGAAATGAAGGGCCGTCAACCAAGGCACTGCTGCCTCCCAGAACTGAAAACATCTGATGCCATTTAGTAACTTCACCAAATTTAAGATAATTGTTCCTATTTCTATAGCTTTCATTCTCAACAGGAATCCACTGATTGAAATGAAATGAGAAATTCAGTCAGCTCCATCTGAATTAGGGAAAACTGCTCACACCACCATGACAGCAGGAGAGTACAACACAAATATTTCAGGTTGGGACGGATTATCAGGCATCTCCAAATTCTCAGTACATCCTGAAGCTTCTGGGTTGAAAGGCAAGGAGAAGAAAAAAAAAAATTATCCTCTTACAGGACAGTCTGAAAGAGAGTAGAGGTTCCCCTAAAGCTGGTGTAAAGAGCCCAAGGACAGCACAACACTCTAATCCTCATTTCTGATGGAAGCTGAAGTCTCACTCAGGGCACTCTGTTGTTCAAGCGCTGCTTATGCTGATGTTTAAGAACAGGCAGCAGCTGGTGCTAAAGTTTTGAGACATCATTGGTATTTTCTGTTTGGCCACTGGCGCAGCAGCTTCCAGAGCAGATGCACCCTCCGTGCTAGGAAAGCAACTGAGCCAGCTCTCTGGCACGGTTTACCAACTGGTATGAACTAGTGCAGACCTGAAAGGTCGTGCTTAGTTTTAAAACTAGGAATGACAAATGTTCTCCCACAGCTCAATAAACGTTGCTCTCTTGTCACACTGCATTCAATTCCTGAATTAGCTAATTTCAAACAGATCTACAAAAAACCGCTATGTGAGCTTCCTCTTACGAAAGGGAAAACACGGTAGGGTTTTGGGGTTTTTTCCCCCACCTATTCAGAAGAATTGCTTTAGAGCTTTTCAACCTGAAATTCCTGTAAAACAAAGTATCTTGATTCTTTTGTTACACCATACTACAGGGACAGTAACAGTTAAATCACAAAATTCCTCAGATTATTTAATCTTATATTATTTCCCCAAATGCTCCAACATCCACAGGTTTCCCAGGACTGCCCTGAGTCTTAAAAGGTACGAGGTAAAAGTGCTCTGACGGGCCTTAACCAAGATTCCAGGCATGTGAGCATCACTCATGCCAGCTCTGCAGGGCAGTGAGATGCCACCAGGTGCCAGTGACCTCCTGCTGGCCAAGTCTAACAGCCCCTCTGACCAACAGCTCATCTGTAGGACTGCAGTCATGTGGTAAACAAAAACTGGAAAAGCACCAGCCCAGCTTTTGGTTTCACAGCCCAAGGCCAGCTGAGGTCCCACCTTTCACCCCCTGCAGATCCCACGAGTGCCCACACCCAGGCCTGCTTCCCTCACGGCCTGTTAAACCAACCCCAGCAGCACTACAAACCTGCTGTCACAAAACAATGGGATGGCCCATGCCCTGAAGCTAGACGGTATCCCTGCTCATGTTTATTTCCACTAAATTAAGCTAGAATGAAAGATTTAGGGAAGGTTTAAAAACCTTTGTAGTCTATTTTTTCCTCCCAGTTGCTGCTCACTGAAATAAACTGATCAGGTTTGCAAAGGTCCCCACTGATACTGGGTTCAGAGTGAGCCCTAACACACACATCTTCCTTCACATTTCCTCAAACTTGCATTTCTACAGCCATGTTCCCCAGTATCAATTGCTTTTTGCTGGGTTACAGACAGCATGTGTAAGCACAGCACACAGAGCACTGCAGCAAAGTCACAAACCAGCTTCTCAGCTGCAGTAATTTTAAATATGACTTGTAAAAGGCTAAGCTTACAAACATTTAAACTTAAAATACAGTGATAAAGTTCAATGCTCAGTGTATAAATCCAAATTCGCTCCCCTGGAGGGAGCAGGCATCGTATGACCTGAGCTGATGAGAAATGCCCCATCACCTTGTTTTCACTGCCAATGGTAATTACTTAGAAGAGAAACTTCTTTCCTGTATGGCAGCAGAGAATTTCAACTCCTAAAAGCTCATGGTGCACCAGATGATGGTAAGTGTTGTATCACACAGTTGTTCTAGCGTGGACCAATAAACTCTCTTCAAAACCTTGAGGATTTTCAGGGGCAATGTCCAATGCAGGCTGTTTCCTTGGCAGCACTACTGGAAGATGACTCAGATGCAAAGCTCGTCAGGGCCACATGTATTCAGGTGTATTTCTATGTGCACAACAAGTGTCATGTGATAGGAGTTATCATTACGTGTTTGATTATTCTCTTTAGCAGTGGTGAGCAGGTAATGATTCTGTGACAGCTCAGTACAAACTGCTAAGTAAGGCACCCATTTAGTCATTTCTGTCATTCTTGAATCACTAACCAAGGACACACAGGAATTTTTATAAGACTGCATTAGGCCTATTAGATTTCTCACTTGCCTTCATTCTCTGAACAAAACAAGGATGCCTGGAAAGCCTTCCTAATTTAAGCTTTCACTGACTCCTATGAAGGTTAAAGAAACACCTTGGAACAACTCTGCTACTGCCCTTTTCAAGCACATTCCTAAAACCTAACCCCAACACGAGTTCCAAAGCCCTGGCTGGCAGCAGGTTACATTTGTGTACAGTACACACAAGGATTATTCCTGGAATGCAGAACACTCCTTGAAATCTTGTAAAACTGGACAATCATTCACTTCCATGCTTAACAAAAAACTCATCTAAGTAAACGGAGTGAAGGCAAAGTCCTGACATCCCACCAAGAATGGCAGCCCCGTCAAGGAACTGACTGCTGGGGCAAGAGTAAAGAAGGCACACAGATTCAGAAATCGCACTTTCTGCCCCATAACAAGGCAAACGCTCACTGTCAGATGGGGAAGTGTGTGAAATTTATCAACAACAAACTGCATAGTTCAGATTGTTGGAATTTCCAGCTCACTGAGATGGATTTTTGAGTTACTGTGTCTGGGAACTTCAGCTAGCAAAGCATTAAACGAGAAATGTAGAAACTTCTGATTTCAGCAGTGGTCCAGTAGTTGAGCTTCCTGCCTGTTCAAGCTCTCGCCCGTTGCCTCACCATAACTGCCTCAAGCATGGAACTACAACATGCTAGGACAGAGTGCTGCTCGGAAAACGACCTCGGTCTTGAGTAGTACCCCGTTTTCTGTTTGTCTTACTTTTTTAAAGCGAGCGATACAGGAAAAGAACTACTCAGAGCAAACAGGAGCAAGGGGATACCAAGGGGAAGAAGGAGGCAAAGAGGGGCGATCCGAGACACACCCTGAAGTCAGTGACCTCCGCGATGGCCAAGCTCGACAGGGCCACGAAGCTGCTGGCAGAGGTGGCCACGACGCAGGACAGGGCCCGCCGACACCTCTGCGAGCCCTCCTTGTCCCTCCCCGCCGCCCCGAGCCCCCGCTGCTCTCCCGGCGTGACCCAGGCGGGCTCCCAGCGCTGCCAGGGCCGCATGGCCGCGCCGATCGCGGTTGCGGTGCAGCGTGCGCTGCGGGTCCGCGGCACGGCTGGGGCCGGCAGGCAAAGAGACCAGAACTGCAACAACACAACTCGCGGAGCCCCCTGCAGCCCTCCCCTCCCGGGCAGCGGGCGGGCGCCACTGCCCTGCCAGGCCCGCAGGTAACGCCACCGCCGTCCCGCCCTGCCCTGCCGTGCCTCGGAGCCCGAACTCAGCAGGGGGATGGCACCGGGTACCGGCCGGGCTCACGGGGAGCCGCGCCGGGCTCTGCACGCTCACCGCGCCCACGGGGACCTCGCCCGCCGCCGCCCACCTGTCGCGGGGGTCGACCCAGCTAGTGGTGCGGCTGCCGTGGTCGATGTAATACACCTTCCCATCGTAGTCCCGCGCCTCCTCCCAGCCCTCGGGCAGCGGCAGCTCCTTCCGCGGCATGGTCCGCACCGCCGGCCGCACCGCCCCATGCACCGCCGCGCTGCGCTCCGGGGGCCGCGCCGGGGCTCCCCTCCC
>VZRN01000285.1:1769036-1840863 GCA_013397935.1 Dasyornis broadbenti
GAAGAAGAAAAGGCAGCTGACATCCGCAAAGCCATCCTGCTGCTCTGGCAGGTGTTGGCTGTGCTGCCGTGCCTGGTGTGCCGCTGATCCTGGCACCCCTCCTTCCAGACCAGACATCTGCCCTCGTGTTCAGTGCACAGGGAACGTGTGCCCCAGGGCTTCCCCACACAGTGCAATGTGGCCGAGGTGGGATGGGAGGGATGGGGAGAGTCAGAGCTCCCTGTGCCAAGGTGGCCATTAAATAGGATCTGTGCAGCAGCTGGGTTTCCCAGTATCCTGGGAAATCTGCTGGCTGGATTCCTGATGTGTTTTGCGCTGTAAGAGGTCCCTGACTAATTTGTTCATGAACCAAGATGCTATAACAGTCACAGGATTATAGATTCACTGAGGCTGCAAAAGACCTTTAAGGTGGTCAAGTCCCCAGTGGTGGGGCCATTACACAGCGCTGTTAGGAGCCAGGGTGAGATACTGCACTCTGTGGGACAGTCCCCAGCACTCCCGAGTCAGGGTTCTACGAAGCCACGGGTCAATATTTACACCAGTGCAAATGTTCAGGCCATCCCCTGCCACAGGCAAGGCTGGCTCCAACAGGACAGCATTGTTGGCAGCATCGTGTATAGGGCAGGAAATCCTCTGTCAGCTGAGCTCTGCGTCGGAAGAACAGGACACATTGCAGGACATCTCTGACAGCTCTTGTGATCCCTGTCACCAACGCGTCACTTGGCCCTGGGTTTACTCTGTGCTGCCTTCCCGATCCTTGGCACTTTGTGCACCTGCATGAAAGATCTTTATCTTTCAGCAAACATGCCTGCAGTGAGAGAATAAATTCCTGACTATGACCTTTGAGTGCTCTGAGGTCTTTTTCACCTACAAACAAAACAGGTTTGGGTGTTTTTTTACCCCAAAATAACCCTTATCTCTGTTGCTTTATTAGACCCTTGTGTGCCCACTGGAAGCACTGCAATCATCCCTCGACACTGCCGGGAAGTTCCGGTGTCCGTCTTCCCAGAGTGTGGGGATATGCCTTGTCACTTCCAGAAGCAGAGTGTGTGTCTGTGTTCTCCCTTGCAACAATCGGGAGCTGCTTAACCCAACCGGGAGACCACCCCAGTGAAACTGGAGCCGTGGGGCATCAGCAGCTCTTGGCAGCTGCCGGCCAGGTGTCACCCAGGTGTCACCAGTCCTCACGTGTGGCCGTGGTGGCGGCACTGAGCTCCTCACAAAGGCACAGACAGGTCTGCCCTGGGCTATCAGCCCTGGGCTATCAGCCCTGGCCTTGTGGATGGGAGTGAGGAACGGGGCCAGACAGTCACTCTCAGTTATAAAAGTTTTTAAAAATGGTTTAAAAATTTCCATCAACTTGTCACAGAGGACGCATCTGGCAGGAAAAAAAAAAAATCAATTGATTTTTAATCTATTGCTTTTTTCACCGGCCCATTGTTTGCTCAGCGTTAGGGAGAGCTCCTCCCACCAGCGGGATTGTCCTGACGGCATGTCAGCTCCCCAGCCACAGCGCCTCACCTTTCTGCCCTGAAAATGAGAACTTTTGCGTTGCTGCCAGCGTGCCGTGCCGCCGGCCACCCCGAGGGTGTCCCGCAGCAGCGGATCGGGGCGGTGGGACGCGCACGGGGCACAGCACGGCCGAAGCTCGTCCCCACCGAGCGTGACAAATGTCCTTTGTGCGCACCAGGAGGGAATTCCTGCACGTGTGACGGGAAATGTGTGCAGCGCAAGGACACTGGGAATGCCCCTTGAGCTGCACAAACACCCCAGAGCCAGCACGAGCACCGTGCGTGCCCAAAGCAGCTGCCGAGCATCACCGCGGAGCGCAGCTGCACAGGCTGGGCCCCCGACGTGTGCCTGACCCAGGACAGGGGGAGCAACAGACGCTGAGTTTTCCCAGCACGGTTCGTGTTTCTAACCTGACAGATGGGATTTTTCTGTTGAGTGAGGCTCGTCTTACACTGATAGCGACACCAGGGCACTGCAGGTGGAATTCCTGGTGTCCAGCAGCAGCGCTGCGAAACCTCTGCCTCCCGTTTGTGTGAAGCTCCAGCGGCCGAACTAGGGGCAGCCGCTGGTAGCCTTGAATGGTGAGGGGACAGGGCCATGGTCTCTCCAAGTGGGAAGCGGCCGGGCCAGGAACACCAAGGCTGTTCCGTGAGCAGGCTGCTGCTGGGACAGGAGCCAGGTGCCTTGGCAGCCCGTCCTGCTGCCTCGGCAATCTGTCTGCAGCTGCCAAGGGCAGGGCACAGGGTCCTGCCCTCCACTGGGGTGCCATGGGTGTCGGTGGAGCAGGATCAGGTAAGGCAACAACAAAAGGAATATGGACTAGTCCCTGTGACTTGCTGGGATGCACCCAGGAGAGCCGAGGGAGCTGGCTGAGGGCACTGGCAGGCTGCTCCCTGCCAGCTTGAAAGTGTCATGGCCACTGGGGGAAGTTTTAGGCAGAGCAGCTGATAAACCCGAGGGTCTCCTGCCAACCAGGGGCACAGGCTGGAGAAAGGGGCTAATGGGAGCCTCATGAAGATCAGCAGAGGGAAGTTCAGAGTCCTGCCTCTGGGGAGGAACTGCCCCAAGCACCAGTACACGCTGGAGGCCACCCAGCTGTAAAGGAGCGTTCCAGAAAAGGAGCTGGGGACAATAAGGGCCCTGGGCTAAGTGTGAAAACTCTCCTTTCATGCACTTTGTCCCAAGGTTTTTAATGACCTGCCTTCCCCACCTGGGCAGAGACGAAAGCATTGAGATGGGGATGCACTGCAGCCCTCAGAGACAAGCAGGAATCTGTTTTTTATCTCTATGGAGAACTTTTGACAGATTAAAATATCTGATTTGTCAAGTAGAGCCTATTGAGTCAATCACTATTGCCGACAACTAAAAATGAGATAGTTGAATTACTGATTTATAGCACTAATATTTCTTAATATTTTCCTTTCATTTATGTGATGGTTGCAGCTAGTGGAGTTGGAGGAGGGAAAGGTATTTGACACAGTCACAAGGCCTGGGCTTTAGTCAGTGGCACAGCCTACAGAGTCCTGCTGGCAGATTTTCTTTTTGTACACAATCACCAAATTAGACTAAAGCCTGCCAGAAGCCGTCGTCTAAAGATGTAAAACTTCTGTAAATACAATTTCTCCAACAGCAATGCTGCTGAGCTGCTGTAGCAGGGCATGGACAGTGTTACAGAGCACTGCCTGCCACCTTCTGTACTCATGATGGCTTAACTGCCACTTCCATTGTAAATCCTATTTGTTAAGGATTTATAAATTGGCTGCATTCAGTTGCTTGCCTGAAAGTTGGCACGCAGCTCTCTCCCGTGGTGTTTTTACCACATTTTACTTTATTACTTGCTTTTTTTTGTCCCTCTCCTTGGCTCAGAAGTAGCCTGACTCTAACCATTAAATCCTTCTAAGATGCTACGCGAGTATTTTAACGAACGAGGAAATGAGGGGAAGTCTAACCTGTGCCATTAGATATGTGTTTTGAAGAGCAACACCCCATTCCTGCTGCAGGAGGTGTGGGGAGGCCTGGGCAGGGCTGGTGGCACCTGCTGAGCTGCAGGTGAACTGGACAACATAGGTGGGTGCAGGGCATCTGCTGGGCACTGGCTCTTGTCCTGGTGCCAACCCCACACTCACCAGGTTAGAAGAGGCTCCTGGGGCTGGTGCTGGAGGAGGCTGGGCAGCCTGCAGGGCTCTGGCAGGCAAACCCTAAACTGTGTGTGGGAGAGGCTGGCAGGGTGCAGTCCCTGCCTGCCCAGCCAAGCTGTTTCCTTGCTGGTCATCTGGCTGAATGCCTGGCTTGGGTACCTCAGCCCATCACACAGGTGCCTCCACCTCTGTGTTTTTACTTATTTTTGGTGATTGTGGTGGGAAGGCTGAGCTGGCACAGTGAGCTCTCGGTCAACTGAGATTAAAATTACCAATTTAACCCAAGTGTGATGGGTCCAGCTGTGAGGGTGCTGTGAGGGTGCTGCAAAGCGCTCTGTGATGACTCTTGAGTGACGCAGTCTTGGCTTAACGCTGGTTCAATGCCTCTTGCTCCTCCCAGCAGCTCAGGCAATCACCTGCCAGGTGTTGCTGTAGGCACACAGAGCTCATGACCACAATTCCAGCTGTGCCCAGCACTGCTGTGCTGGGTTAGGCAGACGCAGAAAAGGCTTTATCAACACAGGGGTGTTGGTGCTTTGACACTGGCAATGGTATTTGCCTTCCCAGAGCTCTTAGTTATCCTCAAGCATTGCACATAACTATGCTCATGAGGGAGATGACAGACGTACAGGGTGAGGGAGAGAGAATTGTTCTGATGTTATTGACCTCAACAAGCAGTTACAGCATCCAATAAATGTCTGTATATTGGTACAACCAGCAGCAGAGCCTTCAGAGACAGACCCTGCCCAGCGGAGCCACCTGCCCATGCTCCCTCACTGTTTTCTGTGGGCTGAAAGTGGCTGTAAGACTCTGAGATCTCACTTCTAATTCAGAGATATATAAACTAAAATGTCTTCTGCAGCTGTGCCAGCATCTGTACTGAGGTGGATGCTGACCCTCTTCTGTAAGCACAGCCCTCGGCACTTGGTGCTGTGGAGGTGGAGAAGTGACTTTGGTTCCAGAGGGGTGACGGGTTTCAAATGCAGTGAGTAATGTTTAAACTAAATAATCCTTGTAAATAAGGAACTTTTATGCTTCAGGCTGTACCTGAAGAGGTTGGGAAGGAACTTTTATTATTGGCAGCGAAGTTCGGAGACAGCTCACAGGCAGAGAAGTCCTGGTACCCCTTCATTACACCTGCCTTAGTCTGTAAGGTAAAATCTCCCCTTTGAACAGACTCACAGTCCAGACAAAGGCCACCTGGATGGATGGCTGACCTTCACGTGGGGTTCTCGTCCAAGATCTCCAGATGAACACAGGACAGTATGATTGAGCAACTGAAACTTTACCTTTGGAGTTTCCTAGGGCTGCACCCTCAAGGCTGCGTGTTGAACATATTCCCGTGTTTGATCACTACTGAGTGCTTATTTGAGAACTGTTGTGAGACTGTTCTTGAAGGGGTCAACCTCACAGAAATGACAGCACAAAGCAGTTAATGCAAACTATTCAGTGGCATTCAATCCTGATGTGGTTTTCTTGGATTCTTGAACAGTAAATGACAAACAAACATGAAGAACCTTGGAAGGCAGTGTTGTGGTCATGTTCATAACCATAGAACATGGTTGAGTGATATCACTCAACCATGTGAGTTGAGATATCTGGCTCTTCTGTTCTTACAGCAATGATGGGCCTGAACTACACAAAGATCAGGGGCTTGGTTTACAGAGGCAGAATGGTGTTGCACAGTTGTTTCTATCAGGAAACTTCTGAGAGGCTGCATTATCCAGGGGATAGGAGGCGAACACTGGAAGTACCAGAGCCAGGCTCCCATGCAGGTTTCAGTCTGGCTCTGTGCATTCTCACAGCACAGTGTGTGCTCTTGTGTCAGCCACTGCACTACAGGTAGCAAAAACCCCCAACAAACAGCCTAAATGCTTCCTTCCCTTTATTTATTGCCATCAGAGTACTGAGGATCCCCTGGTCTGGCCCAGTTTTAGGAGGAACATCTGTGTGTGCCTCAGTCTGGGAGACACCACCCCCTAAGGAAGGCTGGCAGGGCACTGCTGGGGACTGGTGTGGGCAAGGCAGTGCCAGGAGGCAAAGGCTGGTACCTCTGGGTGTCTCGTGGGCAGAACTGCCATCATGTGGCCGAAGTGCCACACGTGCCACCTCGGAAGGCAAAACACCCATGCTGGTGAGGAGCAGGGTGTGCTGAGACACATTCCTACACCCACAGCCAGTCCATTCTTTGGGCTAAGCCAGGAAACAAAACAGGGTTTTTCCCAAGCTGAAATGCAAAGTTATAAATACTAAATTCCTTCAGTTACAGCAATCCAGTAGGAAAAAAGGAAATGTACTCTAATGCTGATTCACCATCTGGTTTTAGCATCAAACAGAAGCCTGTTCTTGGATTCCTGCTCTCTCTGCAAACAACTCAGGTTACACTCGAGTGAGTTGTGAGGGCAAACCCATGTTCGTGGTACTTAGGCTGGCCTGAGCTCGTGCTCTGTGCCTTCCCACAGCCAGGAATGCTTCCCAGGCCAGCTCCTTTGATGGGTGCCCTTGCTCTGTCCTGGTCACACTCACAATGACTCTGTTAAAGCCACCACGTAACTACTCCCTCATAAGAAGAATCCAGTTCACATCTCCTTGGCAGTGCGTTAGGTTAATCATCTATTCCATATGGAAAAGTGTAGCAAGGAAGAGAGAGGAAAAGCAAGAGCTTTGAGAAGAACGGGAGATACCAATTTGAGGGAGGTGGGGAAAGGGAAGGTTGTAGAAAGAAAAAGGGAGAAACAGATGTCTCCAGAAATGGGAAACCCAGGTGGGATCACAAGGGAACTGGCCATGGCCACAGCAGTCCAGTTACCTCCCTCATTTGTTAAGGGAAAACTCTTTAGAATGGACTCTACCAGTCAGCTGTCTTTTTTCCAGACATGAGCGAATTTAGCTCTTTTGTTATAATTAAAAGAAAATATAGCAATTCTTCCTCTCTTTGATGCACTACATAAGATTCTCTAAGGCACTGGACATAGTGCAGTTTACTTGCCAAAAGGACAGGTCGGGTAGCCCATGTAGATGGGAATGAGGCTGGGGGTCTGTATGGGAACACAAGGGAAGTGAAGCGGCAGAGCTGAGGGGCAGAGCTGGGAATGACCCTGGTCAGGTCCAGCACGATGCCAAGCTGGGCCTCAGAGCTCAAGAGTATTGCTGGGCCTTTCCAGGCTTTCCAGCTGCACACAGGCTTTGGAAAATACAGCTGGTCCTGGATCGGTGATCTCTGGAGAGAATTTAGCACCACCTCCTCAAACTGTTTGAGAACATCCTGATGGTATGTGTTAGTTGCAAAGGAGATGAGTAGGGAGTGCATCCCCTGAAATCTGTTACATCTCCTCCCATAGTCATTAATATTCAAAAGAAAGCTTCCCTTTTAGCTTAACTAAGTTCCCTTTTGAAGTAACAGAATCTCCAGTTCTGAAGAGTTTCAGCTTTAGGAGGATGGTAACAGAATGAAGGACACTAGGGACTGTGCAACAGGTTCTCATTTCAATCTCCAAAACTGCAAGAAAAATTCTATCCCAAAAATGAGCTAAGCAGCCTACCAGGACAGGGCCAGGTAATCCAGACAAACTGCAATAATGTCAAATGTCTCCACCTTGAGATTCCATGTTTTATGCCTCCATTAAAAAAACATTTCCTTAAGAGATTTCACTTGTAAAGAACAGACTGATAATGTAGCAGCACTTCAGGTCCTTCAGCAAAGAAAAACACCTGCAGTGATGGACAATCAGCAGTTCATCTGAAAATCTTCAGAGGAAGAGGAACAGGGCTGGAGGTGCCCACGGGATGAAGGTGTCGCTGTAACCCCTGGTCAGAGCAGGGTGGCTCTTGTTTGCACAGAAAAATTTGATTTGCTTTCTGAGTGCTCCAGGTGTTGCACCACACAGGCACTGAACTGTTCGGCTTTAAAAATGCCCTGGAGTGAATTTATGCCCATAATCAACTCGAGCATCTCTGTTGGTATCATGAATCATTAAATCCTCATTTGCAACCCCAAAAGCAAAACTGTTCTCAAAATTAAGTAGAGCTCCCCAGCTACATACTTAAATGAGATAAAAGCGGCAGGGCTCTGGGTGATGGATGGCTCCTTTTTATCATCACCAGGAGTGACTGTTTGCTTAGCAGAGGGTCTTTGATCTTACCTCCCATTTTAAAATGTGGTAGAAATAAGCAATCTCCCAAAGAAAACAGATTTCATGGAGACTTCCTGGCTCACAGCACAGCCTTCCATGTTCCATTTAATATTATGTTACTACATTTTCAAACTGTTTAGAGGTTGCTTTAGTGCACTTAAACTAATTCCAGAATCGAAACACAGCAGTTGGAGGGCTGCTAGTCATGAGGTGCAGAGAGGGAATTTCTAAAGCATTTACCAGTTTTCTCCTGTGTCCTAAGCAGATTTTTGTGTCTCGTGTGTGTAGGACTTTGCTTGCCCAGAGATCAAAGGACCAGCCCTCTGCAGGATCCGTGGAACCACAAGAAGCCATTTCCACGTATAAAATGCTGTGTGCATTAGGTGACAGCCAGACACGAATCATTTTTACAAGATTTTGCAATGGAAGACAACTAATTCACAGGAGTTTTAGAGACTTTATTTATGTATAAACAATTTAAACACTTTGCCATAAATTATCTTTGCCTGTCTCTAGTCTTTGCTTAGCAGCAAATTAAAATTAATATAAAAACTCAATGAACAATTCATACATGTATATTACAAAAAAGTTCTTGTACCAAAGTTCTTATTAGACTTTTTTCTTTTTTATTCTTTTTTNTTTTTTTTTTTTTTTTTTTTTTTTTTTTTTTTTTTTTTTTGTGGTGACTGTAATGTGATTGTCTCAGTTTCTCGACCAAACAAACACACTAATAATTTTTAAATCTGAAACAGTGATTGTGCCTTCTGGCTGATGTATGTACAGGGTGATCTGACGTGGTGCCCATTTGCAATAGTGTAACACAATGCCCACAGCTCTACTGGAACTGATACCAACAAACTACTGAATCTAAACAGACTACACCCTGTAACTGTGTTATAACTGTCCACAATGGAAATCTTCAAAGACAAACAGAGTATGAAATTTATCTGTAGTGATTTATAGCCACCATTTTGAATGTAACTTTACACTCTGCCCTCTTTGAATACGTTAAGCTTCAGGCCAGACAAGTGGAAGGTCAGAGTGCAAGTGTGGTTTAGTTACTTTTAAATATATTTTCCTTTCCTATTTCCAGTGCGCTCTCACTTGCATTTCATTTGTCCTCCAGTTGCTACACACAAATCACCCCAAAGTCATGTTTTAAATGCACCTGTATTTTGCTTTAAATGAAAACCTCTTGGATATTTATCAAACAAGCAGTCTGAATCATCTGTGTTTCATCAGCTGGTTAGTGAAAGTGGCCCACTTGGATTTCTTAGTTTGCTCACATGTGAATGGAGTGAGGTAATACAATACGAGGCCTTCTTTTTGTTTTTCTTTAGACCCAGAACAAGTGGGTAATATTTCAGGGGTACTTTTTAATTTGTACGGTTAGAGTTTTCAGTCTGGCTTTAGTCCACTTCAGGATGTGGTTTTTAATCACTTGAACAGTAGCATTTAACTCAAAAAATATGAGCTTTTCTGCCACTTACTATCCCAGAGTAGCTCAGCCTAGTGCCCCCATTTAGGTCTTCATCTCCTTAGGAGAGGAGATAACAGTTTTGACTACTGATTCATCCAGCAAAGGATGACAGCAGGTTAATTTGTTACCTCTTTCCCATTTCATTCTGTCTTAAAAACTGGATGTTGCTGCTACTGTCTGCTAGCTCTGGGTACTGCTCCACGGGCAGGACATAATATCCCTCGTAACCTTGAACCCTTCCCGTGTTCAGGAGCTGCTGCCTCTCTCCGTCTGTCCATACGCGGCTGCCCTCGCGTCCATCCCGCACCTTCTGCTGTTCCTTGGCCCAGGCTGAGGCCAGGGCTCGCTGCCGGGCCTGGTCTAACACTCTGGCCTTCTCCTCGTCCAGCGTGTCGGCGGTCAGTCCGTAGCGGATGTTGATCAGCAGGGTGGAATACTGAAACTCAACGTTTGTAAACCTTCGAGTCCTCCCGCTGACCAGCAGAGTGGGCTGGGACACGGTGACGTTGACGCCGCTCTCCAGGACCTTCCTCCCGCTGGTCATGGCCAGGGTGACGAGGTCGCTGTCGGCCGAGCCCACCTTCACGAAGTAGTGGGTGTCCTTGCCCTCGATGCTGTAGTGCATTTTCTCCAGGTAGTGAGCGCCGTTCAGGACCGAGGCGATTTTCCTGCTGTCGTCGGTGGCGATGCTGGAAACGCCCGTGGTGACACGGCCTTCCTTGACGGCAAACATGATTCCTTTCCCCACAATGGGAGTGGTTGTGGCGAACCAGTGGCCTGCTTTTTCTCTGATTTTGGCGTGTAATCTTTTAGATATGACCTGTCCCTCAAGAGCCATGAAAGCCTGGTTGTGTCTTTCTGTCGTCTGCTGCACTCCTGTAATTAGCTGGGGAAAGCAAAACAAAACAACACAAACACCAACGAAGATGCAGATCTGAATATACTTATTTCAGAGACCAATAATGATCTTTGCTTTGCTTTTTTAAAGGAAAGACATGCAGAGAAAAATTCTACGCTTTGGAAGTCAACCCTCAGTTACCCATCCCTCCATATCTTGTTCAGAATCAGGTAAATACTCATTCAGCAAATTATTTTGCCGTCTGTAAGACCAAATAAAATACTTCTCATCACCCTCTGTAGCATATATGCACCACACATTTCAGTGATGGCCAATCACATAATGCCCAGTACAGGAATAAGAAAGACCCAAGTCTAGCACGATTTTAATCAGAGCTGAAAACAAACAGAACCAATGTATTAAAAGGTGGCATTTTACTTGTGGACACTTTTGCCCAGAGATTTCAACCAGTACATATAACTAAAATGCTTATGAATGTAAGATTTTTTTGAAAATAGATGAAATTTGGGCCCAAAAGCACCAAAGCAATTCCTGAAGAGCGAGTTTCGACTCTCAAATGACTTGGAAGCCTGAGAAAGTGCTTTGTGTAAGTTTATATGATCATTTCTATTGTATTACCGCAAAGATGAAGTAAGCCCAGCAAAGACTAAGTTTGGAATTGGCCTTGTACTCTTCTGAAGTTCATTAAATGGGTTGAAACTTATTATAAAGGTCAAACCCATACGTTATTGTCCACCCTTAACTGACAAGTAAGTACCAATGCTGTAACTGAAGTTAAATGGAGTAGCAAATCAAAACCTCTAACTAGAAAAATGATAAAAAAGGGTAAGAAAACCTCTTACAGGGTGAGAATTGGAATGCTTTTTAACCAGTAAAACAGGTACCAACCTGAGTTTATTGCAACCCATATGTCATTAGGATGGTTTTACCAAAGGTACAACAGATGATAAATTACCCTGACAAAGTCTCCCTTTGTCATTGCTAATCAAGTTAATCGAGTTACAACTTGTTAATCAAGGAATAACTCAATAAAAGACAAACTAATGACACTGTAATTATGATAACAACGAAGGCTGGCAAGAAAGGCATGTGTTCATTAGTATAAAATCTAGCTATACTCACTTCACTTTACACTGAATTAAATGCTTGGCCTTCTGCTGTAATTACAGAAGAGCCAGCAATTCTATCCAGAGTGGGGCAAATGTATCCAAAAAAGTAACTTCATATTTCTGCCTACCTGTCCATTTTCACACGCTTGACTCTCAGACAGCTCGTATGGTGGTGACACAAAGTACATTTTTGCTCTAGGGAAACCAGGAATGATGTTGCTAAGCTGAAATCCAAACATCACCAACCAGCTCTTGACATCTAAAAATCAAAAGAAAGCAGCCAAGTGAGAAGCACTGTGTGTAACAGAGAAAATAAAAAAAAATTAGGAAATCCATCTTTGACATCCTTAATTTCAAGTATCAGCTGAAGCTACAATTAATATTATAGTGTGGAACTTTACTGAACTGTAGCAATCCACCATGAACAGGCACAGGAAATCCTGCATTAAATTTGCCCTAAATAATTCATTAGGGATATACCACCTCTTTCACTCTTTTCCATTACAGCACATGAATTATCCAAACATTTTACAGAATGCAGTACTTGTTCCATCTCTGACAGCTCCTGATGTGGCTACTATATGTAACCTATAAACTGTATTGCATAATGATATTTTATTAGGTTAATACTCTAAAACCATCTGCAAAGTCCTTTGGGGAAAGTCACGGCTTCTCTTCTATGCCCTACTTCTATCAGCTGTCATCAGGTCTCAGGAGGCTCCATTAAAAGCAATGAGAAGCTGGATTTGTAAATCAGATGTCTAAATTTAGGCACCAAGAATATCCTGCCCTCCCTCCAGAGAAAGTAGGAGCTGTGTGGGAGGGTTACAGCTCAGCTCTGAGGTGAGCCTCAGCAAGTTCCAGGTGTAAACTCTGGAGGAAAACTCTGTCTTCAGATCTAGCTGAAAAAGCCAAGAAACTAAGTTAATAACAGTAATTCTTACTCAGCAGGTATTAAGAAATAATCATGTATTTTAGTTACCCCAATGATGCTTTCAACAAAAAAGAAAAGAGTCCATGATCCCACTTTACATTCCCGTTTCCTGAATTTCTGATAATTTTTGCTTAAAAATCTCCTGTCTTTCCCAGTGGCCATCTCTCCTCGCTGGCCTACACTGGCTCCTGATGCTGCTATTGCCACTTCCTGTGAGCTGAGCTGTTGCAAAGCCTGTTTTCCCCAAAAGCCTTTTTTCTTGTTCTTAGCCACTCTGACTCTAAAATAAGTAGTAAAACACTCTGCCTCTGCAAAGGTTTCTGTATCCATCTCCCATCACACAGTGCCTACTATATTTTTCCTGAACCTTTGGACAGCACAGGGTTATTGCTCTTTATAAGGCTTTGATTTATTTTATAGTAAAATGGTATCTCCTGAACCATTCGCTTCAGCTGCCCTAATTCCAGAGAAACCAGAGCAGGACCTAGATACAAACCAGGTACTCTTTTGCTGAGCTAATGTGCTTTGCAACACTGCACTTGCTACAGGAATTTGTTTTCATTAAAACCTGTGAATAAAGCAGTGTCAGGGGTTAACAGTAAGAATGGACTGGGTGGGGGAGGGTTTTTGGTATTTTTTTTGTTCCGCCTTTTTTTTTTTTTTTTTTTTTTTAAACTGTGACAACAAAGGTGCCACCATAATCGCTTCTTGTCGAAGATGATCTGTTTAGTCCCTATAACAACAAATATTTGCATCACTGATGAAGTATTTTTGCAGACTACAAGGTGTGTGTTGTCCCTAAACGCAATTTCTCTTTCTAGATGTCATCCAGTGGATGGATAAATTAAACGAATACAATTTCAGAATGTAGCAAAATACAATAACGTGATACTGAAAACCAAAATCAAAGGGTGGTGGATGAAAATAGGAATTTTGTTCAATTTAGGAAAACAGAATTTGATCCCAAGGTAATTTTAGTCACCAGTATTTTCACACCATCGGATACAAATCACATTATCTCCCAACTGCCAAGGAGCTCCCCTAGAACCTGTGGTGTGTACATTTACTATTAGGTTGTGATGTACTGATGAAACTTACTCTGGTTTTCTTTGAAGGAAATGCACACTTTTCTTGAAATTCAAATTACTGCTAAAATTAAGATCATTCCTTTTTAAGAATGATATCACTACCCTAATTATTGTATACTGCATATTCATGTCTGGAAAAAAGCTTTTCCTGAAGACATATTAATTACTTTTCCTTTTAGGAACTGCCAGCAGCTAGTTCAAGTACTGTGTGATGTTACTAAGTGAAAAATTATTCCTAATTAAGCAAGGGTTACAAGTTTTACCCAATTCTAACATATGTGATCAAAACTACTTTTGTTTTTCAGCTCTACACAACCCATAACATTTATTAGTCTTTCAGGATGAAATAATCTTAAAAAGAAAATCAAGGATTTCATTTTAAAGACTAAAGACTGCTTGCATATTAAAAGTTAAATGGGAAAAAGAGGTTTAATTAAATGCATTCTTGGTACTAATTCATAATGTGCCCATGGGCTCAGGTAATTTTGAAAGTAGCCCTGAAAGAAAGAGATCTGAGCAATTCTGGTTTGTGATTCTGAACCAACCTGTCAGTGATTTCTATACACGACTTCACTTTTCTTGATACAGAATTAGAATGAACACATCTTTATACAGTACCAGTTCAATAGGAAGAGCACTATGGCTGTGCTGAAATTCTGTATTCAGGCAAACTTATTTTTATTTTTTTTCCCTCCAGAATTCATCCTGGCTTCTCTTTTAGAGACCTTCATTCAGGGAAGAGCAGTATCAAGGAATCAGAACTATCCATCCCTTTTCATAGCCCCAAGAGGAAAATGGCCCAAACTTGATGGGACGATTGAGTAAAAGGCTAGTCAGGAGAAATTTGATTTCTTTCCAAATCAGCTTCCAAGCTGTAGTGTTATTTATTATAAATGTGATGAAGTCTCACCTGTTACATAATTCTTCAGATCCAGTTCATTGCTGAGAGGGTTGTTACTCTTGAACATATACAGATTGAAAGGAGCGGGTTCTTTGCCAATATTTTTCCACATGGTGTAATCGGGAGATGTCCAGCGCCCAGCCAGGACATCATAATCCCTTTGGGTAAAATGCACGAGTTTGGTTAAAGGATCATACAGCCCTCCATGGAACCCAATGACCAGCTGGAAATCTGGGTTAGAGTCGTAATAGATCTCCCCATAGGCCGTGTACTGGAGCTGCTTGATCATGAGCCCGTTGATGCTGAACACAGCTAACGGGGTGCCTGTGTTATCAGAGGCCACGTAATACTCCTCGCCGCTGCTGCTCTCCATTGCAAAGAGGTGGCCTTGCAGATCGTAGTACAACGAGGTGATTTCGGAGTTGGAATGATTGTAGACATGAGTGACCCTTGTTGGATTGTGAAGATCAGCATAAAAGTACTGCAGATGATGCCCCAGGTTGGTCTTGCAGGAAGCCCTTCGGCCCAGTCCATCGTAGCGGTACTGGACACTCCAGCCATTTGCTTTGTTGTAAGCTCTCGTCAGGAGCCCTTTGGAGTTGTACTCAAACACGTCCGCGCCACGCTGCCACAGGAACCCGTCGTCATCGATCTTGTAGGGGATGTCCCCCAGGCGCGTGATCCTGTCCCGGAGGTCATAGCGCAGCGGCATCAGCCGGACGCTGTTCCCAGGATTCAGGAGGTGCAGGTTCCCGTTCAGGTCGTAGCTGTAGCGCCAGGTGGGCCTGTCGTTGACTGCCACGCTCTGCAGCTGCCCGTCCCCATCGTAGTCATAGGTGTACTTGGTGGTGTTGGCGTAGGGACCGAGTTTGAGCTCCCTTTTGGTCACCCTTCCCATGCTATCGTACTGCACCGTCATCCAGTACATCAGCGACCGGAACATTTCGTACTGCACTTCTTTAATGCGCCCGTGGGTATCGAAGTGCTTGCTCAGCGTCATAACTGCTGTAGTGATAATTTGGTTGATGTCATAATAAATAACTCCAAATTTGCCGAAGTGCTCTACTTTGCCAGAAATCTCATCATAGCGGTAAAGGTCAACCGGAAGAGGCGTCTCACTTATGATGGGTTTGATGCTTGCGATGCGGAAGCTGTTATCATGATATGTATAATCGAACCTTGCATTGACCATTCCTTCTTCAGAGAACCTGTAGATTTGTTTGTCAACAAGGGGACCGATTTTCCGATAGCGAATCGTACAAGAAAAGCCTCCACTCTGCAAATTCACCATTTTTAGGACACCTGTAGTTTCATCGTATCCAAAAGTAACGGCTGTGCTGTCATAAACGATTTCAGACAGTTTGGATAGCTTGCCATACTTGTAGAAGACTTGTCGGCCAGTACCCAGAAATGATGTTTTCAGAATCCTCCCGTCATCGCTGTAATCAAAAATCACGGAGGCGTTGCTTTCGGGGGGGTTGTAGATATTCCTGATGTAGCCCACAGAGGTGTGAGTGGACATGCTGTGCCGAGCCACGCTGGGCATGGTGACGGCGTGCAGGCGGTCCGAGGAGTCGTACTCAAAGATGTACTGTCGCTGGCTCTGCAGCAGGAGCACCATCGACTGCAGGGAACACAACGACAAACAGTTAGCAGCTTTCAGCATGTGGCCTGCGAGAGGGCACCGAAGGAAGCTTTACTGGAGAGGCACTAATGTTAAATGAGTGCAAAGAGAATCAGATACATTAGTCAGGGGCACGGAGCTGCTCAGGGATGTTGTCAGATTGCCAGATGAGAGGATCTGCTCCTTGCAAATCAATAGGCTGACGCTCCACAGAAAGTGTAGGTTAGCAACCTGTGAGCTGTCCTCCCTGTAGGAGGACTTTTTTTATATTTTCCTTTTTTTTTCTCCTGGGGGATGCAGAGAAGTTAGATAAATGACTTGATTTATCTTTCTGCCAGCAGTTGTAGTTCACAACTGTTACTGTGAAATATGTGAGAAACTAAGCAGAGAGCATCAGCTCTGGTTTACATAGAACAACAAGAAGGGAAAGGGAAAACAATATGCAATTTTGCAGTATTTAAGACACTTTATGACTGAAGTGTGCTAATTAGGCTAAGTAAAAATGCATTACCGTACTTTCATTTAATAAGTAACAATTAGAGATGAATTACCTGTTTCTACATGAACCTTTTGTCAGGTTTAGTCATGCATTTTTGGGCTTAATTAAGCACAATTCATTGGGTTAATTTATGCCATTCCATGGCAGGAAAATATCAAAAGACAGACACCATGAACAAAGTATTTCCCATTAAAATTAGTCATATTCCACTGACTAATTGAAAAATAAGGAATTTTGAGGCCAGGTACAAAGGGATTGTTAACAGCTGAGATATATCCAATTGTAGCTAGTTTGTGTATGTGTCTGTTACGAAGCTGTACAGAACTTTGTCTCCTTGTAGCTCATGTCAGGAGGTGACACTGTTGGAAAATATACCAGTTTAAAATTTTTTGTATAACTTTAATCAGGGATTTTAGTTTGCCTTTGCCTTGGAGAAAAGAATTTTAAGAGTTTTTTTAGGAGATGAGCTTAACATTTCAGCAGAGTGGAGTAGTCCAAAAGGCACCTAAAAGATAACGGCCATCAGCAAAACATCGACGGCCATTGTCAAACATTAACGGAACATCAGCCCCAAAACTCACCCCTGGTGTGATCAGAGACACCAGGTCTGGGAAAAGAGAGATAAAAATGAAGACCCAATTAGCATCAGAGGCGAAGAAATCCAGATCCAATAGGAAACCAGATACTAAGGACTACACAACTTTGGACCAATGAACATTGAACCAATGAAGTTCTATGGGTTTTGACTGTATAGAGTTTGGGGAAAATCTTGTAAAATCTGTGTGTCGTGGAATGATTCTGTCTGCACACCCGGGCTATGTGTGGATGAGATAATTTCTGTGGCACATCCTGACCAGAACAACATCCTGGCCGGAAAATAAAGTAATTCCTTGACTCTCCAACATTAAAAATGTTGTTGTAGAGTTTTTATTTCTCCCTCAGTTTCGGTGACAACACACCACCACCTACGTTTTCCAGGTAGGTGTAGCTCCACACTTTGCTGTCGGCGAACATGCGCGCCACGATCCTGCCCTGCTTGTCGATATCCGTCCTCTCGCTCATGGCCCCGCGCTGCAGCCCCGCCAGGCGCCCGTTGAGGAAATAGGAGACGTTGACAGCGGCCAGGCCGCTGCTGGGCAGCCACAGGAAGGGCCGGCCCAGCTGGTCGTAGATGATGCGCAGGGTGAATTTGCGGTGGTCGTCGTAGATCTTCTCCGTGCGGATGTTGCGGTCGTAATCGATGGACAGCAGGTTCCTCCCGTGTACCTGCGGAAGGGAAGGAGGCTGCACTCAGCGCTCTGTGCCTCTGGATTTACAGTGGGAAAATGGGATGTGCAACAGGGAGAACCTTTGGGAAAAGTGCAGGATTCTTGTTAATTGGCTTTTGCTTTCTGCTTGGTAGTATATTGAAATATTTTTGAGTCTTTTACTGGGATATTTCCCATCTCCCTGCAAAGTGGGAGATGATACCGCACAGAAAAAGGCTCCCCTTAAGGTCAGAACAGACAGACATTCTGCATACTTAGGTCTTAAAGTGCAGAGAAACAAATTATTTTGCATGGCATATTTTTCTACTTATTCTATTTTTCTACTTTCTACTACTTTTCTTTTATTTTTCTACTTCTGCCATCAATAGTTTTTTGCCTTTTTCCCTACAATCACTCTAAGAACAACAGAAGAAATTATCATTTTGTGTCTTCACTGAGGTTTAGCCACTTGGCTTCTGTAATTGCAGCACCCTGCTTAGAATTAATTAATTTACTGTTTTCTTCATTTACTTTCCAAATATTCAATAGATTCTTCACTTGGGATGGGTTTAAAAATCCTGATCATATAGGCTGGGAAAGATGGATTTCTAGTGTTGAAAGCAAAAGTGCTATTAATTAGGTTAAATATTTTTCTTTTTTCCCCTTTTTTTTCATTATAATTTTCATTTGAAGTACAGCATGAAGTATTTCAGTGCCAGATTTATTTATTTAATTTTTTTAAAAAAAATAAAGAGCAAAACAGAGGCAAAGGAGAATAAGAATGTCAAATGGGGAGGCTTCTATTTATATTTTAGTGCTATAATGAGAGATACATAAATATATTCACTGAAGGTAAGCCAGAGAATTCAGGCTAATGCTGTAATCTGATAAAGCTTCTTAACTAATTTAATTGTAGATGCATCATTAATATAGTAGAAGTTTTTAAATTAGATATAATTTCAGAGCAATGACTACTTAAAAAGTATTCATCAGTTTCTGGGAATTTGTTCTTTAGCTTATATTTTACAGTGGCTTTGATTAAGCAACGTTTTCTCTTATCCAAAATTAAACTGTACATCAAAAAATATGTAAATTAACCCTGAGCCATTCTTGAGGACATAAAAGTTATTCTGTGATATATTCACTGGCAGGGGTAAACCCAATTCCCACCCCAACCAACTCAGTAGAAATTCAGTTATACAGACACATTTAAAATTAATACAATTTTGTGTTTGTACAGAAATAATTATTTCAAATTATCGCTCATTATCCTAATTTTTTCCATTAATGAAATTAATCTCTTTAACAGTTTGCATTTCCTCAGTGGGCAATTAAGAAAAAAAAAAAAAAAGCTCTTTTCTGTAGGTTTTCCCAAAGGTTATCCCAGCAACAACTTGCCCTGTGATTCACAGAAAAGATAGAGTATTTTTTCTTAAAACACCTTGGGGCAAAACAAGTCATATTCTGCTCTTCCATTGCAATGAAAACAAAGCCAGAGAAGCCAAACTCAACATCAGTAGCTTCTCAACTGGTTACTCTTGTTTGGTAGGATCTTGATGGCAGAGACATTAAAAAAACCCCTTTTCATCAGCAGAAGAGAGCTTTCACTTCTCAAAAACATTCAGCTATAGAATTAAAGGGTTAGGGCATGACTGAAATAGCCCAATTTCTTAAGGATGAGCGGATTTTCTAAAAAGAAAAAAAAAAGAAAATCTTTCAGAAAGATGATGAACTGAATTTTAGCTTTGGGGGTTTTGTTTGCTTTGGTTTTTTGTAACTTCTGAAGCTTCATAATCAGTCAGGATTTCTGGGGTTCGTTCCCTCCATTACAGTAACTGTAACTGTAATCTGCGTGAAGGAAAAACTGACTCCAGGTATCCTCTCTTTTCTCAAAAACATTTTAACAGTCATTTGGTTTTGCCATAGAAAACAAAGTTAGCAGGGTTTAAAAAATGATTACACAGCCGAGAGCTGCGCACACACGCAAACAGCACTTGGAGATGCACACACGAACATCACCTGCTTGGCTAATTCAGTAACTTCATTTGCATTTGTAAAATAAGTAAAAGCAGGGAGTGTAATTGCAGTCTCATATTAATCATATAGAAACCCAAACAGGCTGACTAATTCCCACCCTTGCTGGGAACACTAATAGCAGTCACGAGTATCACGAATGCAGATTACACAACGAGCCCTTTCTCTTTTGCTCTCTACCCACGTGCACATCTGGTTTTCCCTCGGCTGCTGCTGAAGTGGCCGCAGGAACGAGCCCTTGGAAAGGCCCGGCCACAGAAATCACTTACATGGTGCTGCACCACAATAAGAACTCTTCAGGTGGGAATCTTATCAAGACTTTATCTGAAATTACAGCAAGACACTGAACGTGTGGTGCATCAAAGAGCAGCAGGCAGTGGGGGGGAGAAGATAAAGGTGAAGTGCAGTTCCTCTCTCAGGTTGATGAAATGGGCTCAGGAGTGTGTGCAGAGACCAACATGTCCCGCTGGGATGTGCCTCGAGCAGGGAGGAGCAGAGCCAGGGCACACGCAGTGTAACTCACTCACTGCGTGAGGACTCACGGGGTCATCCAATAGTCTGGGTTGGAAGGGACCTTTAAAGATCACCCAGTACCACCCCTCTGCTCTGAGCAGGGACATCTTCAACTGCAACAGTTCAGAGCCCTGTCCACCTGACCTTCAATGCTTCCAGGAATGGGGAACCTACCACCATGCTGGGCAACCTGTGCCAATGCCTCACCACCTCACAACAGAAAATTTCTTCTGTAATACTAGTTTAAATCTACCCTCTTTTAGTTTAAAGCTGCCACACCTTGTCCTATCACAACAGACCCTAAAAGAACCCTGTCCCCATCTTTTTTATAAGCTCCCTTTCAGGACTGAAGAACAGGGGCATGGGGTCCAGCAAATACTCCTCAGAGTACTACGAGGTGAAGGACTAAGAGGTGAATCCCACGGAATGCCCACTCCTCCAGCAGCACTGATTGTGACCTGGGGCTCCAGGAGCTGGCCCTGGCTCTCTGTCAGCTCTGCAGCAGTGCCCTGCTCTGTGTCACCACGTGCCACAGCTGCCCCTGCGTGCCACCTGCTCCCCACAACGTTCCAACACACTTGCTCTGCTTCGTTCACTAAGCAATTTATAAAGATGAATTAGAATAAATGAGATGCAAATAAATTCTATGCTTTCTCCCTTGTTTTCAAATTTCATTTTCAGTCCACTCAACCTGTGATAATCTCGTAGTGATTTTCATTTAAAAGAGCTAAATGGATATGTGATTATTGTTACAGGAACTAACACCAAACAATTAAACATTGAGGTGTTGCTAGATAAAGCATTGTTTTGATTTGCATAAACATGATGCAAGAAAACCTATCTCAGGCAAGGTTTCAGCACTAAGATGTGTTTAACTTCAGCTAATTACCACAAGTACCTCTATTAAATTTTTAGTATTGAGAGTTAGGATTACAGCAATTTCATTTCAGCATCCTATTTATTTTTATTTTGAACACCTAGTCAAAATGCAGAGCTGATCTGTTTTCCACTTCTAATCAATTGCTGCAGGTCAACACATCAAAAATCAATTACACAGCCATGAAATTTAGTCATTAAGGATTAGCTGCTAATCTGTTTCAATTTTTTGTCTAACCTTCTCCCTCTCCCCAGTAAGTACATTCTGAGCATTTGTGAGAATAAGGAAAGCCTTGTTAACTCAACACTGGGAATTAGATGTTAAGCAATAGGAAAATATAAAAATTTAACATCCAAGTCATTTTTTTTTTGTAAATCACTACGTAATTGTTTACATATATTGCATTTGCTGTATCATCTTGAACACACTGAACTGTATCTTATGTTCAGTGATGTTGAAAGAGTTGCTAAAAGAAGGAGGACCTCATCAGCACTACATTTGTTTTCTGCCCAGTATCTCCAAGCCCTTCCAAAACTGCACATTCTGAACTAGCCCAGTCAAAGTGTTGATAGTGAAGGGGTGAAAACCAGGCCAGCAAAGCACAGAATGGGATTAATCCAGCTGCAGCAGATCTTTAATTTGGCAGGGGATGGATTACATGACCTGACTGTCTTCCTTATCCTATGCTTACGACTTTGTAATTATGGCAATTATTTTCCAATCGTGCCATTTGGGAAAGGGAATAAACACAACATGCCTGTCTCAGTGAGTCTGTAGGGGGATTTTACAGCAGCAGAACGCAACTGCTCAAGCTGTGGTCGTGTTTGCTCCTCAGCACCAGCTGGGAAAAATCTGCCCTGGCAGTTTTACAAGTGATGAGTGCTCAGATTCCCCCACCCTTGAGAGGCAGAGTGTTTTTCAGCAGCAGGGCAATGAAGCTGGGGAAGGCTCTAGAAAACATGTCTTTTGAGGAATGGCTGAGGGAGCTGGGAGGGGAAAATATGGAGAAAAGTTGGTTCGAAGGGGGACCAAATTGCTCTCTACAAGTCCCTGAAAGGAGGCAGAAGTTGGGGGTCGGTCTTTTCTGCCATATCTCAAGAGAAAGGACAACAGGAAATGGCCTTAAGTTGCACCAGGAGAGGTTCAGATTAGATATCTGAAAAACTTCTTTCACTGAAAGAGGGTTCAGGCATTGGAATAAGTCACCCAGGAAGGCAGTGGAGTCACCATCTCTGGAAGTGTTCAAGAGGTATCCGGATGTGGCACTTGGGGATATGGTTTGGGGCAACTACGTGGGGCTGGGTTAATGGCTGGACTAAATGATCTTGAAGATGTCTTCCAACTTTGATGATTCTGTGAATCTGTAATATTCTAGGTATTTTTACCAGTCTCTTTTGGAATACTTTCAGCCATGAAGCTCTACAGCTGATGGCAGCAGATGATCCATCCCATGCAGCCAACTGACCTCTCCTGTCACACCAAAGGCAATCCCAGAGTTGTACATTTTTAACAAGTGAAAGTAAGGAAAGCACCCTTCAAAACAAAAAATTAATTCTCTGCCCGAAGAAGAAAAGGCAATTATTGTAACAACAGGTTCTACTTACCCTGAGTTTTCTTCCAAACACAGTCACTTTGCCTTTAATCTGCTCCTTCCTCAGGCGCCATTCAATTGAGTTTAAACCATTTTCCATTGGTAGAGAAATATTACATCGTCCTATGGTGGGAGTGACAGTCCCAGCCAGGACATGAGGTTCGCTGTGAAAGCTAATGCTCATGCCATTGGCATACATCACTCTCAAAGTACCATTATTACAGAGCTGGTAGCTGTTCCTCACTTGATCTACAGCAATAATGAAAAGAAAATAATTTAGCTACTCCAGTCATAAAGAAAACATATAGCTTAATTTGATTGGTTTTTTATTGCACTCCTGTTGATGTTAAATGAAGTCAGCCTGCAATTACCATTTACGTGGTACTATGGTGGAAATTACAGATGTTACTGATTCATGTAAAGAACAGTAGTGTAACAGTGAGCCTGCAGAGAGATACTGTGTTTATTTCATTATGTTTTCCCTTCAGTCTTAATTGTGAATCAAAATGCACAGTGATATGTGTTGAACCACGTAATTTATTTCTGATATGAACAAAAACTCCTGAAAACTGAACTGCTGGATAAACAACAAAGCATTAAACTCCAGGACAAAAAAAAAGAAGAAGAAGATTGCTGGACTCTTTATAAGTAGGAAGAAGTAAGTGCCTCTTCTTTTTGTTTCCCTCTGCTTAAAAACTGTCTCCAAGCAGAGGCTTTGTAAAGAATTACAGCGTGGCTTTAAATCCTCAAGGTGTGAGGCTCCAGCAGTGCAAGCTGGCAGCCACAGTCGCTGCCTCTCCTGCCTCCCTGCCTCCCCAGCAGAACCACACTGGCCTGATGGGCACACCCGGCCTCTGTCGGAGGAGAGTTACAGAAACAATGCCGTGCTTCTCTGGCCGTGCGGCTCTCTGGCTGCTTGACGCAGCCAAGCCCATTCTCAGCCGGGATGGAGTGCCCCAGTGTGCAGCTGTCAGCAACACAGCAATGTTTGCCTGACAGAAGGACAGCATCTACGTCATTAATCATCTGGCATAAGAGAAATTAAGTCTTTGTAACCAGACCTGTCACGGTGTAGTAGTCTATAAATGTTGACATTTATGTCAGGAGGAGACTATTGTTTGATGATGATATTCTTATTCCGGTGACATTATATCTTAATTAAAGAGGTCCATCACTCACCAAATCCCTCTCAGTCTACCTGTGATAACTGATTCCATCAGACAATGCCTGGGCGGTGCTGGAAAGCTCTACACAAACCCTGAACCTGTGCTGCTGCTGCTGCCTCCTGCCACACCTGGGCTGTAACGCTGCTCTTGGCAGGGCCATCTCTGGCACCACGTCATCCACTGCCCTGATTGTTCTACACTCTAATTAATGGCAGTATATAAATTTGGATTATTTCTTCTCCTGGAAGGCTTCCTGAGCCTCTCCAGAAGGATCTCCCCCCAGGCAGCCACACCCAGCAGTCAGGCTGCATCTCTGTGGCACTGAAGCCAGGACCAATTTTGCAGGGAAGGACAGGGAAATATGAGTGCGTGAAGTGACCCTGACGCAAGAGGCAGTGGAAGGACTGCATTTCCCCAGCAGATAGCGACCACACGTACTTGACACAAAGCATGACTGTGAAATGGCTCTTACCTGTCCTGAAGACCTGTCATTTTAGGAATAAGTTTTATGGGAGCTTTTCTCACAAACCTTACACAGTTTCCCCCTGCTCATAAGTGTGCTAATGACAGGAATCGTTAGTGAATCGTTTCTCAAGCTGTGTGCGTGGTTAGGAGGTGTGCTGAGAAGTGTGCTTTGGTACCTTGAACAACTGTATAGGAAGCCTCCACAGAGGAGAGATTTGTGATGACCGTGACATCGTCATCCCGATTAGAATTCTCAATGTCGATGGTAATAGACTTTTCCATTTCTCGATGAAGGCTAGTTACCACTCCAGTGGGACGTGTTACATTGGTCAGACGCCCTTCATGATCATAGCTAATAGAAAAGTTAGTGAGAGCAAAAAAGCATGAGGATATATGTTCATTTCAATACCCAATGTATTAATAATGCACCACATTTGTGCAAAAAACCCAGACTGAAACAGATTTTCAAGAACATCCTGGCCATATCTATTTCTCTGTTCTTGAAAGAGTCTATAATGATGAAATAATACTTTTTAGAGATACTGATCTCAACTACATGGGTGTAAATCCAGGCTAGCATATTTTAAATTACTAAATTAATTAAATAATTATGACTATACGGAGTGATATTTGGCTCAAACAATTATAATTAGTAAATTAGTCTGCATTTTAATAATTGCATTTCACCCTAAGGAAGTGGACTTCTGATGGACACTGCAATAAACAATTGCATAAACTGCACATTTGCTTTTGAATACTTGGTGGAAACTAAGTATGGTCTTAGGTGACATATCAAGGAATAAACTTGCCATAAAGGATTAAAAAAGACATCAGCTTGACAACATAATAATTTCATTTAGATCTTATCTGTGGTATTGAACTGCATTTTGGGGTCAGTATTTTGGCTTATAAAGGTGAAAGATGAAAAGCACAGGATAGGTTGGAGTTGCACAAAGGGCAGCAGTCAGGACTCAGAAAAGACCTTAGATGAGTTAAGTGCTCCAGAGGCATAAAGAAAAAAAAAAAAAATAAATAAAAAGGGCTTTCCATGATTTTATTAAGTTTCTTTAGAGGTATAAAGCCTGAGGAGAGGGGAAAGAAGGAATGCTGCTGGAAATCAAATCATACCCTTTCCCCCTGCCCAGTACGCTCTACTTGTGTGCACACATTGCTAAAGAAGCAATCCCTTGGATCTTAAGGGCGAGAAATGGGGACCTGAAACAAAACCAGCATTCCAGTCTGACACTCTGCTCGCTGCAATTCTCTACTCGTGCAAGAGTCTCTCACCCAGCCGCTACCAGAACGCACGTGCTTCTAGAGAGCAGAAAGGCAAGAAAAAATGTCCTGTGTAGATAAAGGGAAAAGTTTAGGTAGAGATTGAAACCAACTGGTCATCCTTCAAATGCAGAAATCCAGGGAGCAGGAAGCCTGGAAGAGAACTGGTAAATCCATTGCACTGCCTGAGAGTAACAGAAGAGAAGAGGAGCACATTTAGTGTCATGGAGCTAGCTCAGTTCATTGTAGGCTGCGGTTAGCTGGAAAGATGAAAAAAAATCAGAGCTTTCAACATGGCTTTACCATTAAATCACTCAGAAACCTCAGATTAGGCCGCCTGAACTGTACAGCATTTCTAAAGAATTAATCCACAGGTTGGCTCCTCAGTTAAAACAAAGAAAATATATGACTTTCAAATCCATTGCAAACAATTGCACCCATTCAACTGAATATTGGGGAGGAAGGAAAAATCACCTGTGGAGCAACAAGCCTTACCAGAACCAATGGAAGTATTAGGCAAAGAAGGAAATCAATAAAACAAAGCATCATGCGACCTAAAAGGGACCAATAACACATTGGGTTCATTTAAGTAGCTCAGGATCAAAGAAAGATTAAGCAGCATGATTTTTCTCAATATAGTCACAAGTTTCTCTCTGCAGATACATATATTTATATATTTATATAATCATATCAACAAAATACTGAATAAAAGATAATGTTGAGATAAGCTATGAAAGTGGGTTTAGTTAAGTCTTCGTAAAGGTCTTAAAAAAATTTGAAAAGTGCTCAAAAAGAATAGCTAGAAGAAGAACTTGATCCAGCCAAGCATCTGTCTAGCAAAGGAAAAGAAAACGTACAAAAATTGGACCATTTGAAAAATCTCAAAGGTTAAAATACCCCTTAAGAGTCTGTATGTGGATGGTTTGTGATGGGCAGAGTGATGAAGAGAATACCCAGATGTCAAATCTTACAACAGAGACAATGTTATTTAGGACAAACTAGAAAAGTTTATGAATATCTCCAGTGTGACTCTGCAGCACTCGGTGTACTCCCAGGAAAACAGTTGGTGAAATTCCCCATCAGCAAATATATTTTAGGCAATGCAAATGAGACATTAATTTAAACTCTTCATTCACATTGCTGGGTTTTTAATTAACCTAGGAAAAATTCCTGGGGATTGCTGTGGGCTACTCACAGGAAATCTCTGTTCAAAGTGTAAGGGCAGTCTAAAAAGTAAATACGGATGTGGATGTACAGAGACTGAAGCAGAAAAATGAAAATATTCCAGTGCTATTTCAAGAAATCATTGTTTTACCCCTGCCATGGGGTGTGTTCCCAAGTGCTGGTCACAGTTTTGAAATCACCAACAGCAGAGATTAAAAGGGTTTATAAGCAAGTGGTGGACACACAACAAAATACATACAAAAGCACTCTCCTAGAAGATCTGCAGACAATTTCATTTACAAGCTAGACATATAAAAAATTCACTACTTAAATGATACACACACACTGTGATGTCAATATATAAAGAAGGCATTTCTGCTTTGGCCATTGCATCAAAATAAAATCTTATTTTAAAAAATACCTTAAAGGTAAAAAAATTAAAATTAATATGACAAGCCTTTTATGTACCACAAAACTTAAGTGACATGTTCCTGAGGGCTTTTTCTGTAATTCATGTATTATGTGAGAGCAAGTGCTCAGTAGAATACAACACCCAGACATTGATCTGAATAAGAAGAATAAATTACATATGAATTAAATAGTTATACGCTTCTCTTCTCCATGTGATGAACCTGGTTCTAATGAAGTAAAAACTGAAGTTTACAATGAAAAATATACAAATTGACCTGGAACTTCTTGGTGTCATCTCCAGAAGCAGTCACTACCTATCGCAGTCTGTGACACAGCATCAGCCTGGATGAACCAGATCTGATAAGGCAACCTGAACATCTTCAAATAAGGTGGGCTCTGGGTACTCTGCAATTCCTGAGCTTTTCTCACTGACCTCGGTTAGAGTAAGGCTTCATCCCGACTTTTTCTACTAATAAATAAAATTACAAGGGCAGACAACCTTTCTTAATCCCAGTATCTTAAAAACCAACAAACAACAGCATCTCCCTGTGCCCACTGCTACCTCACCAACACGTTGCTAACTGTGGCCAAGTCTCCCTTGCCAGCAGGCAAAGGTTTCCCAGGACAGCTCTAGGTGACAGCAGGCACAAAGCTGGTGGCTGACTCTGCCAGCCTGGTGGCTCTGAACTGGCCATGGCCAGCCCACAGTCACATCTGTAGTTCAACCTCGATGGTGGGACACAGCTGAGCGCTTGGCACCTTCTCAGGCAGCTGCAAGCATCTGTGCATGCCTTCAGCAGGCTTGTGACGGTGCCTGAGGGCTGCTCTCCCTTGTGCACTACTCTACTCCCTAGGCAGTGTTTGTGACCAGCATCTTGGTCTCTGGGGCTTGAGCCGTGTGCTCCCAGCAGCTCGTGGGTGGGGCAGGAAGGACAGTGCCACATCCAGCACTGCAGGAAGGAGGAACAGCAGCCTCTGGCTTCACACCAGGCACAGATCCACGCACACTTACATGCATGCCCATTTTCACTCCCTTTTACAACTGATTCAAGAAGAAAACTGCAGCATTCTCTCAGGCTGCTCCCTACACCAAGTGGAATACCACTGGGAACTGCTTCAAAGATCTGTGCTTCATGGCCAAGCCAAGCTTAAATTACCCCATGTGAGCCTGCTGGTAGCTGTTCTATTATTGAAGAGCCTTGGCTGTTCCTACTGCAAATGAGCTGCATGCACATGCACAGATGCTATCTATAGCACACACGTATGGAGTGTGCACACACAGAACCAGCTTGTGTCTGCAGCTCTCTGCATATGCAGATGCACGCCTTGATTAACTGCACAAATTTAATTCTGAGAGCATTTCCAGGGTAAAGTTTCAGATAAATGAAAGGAATATGCCCAATAAGATAACACGGCACTTCAGTGTCTGGTTGATATAAATGCACTGAAATAAATTTTTCATAAGAACTTTAGCTTGTGTAGTATTTTACCACTTAAAAGACTTCTGTTCTTTTCCAGTTCTGCTGCCATATTAACAATTTTGAGTGCTGGTTATGTCTGTATGAATGCATGAATGTAACTGCACAGAAAACTATTCTGTTGTCCTTATAAACTCTCATTAGCTATATACTTCTTTCATCTTCAATTGATATTAACTTAGAGCTACCAAAATTGCAGAATGATGAACACAGAATTTTTTGTTAGGAGCTGTTTCAAAGAACAAACAGAAACCAGTAATGAGTGGCTGCGGACTGTGATTGTTTAGGTTTGTATACTTGATTTAAATAATGTCTTTATGGTTCTCTCATCCATGGGCTCTATGCTTACGAGAATGTATGTGAAAATCTTTGAGAAAGTAAGTTATTTCTGCTGCCTCATCAAAGTCACTAATTATCTAAGTACCTCTGGCTGTAATATTAAGACCTAAATATGGTATTTAACTTCCACTGACCTGAGGCAAAGGTTGTGCATCTTTTCTTATTTGATCTTGGAAAAACATCTACAGCTCTTTGTACACATTAAATTATATTTTTAGCTGATCTCAGTAAGACATCAAAGCCCCTACCTTCTGTATTTCCTAAGGAATCATCATATAATTTTGCTAATAAACCATGCTAACTTAGCCCTTGGTGTGACTCTCGGACCCCAGTTATATCAGTTTTGAAACTGGTAACTTTCTGATGACCTTTTTTAGAGTTCCATTTATTTTCACGTAGCGTTTTAAATTACTTTGCTATTTAGTTGCCTAAAAGTAATTACTGGTGTTTTGAGAAATAACTAATTTATATGACTGAATCTTGGGCTATCTACTGAGGAAGAAACAACAACAAAAAACCTTCCTAGAAGGGCATCCACATTTCATCAGCAACAATATGAAATTTTATTCTGTCTGGTCCAGTGAGCTCGTAATCACCAGGTAATACCTTCACGTGGTCACGTAACAGAACTATTTTTGTAACGAATTTGTGGAAAAGAAAGAATCTTTGCAAAAGACTAAGGAAAAAGCCAGGCACTCGCCATGTGAAGCCCCAGGCTGGAGGAATCCGTGGTTGGGTGTGCAGGGCCCCACGAGAGGGCACTGCTTTCCTTCGAACGGAAACCAACTGCAGCAGCCCTGCTGTGCGGTGCAGACATTCCGAGCGGGCTGAACACTGCTCCTTCTTTTCCTGCATTACTTACGTTTTCTCCAAACAGAGAAAACAGGTGGCCAGGCTGGATGCATCAGTAAACTCAGAGGTGTGCGCCATTGTTAGTCTGCAACCTTGAAAATAAACCTGCCCTTTAAAATGAAATTTAAAGCCCTGTTCGTATTTTCTACTCACTGATTTGGGCAGTGGTATTTATTAATGATTAATTAAGTAATTCAGACAAAATATATGGCATCAGACTTGCCATGCCTAAAAGATATTTTTTCAGTATGTCATTTAGCTTGTCTTTTTAAAATTGTTTCCATCAAGAAATGGTAGTAAGACTACTAAGAATAGGATAAATATTAATAAAAATCTGACTAGTTTTTCTAGGTTTTTAATATACTTTTGAACTTCATCTCTTCAGATGAATTTCATTTAAAGAGGAAGTTCTGTCTATTTAATCTATATGCTCACGAACACCAGTGTGCTTTTGGGTTATCTACAAATTATGGAAGTTCCACCAGGGGTCTGACAGATAGCTGGAGATCTAATTTGCTCACTTGTCTCAGGAATGAACAATCAGTGAAGTTAATCAACATTTTAACCACCATGAGTAATATATGAGGCTGAACAGAAAGAGAGATAATTTGAGTTCCAAAAGAAGCTGCAGCATGAGGGTTCCTAGAGAGAGGCAGCTCGGTGGGAGCCGCGGTGGGAGCGCTGGGCTGCTCTGGCTGTGGGCTCTGAGCAGCCATGCTGGCCACGAGGAGCAGCTGAACTAACGCGGGGCTCTGGCCGTGGCACACAGTCCTTTGCGCTGGACGGGGAGGAGCTGCCCCCAGCTCAAACCCCGGGCAGGGATTTAGGTGGATCAGCACCCACCCAAAGAACCCAGCACCACTGACCCAATCATGAAGCCACTCAACCGTTTCCAGCACCGCACAGGACTGAGGTGCAATGGCCTGACTCAGTATCAGTGCAAAACCTACAACAAATTGCAGCAGGGTCAGTCTAGGGCCTACTCACTACCATTGTAAAAATAAATGTATGCTTAATATATCCAAAAACATTCTTACTCATAAAATGTTGTCCATCCTGTTTCATCACTCTTCGTTGCTAAGAGACCACTGTTTCCATTATATGTCATTAATCCGAGCTCCAGGGTCTGTGTTGAGACCAGCTTGAGTCCACCATTAGTGCCAACAGCCAGCGTGACAATCTGATTATCCGGCATCAGTAAATGGCGGGGCATCCCACTGGCATCCCGACGCACCTTCAAGGAGTTGCCATTGTTGTCCATCACCTCCGTGACATCGTTATCGCTGCTATAGGTGAAATTGTACAAGTATTCCCCGGTAACGAGGCTGAGAGTGTACTGGTGAATCCCGTCAGCATTGAAGACATACAGCTCCTGTTCTCCTGGAGATGCAGCTTCATATTGGTTAAAGGAATTAAGAATGGGCCTGTTTTTACTGACAGCCCTAATGCGGATATTTCCAAGATCAGCTATGTAGATGGTACCATCTGGGGCCACAGCTAAGGAAGATGGTGAATTTAAGATGGCATCAGTGGCATACCCATCATCCCCAGCATAGCAATTACAGTTGACATCATTTTTGCAATCACAGTCTGAAGCTGCCCCTGCAAGAAGGCATATTTCTCCATTGGTAGTTACCTGGCGTAGCCGATTAATTTTTTTTTCATCTGTCTCACTGATGTAAAGAACTCCTGTGTGTGAGATGGCAATGGCACTGGCTGATTCAAGTGCAGAATGAATAGCCAGTTTGCTAAGAGAGTAGTCTATACCAGGAACCTGGCAGTGCATGGGGCGTCCAGCAATAATGCTAACTTGATGGTTTTCTGTGATCCGTAAAATAACATTGTTCTCTAGGACATAAAGGGAGTTGTCCATGGGATTGACAGCGAGATCAGTAGGCCACTCCAGCCGTACCTATGAGTTGCACAAATTATTACTGTAAAACTCGAAACTGAAAAGTACACTCCTAGTGTTTAAAATTCCACGTGTAACGACAGCAAATTAGTGAGGGGTTTATAGCGTAAATCATGAAACCAAGTCATGAACGGCAACTATTTCAAACAATTATTTTGTTTTTCGGAAATATTAAAGCTATGTGCGGTTGTAACTTTGGCTAATTGTGTTTCTGTGCAAGAATGAATGCCACATTGTGGAAGCTCTACAATAATTACAGAAAAACAGGCAATTAAGACAATAACTCCCATTATCTCAACCTTGTTTCTCTATAGTTGCATAAATAAACTGTGTTAGCCACAGTAAAAAGGATGGTTCACCCATTTCAGTAACAAATCAAATACGTTATCATCTTGTGCTGCATAATGTATTTCTTAAGTGGCCAGGCAGTCATCCAAAATAGATACCCATCTCTTCTAAGGCAGAGAAGAAAATAAATGCAGTAAGAGTCTACCTGGGTGACATCCATGCTGGAATCACAGCTGAGAGGTCGAACAGCAGTTAGGTCATTGGAGCCCAGCAGGGTTGATATAATTCCGTTCTGATCCACTTTTCTAATCATAGTGGCATCAACAAAATACATGAGTCCGTACTTATCCACTGCAATTCCTGCAAATATAAAAGCCAGGCATCAGCGCAGCAGTGAGGCTCCTGGCTTCAGGTAGGCTTTGTCTTCTTTACAAAATGGTGACATTTGTTCACTTCCCCTGTTCCTTCCTCCCTCCCAACCTGAGCACACGTCCTGCAAGCCTCCAACAGCCCATAGTTCTGCCAGAGAAATGGCATCAAGCAGGTTTATCCTTCAGGGCTTTAAAGAAAACCACAGAAATCCCTGAACAAGCCAAAGAAGTAGCAGAATGCATCAGCTTATTCCTAGATTCAAACTCTCTATGATACATTACATAAACCCAATTAAAAATTATCTCCTAATTTCACTCAGAAATCTGAGGCATCACTTTCTTCAACTGAAGGATGTAATAAGGATGAAGAATTTTTAGAAATCCTTTAAAATACCTTTAAAATTCCTGGAAAACTAGGAGGACATTGTATTATTTCTGGATGTTTTTTTTAATTCTTTGACCTGTTGCAGTAAAAATACGGAAAGAACATCTGGTGTTTCCAGATGAAGACACAGGAGCTGCCAGCCTAGAAAAAAGGGAAGGTTCAATGCTTGTCACATTGTGAGTCCTTAGAGAGGAAAGGCACCGAATGAAAGGGTGCTCCTTCGGAGGAACAGACGGATGCTGCTGCCGGTTGGGAAGGAGGGCAGCCTTTTTATCACTTGCCTTTCCTGCTTTGATTTGGTGCACTGCCTTGTCCATTTCTCAGGCTGAAAATAAAATATTGATCTAAAAATTCTGTCTTCAAATTGTTGTAGTGCTCGTCCTGTTGGGCAGTGAGAGAAGATACAGCTTCATCTTTTTAATTTCTGTGTGTTAACTGAGACTACTTCCTATACAAAGAAACTGGACTTTCCATTTTTGTGTACCTTTATGATCATCTGGTTATTTTCAACCACTGAAAAAACCCAAAGATGTTTGAAACACTTGGAAATACACTTGATTAATTCATCCATACAATTAAGATGAAACAAGAGAGGAAAAAAAACTTAAAAAGAAACACATCCCTAGATCTCTAGATCATCTTGAAAACTTTTTGTCAAAAATTAGAAACTGGAAAGGGTAAAAATACTTTTATTTTTTTCTCTCATTCTGAAGAATAAGGAGGTACATAGAGTAAAAACTGAGAGAAAAGCCATAGCAAGCAGTATCTCTCCCCAAAGACTGTATCTCAAACAGTAATTTGTTTCCCAGTTTACATGCTTGCTTCTTGGAGTGAGCGGTACCCTGCTAATTTGTGTTCTGTTCTCCTTTTGCAGCACTCAGTGTCGGGGTAATAAAGTTTGCTTTAACTACACAACGCACGAACACTTGCCAATCCGCTGTAATTAAAGCCCAGAATAAAAATCACCGAGCAAGGAGTGATTTAATTGCCAGATAATTATTTCCACATCCAGCCTAGCTGCACGCAGTCATTTTCTCCGGCTTCTTCTCCTCCTTTACCTCGAGGGCTCATTAGGGTTGCGTCCACTGCCTTCCCTCCATCCCCACATCTGGCTTCGTCAAAGGGCAGGCACTGCTCTCCCGTCCCTGCCACCACTTCAGAGTTACCAGCAAGGTCCTTCGTGCCCGTGAGGGACTTGACTTTGTAAATCCGTCGGCTATTGGTGTCCGACACGTAGAGCGAGCCTGAAACAGGGTCCACGGCCAGATAGTATTTATGAGCGGGATTGTTGCTTTAGAGAAAAAGAAAGCATAAAACAGAAACAGCTGAGCAGTCTAGAAACTTCACAGGCTTTCAGAGCTTGGGTACTCATCAGGCACAGAAAGATCTGGAAAGAAAGTCTGACACCTTTGTACAGAGGTGAGGCCTGAAGGACCATCACCTGAGCACCGAACTTGATTAGGGCCTGGTCAGTGTTCAGAGGGATTGTAATTTTAAATCTCACTCATCCTTCTACACTGAACCTTGCACAGCAGAGCCCAATAATCCAGAGCTGCACAGCGGTCTTTGCTCTTGATCTTTTTAGCCCTTTAGATCTGCTCCAGGTCAATTCTCCTTGGCTTATTTGTTTCCCCCCTCCCCGCTACCTTGTTTAACTTCCTTTGGAAGCAGAAGTCATAGGAGTTAAGATCAAAGAATCGGCTTCTGAGTTACGTCGATTACGCCACAAGATTTGTGAGGTCTTGTATAAATAGGAGGCAGAGGCATAACAAATTTATTTCTAAAGCAAATTTGTTCTCATTCATTCTTATCAAGAATCTTATTTACAGCAGATGAAGTTGGTTTTATGCCTAAAACCAGAGACCCCAAGTGTCTGACTTTAATTCCAAACCTTCTGTTATCAAGAAACTGGTCCTCAGTTTGTGATTGGAATGGGCGCTCATATGGAAAGCTACTTCTCTTCTAAAATATATGTTTTTTGACAGCTTGTCACATTTTGGAACTACTTTAGCAAATCATCTGCAAATTGAGAAATGTCAATCTTCACAATGTATATACATTCACACACACAGAACTGCAGTGCAGAAATATTTTCAAAATCTTGCCTGGCTAGTTCTACTCAGTTTATTTGGATTTTAAGCATGATGTGAGTTTTCCAGCCTTTGGAGCCTATGGGTGAGCGTAAATAAGGTCAATGGTGGTTTCAAAGCATAGAAGACAAATGAAGACAGGAAGAAAAAAAATGAAGGTTACTTACCAGTAACCAGAGATATTTGCCTCCAAATATCCACACTCCTAGTTTCATGTGGCAAAAGTGCCCATCTCCAAGAGTGAGGATACACAGAGGAAAGTTATGATGGACATAAGCCATTTCTTGATCAGAATCGCTGGAACTATAAAAAGGCCACTTTCGGCAGATGGATCCATCGGCACACAAAGATAACTGTGGTCATGTGGTCATGACCAGATTTGGAGGAATGAGGAGGCCCCAAAATATCACTTTCTACAGTTATTTTCCTCTATGCCAGTCTTTGACATGCCATGGGTTTAGGTCAATAATGGTTTGTTCTAAGACTGTAGAAAGTAGGAAGGAGATTGGTTTGACCGCAATTCAGTAGGCAGAGGCAATACCATCTGCTGAAGTCTAGGAGTGTAGAAATTAGAGATGAAGAAATACAATAAACAAAAAATACTTGGCAGGTTTATTTCATGCATGGATCTCAAAGTACTTTAAAAAGATGGGTGTAGCACCCATTTTACAGAGGAGGAAACTGAGGCACAGAGAGGTTAAGTGGTGTAGACAAAGTTATGCAGGGAAACTAGTGACATGCTTGAGATTAGAGCACAATCTCATTATTCCCCACGCTCCTCTCCTTATCTTCAGCAGCAGACTGCACCTCTTCACTACACCCTTATCACATTCCTTCTCATCCCTCCAAAATAATGCTCAATCTTCTTTGCAACATGGAAAAATAGTTCTTTCCACTTTAGAGATTCCTCCAGTCTCTCAGGTATCTGAGCCATACAAACACCTGCACGTTTGTCATTGCTTTGAAGCTCTGCTCCCTTCTCACCCCACGCTTTCCCCTGACACTGAAGAACACTCTGCTGTGGCTCTGGTGCTGTGCTGTACCTCACTAACACACCCACACGCAGCTCAAGGCTGCCCTGCATGGCCCTGCATGCCTTTTGCATGGCCCTTCTGAAACAAGGCACTCCACACAACCTTGGCCAAACGGGGATCTGAGGCAGGCACAGACTGGGGCTGGGCACAGACACTGCTGCCGGCACCTGGAAGCGAGGGCCCTGCTGGACTCAGCAGTGAGAGCTGCTCACACAGTGCCCAGGGCAGCAGCAGCCGCCCTGCAGGAACGGAAGGGTCTCTCCTGTTTTCACACATGATTTTCCCAGCCTGTGCCCAACCCCTGCCTCCCCTCTACCCTCAGCCAGCCCTAGGTGTGCCCTGCAGCTACCAGGATGGGGTAAGAAATGAGCCAGGGTAAAGAGCAATGGCAGAGCATGGGCTTATTTCCCTCTCCTCTCCTGCAGTCATGGTGCATCCATGGAGCTCACCCTGCCTTTCTCCTCTGGAATCTCCCGCAGGGAAGCTGTGCCAGGGAACTTCGGTTCCAGATCAGAGAGCAGCTCACTGGAGCTGCAGACCTGTTCCATACTCCTTCCCTCTTTCCTGAGCTAGCTAAGGGAACACATGGTGGAAGACTCTCCAAGGAAATTTTTGAGGGACTTTGGCAGAAAATGACTGCTGGAAGGTAACATGCACTCCCTGTGCTCCCAAAGAATCAATGAGACTATTCCCTCAAACAGGGATTTGTTTTATAAATGAGTGGTCAGTATTTCTCAAACTGGCGTCTGAGCAATTAAAGACCTCTGCCTCTCTTTTCTCTGCGCCGCCGTAATCTTTCATTTGAATTATAGGAGGCCAAGGATTGTACCTTGTTTTAAAAGATTTTCCATGGCATTCTGTGTTGCTCAGAGGCCTCTGCCAATAATGTCTGTGCCTCCAGCCCCACCAGGGAATGTGTGGTCACCACCACCTGCAGCCTCACTCTGCTCTCTGAGGGAGCCAAGTGCAGCTCGTTCTCCCTGCTCTTCTCACGGATGCCTCAAATTCTTTTTCAACAGCAGCTTTTCTTTAAATTTAACCAAAAGAGAAGCTGTCCAGAGCAAATCTCTTAAGCAGCTGAAAAATTAACTAGGCTTAGATGAAGCATAGGTGAGCCTTCGGCATCACCAATAATCATTACCAAATTGTGAATGAATTTATCCAGATAAGAATATTTAGGGGTGTTACACTTACTATGCCAAAATATGTTGTTAACGGGAAATGATCCTGTTTAGTCCAGACCATCTATTGCATCAGCTTGTATCACAGAAATGGAAAGTATGGTTTTAAAAGGGTAATGCACAGGACACTATGAAATAGTTTACAAGAGCTCTTCTTGTTCTTGCCCTTGATTTTCTCCAGGGTGAAAATCCTCCCTGTCCCAGGTGTGGCATGAAAGGAGGCACGAGTGTTTCCTATAATGCAGCCATCCAGAAGATCTGGTGTTCTCCTCCTAACATCCAGAAAAGTTGTGCCTCCCTCCTGAATCTCACGGTGACTGCATCTGGTGGTTGCACACAGCCAGCCCCACAGGCCGGCTATTAAATGTGTTTGACAAAAGAAATATAAACTAAATTATGGCAAAGGACAGCGGGTTCCGAAAATCATTAATGACCAGAAAATGAGTTTTTGACCTATATGCAGTCATTAGTGCTTTTGTGAACCTTTCTGGCATTTGTGAAAATGCTGTTGTAGTTTACCTTGACCATTTAGACCAATTATAGACAGCAGGGAGAGGTGTTTATCTAGAAGTTAGCTTGGGGTTCATTATACTTGCATTCTACTAGAAATTTCTAATTACTGTCAGAACTTATTGGCTGCTTTTTGACTGCATTTCATAATTGCTAATGCTTATCATATTCATAACACACAATTAGCACATAAAAATGTTTCTATATATGGTACATGAAGAACATAACATTACACAAGAAGCACAACACAAAAAGCAAACACAATGAAGCAAACGAACCATATCAAATTATATGGGAAAGAGCTCATGTCTTACCTATGTTTAAACTCTTTATTTCTTTATAGAAAGGGAACAGAAGAAAAAAGAACAAACAGTTAGCTGAAGAATAGATGGTAAAGCAAACATAGTATTTGTTTTATTTTACAAAAGGACATAGGAGAAGATATCTCTTTTCAGCACTAGCCTTAGCTTACTTTACAGATGAAGAGTGACTGGGAGGGATAGAGCTGGCAGCTAATTCCCTACAGGATACCCCTGCCCCCACCCCCCTCCCCTCATATTTAGGAAACTTTCTGAACCACTGAAAGAACTTGCACGTGGAAGTACGTGTGGCTTGGGGGCTAGGAGTGAGAGAAACTGGCAGTTCTCTGAATACAGAACTGGGCAAGGGGAAGCACTGGGCTTAGGATATTGCCTGCCAGTTGGAGGCAGCCTCTTTAATCAAAATAGTTTTCCAACAGGCAAATTTTTACTATTCAGTTTATTTTTCTCTCCTCCCAGTCTCTAAAATAATTGCTTAAAGCAAGTTTGGATGCTCCTCGGTGTCTGTTTAATCAAAGCCAATGTTAGGGCAAAAAGGCCCCTTCTAAGTGAGCAGTAAGGTTCTGTACAATGGGAGATAAACAGCGTTAACTGACCCACAGTTTACTGCCCAGACACAAAGGAAAAGTGCTCTCTACTCCCCACGAGAAAGTTACCACATTCCCCTCTCGCACAGCATTTCACTGTGCTGATGTAATTTCCGTGTAGGGACATGCACTGAACAGAGCAAAGACGTTTGTGGCTCCTGAGCTGCAGCACTCCAGGCACAGCTCCCAACTTGCAGCCCCAGCGTAAAGCCCAACATGCAACGCTTGAGTCAAAATTGGAGTCAAAATTCCTACTGAGGAATGCAGGCCATTCCAACCAGGCACCTTCACAAAGGACAGTGCGAAAGAAATATGCACACTGGGATATTCTGATGTGTAAGGCTACTCGAGATCTCTAGGGGCTAATGCGAAACCAAAAGTACATCAGTTGTGCAATCCAAACAAAGTGATGTATTTGGTTTGTCATGCTTGTGGACACACTGGTTGCAACACAATCCAAACTACTTGATATGAGCTGAAGACTGCTCTCATTCACACTTAAATGGCTCAAATCTTCAAACTCTTACCCGTGTAACTCGTGCAGATTTCAAGATGAGCAATGAGTCACAATTACTGCTATAGATTATGTTTGCTGGAATGGACCTTAATTCCCTTTAGAGGAACTGGGGGTATAAGACACCATAATGTAATCCTAAAGTCTGTAAATCCTAAAAATCTGTGTCAAGTCCTTTGCAGTTGGTCCAACAGCACTCACAATGCATTAGCTTCATTGTTCATCGCTTATGGTTATAACAGAAGCTAAAGAAACTATGCTTTGGAAAACATACTTTCATAAAGGAGAAGGTGGACAGCAGATAAAAGCCCATCTTCTGTTTCTTTGCTGATGTCCTTTCCCATTTTCCCTCACACATGATGAAAACCCAAGTTCTCTCTCAATCCCTCTCACAGAGAGGGAAAACAAAGCACTCACGCTAAAAATGTGATAAACTTTGAGGCAACGTTTTCAAACACAAGGTGGGCCAACCACCTGTCCCTGGCTGATATTGGTGAGGTGCATAAAAATGCATGATAAGAAGTATCCTAACCTGAAAATGTTTCTCTTCACCTATAAAGCTGTAGTCTTATTTGCTAGAAAGTTAAAAAGAACTGAACAACTTAGGAAAAAAAAAAAAAAATTAGCATATTCTATATAATGCAGAGTTATAGTGCATATTGATATAAATATTTATAGCAGGTCACACTTCCATGCCAGCTACCTTCTGTGGCTTAAACTGAGCTGCTAGCAGAAAGCACTGGATGATCCATGACTTTTAAAAAAAAAAAATATAATGAGGCAGCCTGATGGTGTATGAGGTAGGTGTCAGAGAGTGATTTCAGAGTTGAATTGGCCTGAATCAGATCTCTTCTTTTCTATAGAATCAGAATTCACAATAGTGACATCAACAGAATGACATGAATGGAAGAGAGGTGTAAAATAGAGCTAGGCCTCCTATTCTTTAACAGTCCAATCATTTTGTGCTTTTTCCCACTAATTAAAAACTAAAAGTGCAGTGGAAGCAGAGGAATTGATTATTGGTCATATCATTTAAAAAAAAAAAAAAGACTTGTGACCTAAATTCACTCAAGGTACTTTGCAGCTATATCCAATTTCCAGGAGCACTAATGCTCCTGCCTGAGTGGGCTCCAGGAGGGTCAGCAGACGGCCAGGGCACGCTATTTTCCCTCATTTTTCTGCAAATACTCAGTAGTGCTGTATGTATAAGGTCCAGTTACATGAGTTAGGGTTTGAAGCAATAGCTCTTGCCTCTCCTAGAAGAATGAAAAAAGGAGATGGAACAGAAATGGGTGAAGTGGTACACTCTACACTCATGCCTTCCCTATTAAGTGATCAAATCTTAAGGTTGGAGGGGGCCACGGGACAGGGGGACAGAGTTACAATCTTAAAAAGAGTTCTGAGGGTGCAAAATGACTCTGTGTGTCAGCCTGAACTGCACTTGCCAACCTACAGAAATAGACTCACAAGCATGGAAAAGAAATGTGAAAGTGAATCTCGAAACCACCGGTGGGAGAATCTTCCCTCTGACCTCGTGAGACTGTTACACCTTTTCCTGTCCCTGTGGCTCAGTACCTAAGGACAGTCAATTCCAGTTTTCAGACAAAACTAAAAGATAGCACTGAGGGAGGACTGAATCAGTGATCACTAACGAGACGGAAGCAGAGGGTTTGTACTTTCTGTACAAGTTGATTTGTACTCTCAAGTCCTTCTCTTTAGTCACTGCTCTGGTAAGGTACAGACTTTGAACTATGCATTTCTGTGCCCCATTTCTCCACTGGAATTTAAATAGGTTGAAAGTGACAATGTTTTTCAAAATTATAAAAAGTAATGGTAAAGGCTGATTGAGCACAGGCTCCAGAAGCGAAACGCTGAGGTTAAACCTTACCTCAGCTCCAGTATGCTAGTGACATTCCTGGAGGGGAAGATACGCCGAATATAGTTAAAATCCCCAACAAAGAGACTTCCATCAATACCCACTGCCAGCGCTACAGGGGCCAAGAGCTTATTTCCTTCTGCCAGACCGTTGCAGCTCGGACAAGAAATGCTTCTGCGGCGCCCGTTGCCCATGATGCTGGTTATCACAGCTGGCTGCTGAGTGAGAAACTGATTTTCTCCATTGCCTTTGTGCAATATACCTAAGGACAGAGAGCAGAAGAAGTGGTTATTACCAACATTCATTGCAGGGGACTTCAGGCTGTTCTCTTTTCAGCAGCTGCTTTTAAGGACTGTACATTGAAACGACTCCGGCATTTGGTTTTTCAGTGGTGCAAACGGATTTTTCAGCAGTAAAAAGAAAGGTGTAATGAAGATTCAGTGTTAAAACCTACACACACACACACACACACACACACACACAGACCCAAACCTGCACCCAGAGTCCTTTGGTATTCACTATGAAAGGAAACCCTGCCACACAGCTCTGGCCTGGGGCTGTGGTTTAGGCTGTTACTGACTCAGTGGAGAAGAGCTGTTCTTTATTTGCATGCCATTCCAGTTTCCAATACCATGTTTTGTTTGGAATTCTGTGCCAACCTTACTGTTCTCTTTCCACCTCTCAGTCTTTCACACTTTTTTAATGGAAAATGAAAAATGAGAAATGGAAGCACCAGAGAAGATGATAGCACAGAAAATGAAAAGATAGGAGAAAGATGAAACTCCCAGAAGGGCTGCTAAGGATCAGTGATAAAAGGCAGGAGGGAAGCTGGTGGTACAGATCTCTATTAGGCTTCAAGGAAATACCTTCAAGATAGGATTTATTTTCAAAATATTTGTTCAAAGAGCAGACTCCTGCTCCAAGAAGGGAGTGGATTTTCTGACTGAGTGACCATAGTCTATGTTATTAAGAACTGGGGAAATCTGGCTGGAAACTTCCAGCCTCGTGTTCTTGCGGAAATGAAGTTGTATGACCCTAACGTAACTGGCTCCCCACTCGTGACAACACTCGCTGTTGGCGTGTCCTACCCAAATGTGGATCCACCACCCAGCACTGGAAGGGTGCTCAAAATAGCCTGATCTTGCCCATTCTGAATGATACTTTGGGTTTATTAAGCAGAAATACACTTTGTTATTTGTTAATGCAGGGTCAGCAGGAAGGCTGCAAACAACACTTTGCAGGGAACAAATAAAATGTATGCTAAGCAGTCAGTTCCCAAAGAGTTGTTGGTAAAATACGAAGATCACGAAGATTCAGCTTAGGATATAGAAAGACAGAAAAAAAAGTGAGGAAAAAACAAGCAGGTGACTAATGAGAAAGACAAAGGAGACTCAGTATCTCGTCAGACTCGTACTCCTTGTAAGCGCCATTTTCAGGTTAGGGGGGAAAAAAGGTCAAGCAAAAGAAACCAGGAACAGAGGTGGTTAATATGAGGAAAACAGGGAAAACAGAAAGATATTGCAGGGGAATAAATGAAAAGAAGAATAGAGGATAAAGATTAGGACTTTAAGAAATTCATGCCATGCAGAACAGTAAAAAAAACGTGTTGAAATTCTACAAAAACTTTATGACTACTGAAATATATCTCATACCTTAGCGAGCTAAAGATGAAACAAAAAGAGTGGAGAAATTGAATTTTTGAAAGTGTAAATTTAATGCAAATAAGAAGTGTTCACAGACAAAACTCCATATAGGACAGCAAACAAATGGAATTAAATGACTCACCACTCTTGACATTGAGTACATGGTGTTTATCCAGAGACCATCCTCCTAAGTTTGAAGGATCCAGTTCAAAGCCTTGCAGCAGTGCTGTCCTCTTCTCCCATAAGATGAGACTGGGGCAAGTCTCATATTCAAAACCCACGGACACTGAAATAAAATAAAATCTAATATACTTGCTGAACAAACACTGAATTAAATGTCCAGAGCACATTCAAATCATTGAGCATTCCAGTTTGCCAGCCCTCTCAAGTAGATGGAGTGATTGTATTCCTCACTTTTATTTTACAAGATTATATTCAGGTCTTTGACTAGACACAAATTTGAAACTTCATTCACATCTACTCTGCAGGGATCTGATCACTTCTATTTTAAGAGCTCACATTGGGAAGTGATGGGTTTGGTGAGAGGAGAGTGAGAAACACGGTTTTTAAAATATAGTAAAACTGTACTAAATAATTATAAATATCATCTAACAGGACAAGATAAATTCTTACTTTGCCAGATGTTCACAGCATTTATTTAGTGTATTCATTTTACATACCATGTACCAAAGGGCAGTGAAAACTTGGTGTGCGTTTAAGCACAAGTGCACTGTAAGCATTACTCAGGAATGCAATACCCCATGCAATAACATAAGAAAGAAAAGCTATAGCAAAGAAGAGCTTCGAAAACAGAGAAAATAATTAAGATTTAAAAAAGAGCTGTTCTTTCCACATTGGCACAGCTCTGATGCTCATTTTCACCACTGTTGTCATCAAAACTACTCAGATATTCAATGAAAACTGAAAAATATTATGATGATCACTCTTTTTCCCACCCACTAGAACCAAGCTAACTAAAATAGCCGTAGAACTACAAGACTGAACAGCATTAGAGGAATGGCATTTTCATTTCAAATGTGTTATACCACAAGAGACTACAATAATGGCACTGCAGACTGCCAGCCAGGCCAGCACAAAGATCATTTTGTAACTAAAGAAAATAGAACTGTAATGATGGATTAGGCTTCACCTAAGTTCCTCTGGCCAGTTTTTCCTATTGCCTGGTCTACACCTTCTCAGTCAGGTACTGATCAGGAAACGCAGGCATATTGATGGAGCTTAGACCCTCTGAATGTGATCTTTAATGTGTAAAAGAGCCATAACACAAAGAAAAATTGTGTCAGGGAGACAAGAACTATTCAGTCCATAAGGAAGTTTTCAGTTTTCTTATTTAGATTTACAGGTGTTACTTGGAAAGTTTTGGAGCTTGTATATGCTGACTTACCTACAGCATCTGACAACCCATAGACCTTCTGACCATATGCATCTGTTTTGTCCCAGATAAAAGTATATGCCAAGTTGGGAGATGCCTGAAATGATTTTTGGAACAAATGCCCTTCTACTGCTACCATCAAATGAACTTTGATCAGATTCAGTGGCACAAGTGTCTGAGTCATGATGATCTTCAGCAGGGATTTGTATCCAGCAGTGCGGGAACTCAGGTAGCTGAGCTTTAAACTAGAGCCAGGGATCTCAATTTCTTCATGAAGAACCTGCATAGGAAAGAGATCAAACATTTGACATCAAAGATTTTTTTAAAAAATGTATCACCTTGCATATTCTTATGAATATTTCTATTACTGGGAGTGGATATCCTCAAACCAACACAGTCCAGCTGACATTTCTAACAAGTAATTATCTGGTGTCTGTGTACACATCTTTTTAAGATCCCACTGCTGGCAAAAGAGCAAATAAATAAAAGCATTTTTACTGCAAGTTATATGCAAGGGAAACATAAGAAATATCGCAGGAACCCACAACTTCCACTAACAGTATAAAGATAACTGAATATAGCAGTGAAAAAATAGTACCAGTAGAGTTTTCCTTTGTCTTAAGTATGAAATAAGGAAACAGTCTGTGGTCAGCACCACATGCCAAGCCTTTGCAAAATTCTCCTGAAACACCTAATCTGGCAGCTGAAATACACAGATATACTTGATCTATTGTATGATAATTGGAGGGTGCAAGGCAGTCAAAGATAAATGTGCCTGGGTGACATAAACCTGGCATACCTCCTGCAGCGCTCTTAGAAAACCCAGTACCTGTCAGAACGAATGCAGCTCTGCAGAGACATTGGCTGTGGCAACTGCAGGGGACACATGGTGACCCTGTGCTCAGAACTATCACCTGACCACTGATTTCTGTACCCTTTTCACTCACACTGCACCTACCTGCGTTTCTGGCACGATGGGATTGCGGCTGGGAGCGTCACTGAAGAAAGTTGAAAGTGGTGACGAGATGATGGCTGGGTCGGGACGGACAAAACCACTGAGATCGCAGCTGGGAATGGAGTTCTCCTCTGTCTTCATCACCAGGGTGTCCATGGCGTAGAAGCTGTTCCATGGCAGCCACACCGTCCTTTCCTGGCTCATGAACGGGGCCCGTTCAAAGTGCAGCGTTAGGGATGCCCCACCATTGGCAACCAAGTCAAACCTAGAGAAACGTGGCCTTTAGAAGTGACAGGACCGAGCCATCCCAGTAACGACCTTCCTAGCTAATGGGATAGGTACAGAGGCAAACCAACAGGGATGGGTACTTGTCTGGTTTTGGCTGGGATAGAGTTCATTTTCCTCCTAGCAGCTGCCAGAGTGCTGGGTTTTGGATTCAGGATGAGAATAATGTTGATAACACAGGGATGCTTTTGTTACTGCAGAGCAGGGCTTACACAGAGGCAGGGACTTTCCTCCTCCTCAACCCAGCACGCCAGGGAGCAGGACAGGGGCTGGGACAGCTGCCCCAAGGGATCCCAACCAAGGGATATCCCAGATCACACAGTGCCATTCTCATTATATAAACTAGGGGGAAAGCTGCTCAGAATCTGGCTGGGAATTCCTTTATCTTTTTGTTATTTTCCTTGTCATTACAGTTTTTGTTATTTCAGTTATTGAACTGTTTTAATCTCAACCCATGAGTTCTCTTACTTTTACCCTTGTGATTCTCTCCCCACACCACCAGAGGCAGGGAAAGTGAGCAGATCATGATTATGTTTTAAATGTCATGGTTCCAATGATCAATGATGGGTTGTGAACCTCTGGCAGCTAAACAGCTGAAAACCAGCCAAGACAAGCAATGATTTGAAGTCACCTGGACAAAGCTCATTCCCACAATATTATAAATTCTGTATTAAATAATTTAAAAAATACCCAGCAAACAAACCACCTTTACACAGAAATAGCAGAGGAGCCAGGTTCATTCTGAGCTGGACACTGAATTATCCCTTTCCTAAAAGATCCTGTCCATCAAGCACAGAACGGGACAGGCAGCAGCAAGGGAATAGTAATGAGAAGTGCTCTACAAATAAGAATTCCTGTCCCCAGGATAACGGATCTTTCATTTTTCAGAGATATTCGGTGTTTACTCCCAACCCCCTACACAGTCACAGCAGCAACATGGAGCTGCACAGGCATTTGAAATCTGGCCTAAATGAGAAACGCTTCCAGGTTGTTCTGACAACAGAAATAGATGTCAGTTGTTCCACGTAAATGCTGGCAATGTAACAAATTACTCAAAGACTCCAATAACCTATTCAGATTTAAATATAGTTCAGCTCACCATTTACTGCAATCTTAAACCAGTGAACCCAACATTATACTTTTATTATAACAGATTAATATTCTGGAAAATGTGGAATTTAAATATTCCCTATAGTTCAGTTGACTCACATTAATTATTTCAATTCAATTGTTTTTATGCAAGATCAAGATAAAATGGCAAATGTTTACAATGCCTGTGTCAGACAGATTGTTTTAGTAACCACAGCCAGTAAACCAGATAAACCATGACACATTGACTTTTGTTTATCTGAATTTGTGTGCATTTCAAAAAGGCTGATACAGCGGGGAAAAACCACTTTTTTGCACAGCAGGAAATTGTCTAAATATATTCAATTAGAATCTTTTGATTACATTCTACCCTGAAGAAACTCAAAAGAGAGTGTATCTTCAAAAGCAAAGAGAAGCAGAAGGGAAATTTTAACAAAATATACTATTCTATAATGATACTTTCTTTTTTCCTGGAAGTGTTAGTCCGCACTGCATTTTAAAATAAAATATTTCTTGTCTCAGCTGGATATTGCTGTAGCCCACAAATGTTTTCATAGATTCAGAGCAATTTATTTGAAAAGAGTCTGCCTGCTAACACGTCATTATCAGAAGGCAGCCTGCTCGTATTTACATGCAGTTAGTATTCAAAATGCCGCGTGAAAAATTACTTTCGTGTTTACTTAATAGCTCTTTGCCCTGGGAGGAAGGCAATGCCTGGTACCACATGGTTCCATTAGATCACACCATCTGTTAATCAGCAAAGACGCTCCATAGCAAACAGGGGCTATGGAGCGGGGACACTCACGTGCCATCCTGACGAGTGATGGTGTAGCCGTACTTTGGATACTTGACAAACGACACGTTGACCCCAACGAGAGGAGTCCCATCTGTAGTCACCACTTGGCCTCTTATGAGAGACACAAGACTGGAAAAGAAAGAGAATTAAAGGTATTAAAGATAATTACAGAAGCGAATTTATGTTCTTCGTATGCCAAGTACTAGAACACTTGTACCTCATTTACTCTAAATCCAGTTTACTCCAAAAAATTTTAGAATACTTAGGAACCACAATATTGCCCAGCTCCCTCTGTACACCTAAATCAAGGAACACACCTTATCTACGCAGTGAGAAGTGAATACAGAATGGGAGTCAGTGCTTTCCCCGTCTAACAAGGTTTTGCCTCATTGTCTAACAAGGCTGTGCAGAGTGCAAAGCGCCCTCACATTCAGCCAGGCCAAAGCTGTGACCCTGGAGCCACACTGAAACTCCAAAACTGGGGGGTGCAATACCACGCCTGGGGGTGCCTGACACACTTGAAAAAACAGGGTGCAATGCCATCTCTCAGTTTTGTATGACGAGTTCTTCAAGTCAAGGTTCAGATTCCCTCAATCTTAGGGAATGACTGATGTTTGTACACTGCATCCAGCCCTGATCTGCATCCCCTGTTCGCACTTTGCCAAGAGCAGGATTTGGTTTAAAGTCCAGCTTTACACGCGGGCAAGACAAAGCGTGTCTTTGGCCAGCAGGATAAGCAGCTTTGCTTCACCTAAGGGAGATGAAGATGAGTTATTCCTCTACGAGGCACAGTCAGTTTTTTCCCTTTGGCAATAGCTTTGCCGCTGCTAAGTGCACAGCGGGCAGAAAGTGCTGCTGCTCCCAGCTGGAGAGGAGTTTCCAACCCCTGGCTCCTTTCCCTTCCATCTTCCCTGTACCCTGAGAGAAGCAGATTGGGGAGCGGGAGATGGAAAAAAAAAAAAAGAAAAAAGCTTTTCCTTATTTGAAATAGGGTGCAATATTTTCTTCACTATCACATTAAAAAATCTAATTAATAAAAATTAGCATTTTTCCTGTTACTTTTCTTTTAGAACTTTCGAGTGCTTCTTGACCCTTCAGGTCAAATTTTAATTTGCAAAATCAACATTTTGTAACAGAATATGGAATTTAATAGAAATTGAAACCTGTTGAGAAAAATCTACTTGGGAACACATTGGACCAAGATAATTGTCTTGGCATTATTCATTTTGCTTGAATTATTTTATGTGACAAACACACAGAAATAGTTGCAGGAAAAAAGTCACTCAAGCTTCTCTAGGGAAACTGTGCAGAAAGTAGATTTAGAAAGCAATTGTCAGATGGCAGAAGAAAACTAATAATGCCCATGACTTAATTTTTTCCACCTTCAATTTTAATATTTCAGGAAATAATTTGAATAAAAGTATTTTGGTCAATAAGCTTCCTTTTTTCCCCTAAAATGCTAGAATAAGGAAGGCAATGGATATTAGAAAAAGCTAAAATATGTAGCTAAAATGTGGATTTATATGAAGCAATGTTTTGACTAGTAGTCAACCATACAACCACCTTTCTTTGGTAATCTTTTAAAAGTGTAACAAACAAATTAAACTGATGCAAGAATAACTTTTTTTATTTTTAACAAGGAATTTAAATGTGCAAAAACACAGCTTTTTTTTTTTTTCCCTGAAAAATTAATTTCATCTTATTTCTGCATAGAAAAAAATCGGTGAGATTTAACTATTTTTGCAATCAATAAATTTTGCTATTTATTACTTTGGCTGAGTAGGAAATAACTTCTTTTTCTTATACTAAGACTGGAAAAAACCCCAAACCATTATTTTGTCCCACTTTTTCATGTCTTTCAATGGAGTGACAGACTGAGCTAAGACAGACCTTACAAACGTGGGAGCTACTTTTTGAGACTATGACAGCTTCAGTAGATGGAAACCTTGGGAGCTGAACCTTGTGGCACCTTTTAAAAGACAAACCCATTAGTTTTAAAACTTACAATTTGACACTATACATTAGATTTGCCTAAAATTGGTACCAAAGATAGCAGCTGAGATGTAGAATTATTAAAAGCACCTTCAAAACTTAGAGGTGAAGGCCAATTTTAATGTCATTAATTGGTCATTTGCAAAGATATGTTAAAATCTGCAGTGCAGTGCAGATGAATAAAACAGAACTAAGACTCTTGCCCCAAGGAACCCCGGAAAAAAACAAATCTAAAGTTTCCAAAGAGATTTTTGTTAAAGGAGCCTCCGGACTGATGTGCCCAGCTCCTGTTTAGTCTAGAGCACTAATTCATAGAATCATAGAAAGGGTCTGAAGGGACCTTAAAGATCATTTTGTTCCAACCCCTGCCTTGGGCAGGGTCACTTTCCACTTTCCACTTCCTCCAAGCCCCATCCAACCTGGCCTTAAACACTTCCAGGGATGAAAACAAAAAACAAACCAAACTCACAAATTTAGGGGAAAATAGAATTTTTTCCTATTTTCAAACAACTCCATGTGTGCGTGCATGGAGCATTTTATAGAAAAGCATAAAATCTGTATTACATAGAACAGGATCCAACAGGGAGCCTACAGGACAACAAAACCTTGTCAGATGGATCAGTGATTCAAGTGAAATGGTTTTACATAAGGAATAAATAATAAAACCCCATAAGTCAATGTATCTTTAAAATCATTTGAAATGCTACTGCATTATTGAAATTTGTGTTACTGGCACTACATAAAATGCAGTATCTTTTAACTGGAAACCAGTTTGTGTTTTCCCTTTTTCTAGACTGCAGTCTGCATAAAATATAAACCCCAGAAGCTCCGACTCAGTGGAAGAAACCTTCCGGGCGTTGCCAGAATGTTAAAATGCTAATAAAACTCAGTGTTATAAAACAACAGCCACGTCAAGAACTGCAGCAGCGTGGCCTCAGTGTGATCAACGCCTGAGATGAAGCACCTGAAGCAGCATCTCACGTTCCAGCACCAATAAAATCGCTGGCAGGGATTTTCCCATGCAATGGAAGCACGCAGAGCCGGTGTCACATTCCCAGCCGTACCTGCTGTTGAAGGGATTTTCTCCGGGGATGATGTGAGTGCTGTCCTTGCCCACCAGGAGCTTGATGCGGTCGTAGAAGGATTTGACGGCGGGAGCGCCGGCGTGGCTCTGCTGGATGATGTCCAGCGGGTCGCGCGAGCCGCGGCACAGGAGGCTGTTCTGGCAGGTGGGCTGCAGGCAGCAGTCGGGGTCCAGGCAGTCCACCAGGCCATCTGAAAGGGAGCAGTGACTGGCTTTCAGCACTGTGGAGCAGTTGTTGCCTTTTCAGTTTAGAAACGAAACTCCAGATAATTTTAGTATAGGAGGGGATGTAAAAGTGGATTTTTATCGGAGTTCTAGGGGCAGTTATGGAAGAATAGCCACAAAAGCTCACCTCCACAGGGGTGAATACAGTTTGATAGGTTTTAGGAAATTAACATAATTGATAAAAAGCACTGATTAGGAGGATAAGTGGTGATACAATTTCCCTCAGGTCAAGCCGCTTTTCTGGAGCTTTTCACCTTTGGTACTAGTTGGACTTCTTTATGAAAATGTGTCTTGAAGACTTTGTTCTCAACCTTGGTTCTCAGGAAGAACCCAGACAGGAGAGGGGCCTTGTGCCCTCTCGGGGCTTGCAGCTTTGGAATGAGTTTCATTGTTTCAGCTGGGGAAAAGGGTAGGGAAAAGCACTAGGAAGGTCACAAATATATAATAGAAAAAAAGGCAAAAATCATCCAATGTCACAGTAATACCTATGGAAAGCTTAAAGCACTGGGAAAAACTGTTACAGCTCGCTCTCCATACGATCCCTATGCCCTAAACCTGGTAATTCAGTCAACAGTCCCGTGGGGAGGATGCTTTGGAGCACACTGGTTAAGCACCATTACCATTAATGCAAACCAGGGTAATACAAGAATAAATCCCAAAGAAATTTGTCAAGGGCTGAAATTAGGCAACACAAAATGGAAGGAACAAACAATTTTTGTTTGGGTTATTTGTTTGTTTGGCTGGTTGTTGTTGTTTTTTTTTTTTTTCTCTTGAGAATTATGCTGTTTGATTTCATTTGTCTTGTTTCAGAAGCTGAGAGGTGATGGGGGTGACAAAGTTATCATTACATAAGTAAATAAAAATTGCACTGTAGCTATTTCGGCAATTCCTGGGGAAGGGCTGCTGGAACTCCCACCTCCCATGGATTCCTGGCTCACAACTTGTGTCCATGCTTGGCTAAGGAAGGATCAATCACAGTGTTGGTGGGTTCAGTCATCACATTACATACTAGGTTGTCCATCAAGAATATTTCTTAAGATGCATTTTTAAGGAAAAAATAGAATTTTAACACCAGAAATTAAAATGGAATCAAGAGGGAGATCAATCTGTATACTTAGATAATTAACAACTGACTATTTTTAGCACATACAATAACACTTCTATCATCATCTCTTCATTTGGTATCATTTAACTGAAATATGTTCTCTCAATGGAGTTCTACTGTGATTTAGAAATTAATAACCATTTACTTTAAGTTATTATCATCTCTAACAATTTAGAAATACATGCTCATCCACTCTGGCAAGAATCAGGCATTCGATCTGCAATCTACTTATGTCTGCAAACCTTCAGAGAGTTCCCAAAGTGTATCAATCTGATTTTTGAATACAAATATGGCCTGGGCATACACGGGATATCAATCACAAGAGAGTGCGTTCCAGTAGGGGAAGCAGACAAAAGTACCTTAGATTAAGACCATGACTCATGCATTTTGAGGATTTTTGAGTGCACAACAGACCAGGACAGTGATAACTGGGAAAACAACAACCTAAAGGAAAAAAATTATCTAAAAGTACAAAAAACTTTATTTTACAATTAGCCTTGTATTTCCAATCCATTGTGCATGCCTGAAATGCCTGTGCCTGACCTGACTGAAGAAGAAAATTGCCCAGGTATGCTGCTGATGTTTCGTTCAGGCCTCTAAAGAGATTTACGCCAGACAAACTGCCTCTTTGTGAGGGCTGTACGTTGCTTTAAGGCCACTCGCCTATTCACATTAAGGGCTCCACTCATCTTGAAATCCTCTCCAACGTGGCTGTAGGAACCTTTTGTTTAGCTGCAGTCCGTTTTCTACCCGCTATATACAATCATTCTAAAGACATCATTAACTTCAGGGTTGAACTCAAGGCAGTTTTCCTATTAAGCTCTGAGCGCTTCTTCTCAGCATCCTGCGCTCCTTCTCAGTTTATCAGACCTCTACAATTATGAACTGGGATTTGCCCACTGTTTATTCCACTCAGCTCTTTTACTCAGACGACCACCAGGCAAGAAAATCCTATCAACACACCAGAAATAACAGAGGCAAAACACAGGATATAAATTACTCCCTTTGACAAATTTACATTTACCTGTTCAAGCTGCATCATGTTTTTGCTGTACCTGTTATTAGAGGTGAGCATAAATTATGCCTGTAATGACCTCATCATGCAGCAGAGTCTGGGATGCTGTAGCCAAACACTTGTGATGACACCATGAACTTGGAATGGGCATATCAATCTCTCAGGCTCCTGTCAGTCATGTGAATCACATCTTTATGCTCACGAGCCCCCTTGGATAGCGTCTGACATTGCAATCTCCAGTAAATTACCCTGCCACTGCCAATCTCACCGTTATCTCACAAACAATCAAGCAGGCAATCAAACTGCTCAGAATTGCCAGTTCAGGACCTGGGAGGCTGGAAACATCTCCATTCAGCACCAGGGAAAAACCTGCCTGTGATTCCTTCCATGTAAGAAAGTTTCACTGCAGTTAGGGGAATTCAGACTCAGACACTTTCAGATGCTTACAAGAGTATTTAGAAAAGACAGACACAGAGCGTAACACAATTTAATTTTTAGAACATTATTACTTATATGGCTACACTTCCCTGTACTAATTTATTCTCAGATGGCAGGATTTAGGATATTTTTACCTCATGTGAACTAGCTGATCCAGCTTGTTGCAACAGCAGCAGCGAGGTCTGGTCTGTTCAGCACACACAGCCAGGCCCTGGGCACTGCTGCTCGGTATCAAAGGCTCAGACACCGCTGTGCTGCTCACATCCACAGCTGCTGCTGTTATTGACTTTGCTGCTCCAAAATCTCTGACTCCATACATGAAACAGCACTGGTTACTGCCAGGACATATCTGTTTTTAGCTCATGTTTGCCTAACTTGTTATCTAGACTGTTATCACGGAATGGCTGAGACTGGCAAGGACCTCTGGAGGTGGTCAGCTCCAGCCCCTGCTCAAGCAAGGCCACCAGATGCTGCTTGCCAGGTCCATGCCCAGCTTTTGAGTATCTCCAAGGATGGAGACTCCAGAGCCTCACTGGGCACCCTGCTCCAGTGCTCAGTCCCTGGACAAAGCAGAGTCTCCCAGCACACATTTGTGCCTGGGGTTGCTCCTCTCATGTGCAGGACCTTGCACTCCATGAGCTTTCTCTCAGCCCATTTCTCCAGCCATACTGTACTGTTACATATGAAGCAAGTTGTTATAGAATCATTTATTTGCATTAGGCTCAGCTGATTAAAACCAGAGCTAGGAATAAAAGTACCTTATGCAAAAGAAAATTCTGCCATTAGCATAAATTTTAATTAGAATTAAGCACTTTGGGTTTTAATATATATTTCAGAGCTTGTCATCCTCCAAATTTCCTCAGGTAAGCTGAATTATTTATATGGTTAATTCAATGACAAACCCTCATCACTCGTCTCACCAAAGTATTGCTGCTTTTCATGGCATACACAGCTGAGTTTCAAGTGGGCACTGAGCTCTTTGATACTCTGCATGCTGAAGGGAAAAGACTGGAGAGGGAGCTAAGATGTTGCTGAACCTCCTCCGACAATTTGAGACCAAAACAAGTCCTGACTTGGCCTTGACTGAGAAGAAATTGGAAATTTTGATCTGATTTAAGCTGACAGCACAGGATTAGCTCTCCATTGCTGTTCACGGTTTTTCTGAATTCCCAAATCTTTTCAGAAATGATGCAAGTGGCATGGTATCCCTCTTGAAGAGGGATAATATGCTAATGGATACACACATTTCTCAACTTTCTGTGAACTGATCCACAAGATTTTTGGCATACTTCACTACACAGCAAAGAGAAAACTTTAAAGAATTACTTGGAAGTAGATTAACCTACTCATGCATGTTGTGTTTGTGAGTGCCTCATTATTGGGTTCCTCTTGACCATTGTCGGAAGGACTAACAAGTTTTGAGTAGGGATAGTGATTTATTTTACCACATTACTGTTCTAAGGTGTTTAGAACCTCTCAGCGTCAGTGTTCCTTTGTCACTGAATTAATTTCTCACCATGTCCAGGTTGCTGGATTCCAGAAGTAGGGAGGTGCTACACCATTCTGCAGAAAGTTGATGCTTGAGCTACCGGGGATTTTTAAACCCCAACAAGTAAATTATCTATCAGTTCCACTCTTCAAGTACCTGCAGGTTATGCTTCAGGTTCGATTCATGATGCACATCAGATTGAGTGAACTTTGACCTGACACCCAGCTGGCTCAGCCAATGTTTTCTGTACCCAGCAAGGGACAATTCTGTTTCCAACCCAAAACTCCTGAGCCCATGCTCAGCAGAGGGCATCCTTACGCTTCACTAGCTGCAGGAGCTGGGGACTTTCAGAGCCTAATTCCTGGAAATTTTTCTTTTTCCAATAAACATTTCAGACTGATGATTAAAATGGAGGTGGGGAGCGGGAAACATCAGCTACTACGAACCCTGAGGGCAAAAGGGTCTTTGATCACTCTAAGGGCAAATTAGTTAATTTATCATGATCCGATTTTAATTATGTGCGGTATTAATATACCCAAGGTGAAAGAATTAGAGATGCTCTATCAGATTATCAAAAGAGTAGGCCTTCTCTCTCCCAACACAGAAATATTTTAATTGAGCTCTAAAAGTGCATGCAGAACTGCTTCCACAGGCAGGCTATGCCACAGCCCAGTATATCTTCTTACCAGGAAGTTTATCTAATATTTAACCCAAATTTTCACACGTTTGTAGCCTGATCTAATTACTGTCATCTAACTTGGCATATATAATTCAAAATAATTCCTCAGAAGTTCCTGGTGCTAACAAGAAAGGAAATGCTTCTATTCCTGCTCCAGCCCTGTTTCCTCAAAGAGCCAAACTGCAAAGTCTCCCTGTAAACTATGAGGACATTCATTACACCGCTGGCTTTTGGAACAAACTGTGAGCACAACAGAATATTTCTGTGGCCCAAACTGCCTTTCAGGACAAGCTGGATTGTAAATCCCAAGCTGTGGCAAAGCAGAATGAACCTGGAGATTGGGTGTGCCTTGGAATGCCCAAAAACCTCCCCAAATGAGGTTGTGAAGTACCCTGCAAGATGAGAGTGGTGAAGCACCAGCCCCACCCGCCTCACCCACTCAGGATCCCTGTGCTGCCCAGAGCTCTGGCAGCGGGGAAAAGCCTCATTCCTGAGCTCCAGCTGCGCCCCGAGCGCTTGGGGTCCCTCAGAACCTGCGGATGCTCCAACTCCAAACCACTCCTTGCTCAGAGCCAGGCTGACCCAAAGGGCTGCAAGATGAGAACAACCTTGAAAAAACCATGTTTGTCCAGCTCCAGTGCACACTGGATACCTACACGTATCCTGGAGCCTTTTCAAACCGTGGAATTTGCAGTCACTGAGCTTCTTGCTTTCGCTTCTCCCAGGGCTGTGAGAGTTATTGCAGTCCCACATCCCGAGAGGGACAGGCTGGCTAATGTGTGTAAAGGCGATGAGAGGCTGACATGAAGTTGTAACACAATCACATGCAAGCACACCCATTAGCTCCTGTCTAACTTTGAGTGTCTGCTTTTGATAGATTTTATACCTGAGCCCACCTGACTCACTCTGGCCCCCATCCACCTCAGATTTCAGCTCCTGATTGCATTTAATGTTCCACCACTGACTGCTGTACAGGCTCTGGGAAGGTATTTTCTGTGCCAAGAGTACTCTGGGTATTTATATTGAGAACTTCATAAAATCTTTTGTCTGTGCTGAATTAGAGACCCCTGCTGAGGCAACGCTTGTTGAGGCAAGCTAAATTACATGATTTGCTTTTGTGCTGTGAAATACTTGTATTATCTTAAATGTCACGAGCCTGATGCAGTATCAAGTCACAGGATTTGTAATTTTCTAAAAGCAATTTTTTTCTAAATGTTTATTGCAGGAAGACACTTCTCTTTTCTTTCTATTTTCCTTCTGTCTAATTTCAGAGATGAGTTTTCTAAGACAACCCAAATAAACAGCCTTTCAATCAGTCAAGTGCACTGTCCTGACAGTGAACTTCACTAGAAATGTATTTTGCTTGTGAATTGAAGAGATTTCATACTGGAGCAGATAGTTGGCTTTCTCTAATTAATTATCTTTAATGTATTGTGCCAAACAAAATTACCACCAACTGTACTTCCTGGTGGGGTTAAAGCTATAGAATAACAAACTGAAGGGCAAAATTTGCCTTCTGAGAGATGCACATCTCTCTTTGCAAAGCCAAGTGGAAAAGAAATTAAAATGTGTTTTAAAAAGAATGTCCCATTTTGCATAACAAATAAGAAATTCCTCATTTCTATTTAGCTTAGTATTCTATACTGCTGTGGGTTGCTTCCTTTCCTTCTCCTCCCAATTTTAGTCCAGATAATTACACTGTGAGGAGAAATGTGATCTGGGAAGTGATAGAAACAGTGATTGCATTTAAGCTTTTTTTTTTTTTTTTTTAACCTGCCTGCACCTGTCCTCTCCATCCTGATCAAATCGGAAACAAACAAATTTAGCAAAATTTTGCTCATTTTCTGTTTTTCTTTCTCTGAGAGTTCATAATTTAACTGTCTTGCCAATAGAAAGCTATACAAATGAGCAATTTTGAATGAATGAAAAAGGTGGGAGAAGAAAGAAGGAAGAGAAAAGCCTAGATAGAGCAACCCCAGTGGGCAATACCCAGAGGCCAAGGCTGTCTCTGCAGAAGCCAGGATTCTTAAATATCTCTCCCAAATTATCCCAAGATGCTCAGGACAGATATTCCTCAACTTTGTTGATAGGTTGAATGTTGGATTTCAACTGCATCCAACATTTAGTGAAACTATTCTTTAGAAAAGACATCTGAGTTTTGCTGCCTCATGCACCTGGAGGCACTGCAAGGTCTAAGGTGATATCGAGTAAAGCATACGTAATTTAAGGAGACTGTTTCGAGATACCAAAAACATTTTTCTATTTAGGAACAAGCAAATTATTATAAAACAGTTATTGCAAAATGATGGGTATAAACAGCCACGGTCGTGATTTCCTGATGCAGTATGTCAAAAGAAATAGGAACCTAAGAAGTAGCATATCCTCTCCCATTCCTCAAAATACCATCTGTAATGTCTAATTTCCTAAAATAAAGCCACGGTGAATTAAATGGGTGTCTATTAGGGGGATTATATATTGTAATCACAATGACAGCTCTTAAAATAAAGCTATTTCTAATCCCTCCAAAAGATGCTTAATAAAGATTAGATTACTGAGGGACTGCTTAAGGAAAGATATTAGCTTTAGAAGCAGCCACAGTGAGTAAGTTATGTAATCCAAACATGGGTTGGAAAACAGAAGCACTTTCCAACTTAAAGAGATCTTAAAAGTGAGTCAATGCAGAAATCCCCTTACTCTGCAGTTAGGCTTCGTCCTTTAAGATAAATGAATAAATAAATAAACAAACAAAAAGATAAATAAGAGACTTTCCTGTTTTTTCCAGCAAGGTTGCCTATACACCACAGTAACCCTAAAAACAGGTTCATAGTGAATCATAGAAACATAGCCTGGTTTGGATTGGAAGGGACCTTAAAGCTCATCCAGTTCCACCCCCTGCCAAGGGACACCTTCCACCACCCCAGGCTGCTCCAAGCCCCTTGGAGCCTTGGACACTTCCAGAATAAAGAGCTGTTAAGCCCGTATCTTGATTTGACATGTGATGGTAAGGACAATTGCAGGTGAATTTCCCAGTGTTACCTCAGATCATTCACAGCTCCACCTGAACAGCCCTAAGAGGAGAAAAGAGCTTTAGACACTCTCTCCTCTTGCTGCTCTGGAATCACATTTCATTTATGCCAGTAATCCACACTGACATCTCATTTAAAATGAAGATTTGTAAGTCTAAAAGAGAGGGGAACGCATCTGCCTCTTCTAGGCATAAACCAACTAAAGGACATTAATCTAAAATGGAAAGAAAATATTAAGTATAATCTTTCATTTTTCCCTTTTTGAACTATGGTATGGAGTTTGCATTGTGGCAGATAATAAGACAAAGCAGGACAAATGGGAAACCCTCTGGAGTCGGTGGCAATGCTCTCCTTGACATCCATAAAATGAAGACTTGGCCCAAGGCCTTTGAATCTGATTGTGAGATACAATTGCAATAAGAATGCCTGAATAGGGAAAAAGCTCCAAAATACGTTAAATCTGCTGCCACAGAAGACAGGAAATGATAGTTCCCTTTCATTGCCATGCTGAAGGAACTATATTTTAATGACAAGCAGAGATGGACAGAAAGGAGGGAGGTTCAACTGCCCAGAGAAGGACCTCATTTAGGCAAAAAAGGGATTTTTAGCTACCCTGCTGCCTTCTTAAAGAACAGCTTGTGTGTTCAGTACTACCTCAGAACTACTTGCTTGTGTTAACAGAGCAGTGTTGGTAATGGAGCAGCAAATGAGTTCAACACTTTGCTGCAAATAAACTCAGCTGAGTTTCAAATGAAAAGAGTGACTGGGAGAAGAGGCAATTTCTTTAACTTCCAATAAACTTGCATTTTACGTGAAACTCGGGGTTCTGGTAACTAGCTGGATCTTTAGTACTGATTCCCACAGTACAGATTTCAGCTTTGTCTAATGAGAACAACTAGTTTTATGTTTCTTTATATGCAGAGTCACAATCAGAAAAAGGTGCAGCTCGAAGCACAGAACACACATCCCTTCCAGCCTCTCCATTCCTGCACACTCCCCTATAAACACAGAGGGCACAGGACACATTCCTGGCCAGGTGTGTGGTGAGCCAGACACGCACAGAGCAGCACATCTTAGGCAAAGGCAGGACTGCACTCTAAGATACTAAGCATTAAGTGATTAATGTTATATTAATTTTTGAGTTTTGCTGTAGCTCTTGTGACTGACAGTTTGACAAACCGATGGTGGGGACAATGCCTCTGTCCTCACAGCGCACATGGGAAAGGATCCCAGGATATCTCAAAGAAACCTGAAACCCAAAATATAACCAAGCAAACTGCAGCAGCACAAAGCCCCAGGGCACGAGAGAGACCGAGAGTGGGGCAGTGCCACCGCCTGGGGGGAGCTCTGTGCAGCAAACACAGCAGGGCAAACTCAGAGCCTCGCCTTGGTTTGTCAGGAACACCTGGGCAAGCTCATGGAGAAACAGCAGCTGAACAGGGCTTGAGCAGCACCTGAGCTCCCTGACACAAATATTCCACAGAAATGTAATAAGGGTGAGACTATCAGGAATGATCATGGAATTAAAGTACTGACTGAGCAAATGGTCAGGAGGAGACAGGAGATTCATTTCCACCTTTAACATAAAATCCGCACGTGGAAACATGTGGGTCAAATGGACTTCCCAGGGTGTTTGGATCTTGGATCAAGCTTAAATTTTCAAACTATTTACACTCACAAGAACCAATGACCACTAACCTCTCTAGTCTCTGGAAAAAGATTACTTAAAATGCAAACACTGAGAACATCTGAAGAGTTTTCCTCTAAACCCTTCCAGCCTTCAGCTAGACCAACTAATTTTCTTTCAGGTGCTTTACTATGGTCAACCAAAATCCATGCAACTTGCATGATAATGGAATATACAGATTTGCATTAATTATTAATTCATAATATCATATGTCTGTTGTATGGCATGCTCTCTACGTATTCTTCACCTTTGATGAGTTACTGTTTGCCTTCTGTGAGTAAGCTTCACAATTCTACAATTTTTCATTAGGATGAGCAGCCGAATAGTGTCACTGGTCACTTTTTCCCTGCTAACCTATCTGTTTTATAAGTGCAAAATGATGTCCTGGACAGATAAATAAACCTCTTGTTCCAGTATTTCTAGTAACATTTCCAATCTTTTTCCTTTCTTTGAGGCAATTCTAATAATACTTCCATTTTCAAATTTCCCTTTATAATCTTCAAAGCCTGTAAAAACTGCAAACCTATGCATTTCACTTTTTAGTTCCTTACACTGAACATTAACATAAGTTTAGTGGGTTTTGTTGTATACTTAAATGCCAATTAATGTATTTTGGCAGTTAGATTCTGCTCTTTACAATTTAGTAACAGCTATAAAGCAAGTTCTAGTTCTCTGAAATGGAATTAGTTTCAGAACTTCTCAAATCCTTCTGTAAACTCTGATCATGTGAAACCGAGGAACTAACAGAGGATTTACATATTAAAACTAGTTGATGATATTCAGGTGTGGTTAATATCATGTAATCAAAACCAAATACACCTGTTTCTCAGTTTGGGACTTACAAACAGTTTCTAAACCCTGAAATCTTACACAAAATCAAAGCACTCGTCCTAATGACACTTTTAGCCTAGATACAGCCCAATGTTGTTTTGCAGTTTTAGGAAATACATTTATAAAATATTTATTAATCAGCAAACAACAGATGTTTTCTTTAGATAAATTATTGGCCATGGAAAAGGGAAGGAGTCTCAAGGAAGAAAGCTGTGTCTGATGTTTGGTTTATAACAGAGAGCAGAAGCACATGAAAAAGAATCTATGTGACTTACTAAGGACATTATATTGAAAGGAGTAAGAAAGTTCATTTCACTGAAGGAGCAAATGAACCAATCTTGGTTAGAAAGCACAACATCTCAGAACTGCTTTCAGGCCACCATGGAAGCCTCTACAAAACCAGCAAAACATCTCTGAAGGGAAACACAGGACGCATGCTGCATTTAATAGGAATATGCCTGATAAAGGGCAGGGAAAACAGAGCAGGGATGTCAGCCCCTTACCATACCTGCCCATTCAGCACAGTGAATCCTCGCAGTCTGGCACATGAACTGTGCAGTGTCACAGCGAGGGACAGGGGCTGTGGGACAGCCAGGGACAGCCTGGCAGGGGCTGTGCACAGGACAGCAGGACCCTGGCACAGACTGGACAAGGTGCTGCACAGTGGCTGCACAGTGGCTCTGCCAGCTGCTCCCAGGGCACACGGGCACAGGGAGCTGCTCTGCCCCTCCCGAGCCCCAGGACCCGCAAGAAGGCAGCTCTGGTCATGCTCCCCACCCTGGGCTCGAGTGGGACCGAGTCTCCCGCCCGGGTCCCTGCATGCCCCGCACGGCCACAGCTGCCTGTCCTTTGTTTGCAGAGGAATGTAACCCCTGGCAGCAGTGACAGCCACGGCCCTTCTGCAGGAAAACGCCTCCCGAGGCCGGCGTGTGCAGCCCCTGCTCTTTGGGAAGCGGGCATGGAAAGGCTTTGCTCACCTCCCTCGTTATCCTTGCTGTCGGCACAGGCGGTTTCCATGGCGACGCTGCATCCCGGCCCTCTCCAGCCGCTCTGGCAGACGCACTGCCAGCTGTTCTGGCCCAGCGTGCACCTCCCGTTGCCATTGCACAGGTCCGGGCAGCCATCTGCGAGGACAAACGGACAAGGTAAGCCCAGGACACCCCCACCCGCTGCGCTCAGGCCATGGCACTGTGCAGACAAAAAGGCTCGGTCCTGCCGGGGCAGAAACGCTCTCGGGAAGGGAAGGGGACACCCTCGAGAAATGGGGCTCTAGCTCAAGGCGAAGCGAGGAGGAGCCCTACCTGCTGTAACACGTTTTAAGGACCTTGTAAAGGTCCAGACCTTGAGTTGATAGAAATGACAGTTTGATGACAGAAGATCTGTCTCTTATTTTTCCCACGGTATGTGTGTGCACACAAGGGAAAGCATCTTCTTCAACAAAGCTCATCAATGCTCAGAGGACCTTTTGTACTGTGTGTTGCATCATTCTCCAGAATGTCTCTAAACACAAAGTTTAAATAAATAGTTTTGAAAATATTTTCCTTCAATGACAGTAATTTTAGAATATCTACTTATTTGAAACTGAGTTTACTTGTATTTTGATGTCACATCTGACACTTTGTGAAAAACTTATTAGAAGGGATAGCCCCCAAAAGATGTATGTTTTGAACTGATAGGAATATGACATGACTTATTGTACAGCAAGAGCCAAATTAGGAACAAAAATATTAATTAGCTAAGCTGCTTACACGTTCTAAAAAGTGTCCATAGGTGATAGAATACCTCAACTCCTTTTTCCTGGAAGTAAATGAGTCTCAGGAGACACTCCTGTATCTTACTGAATATTCATTATGAAAAAGGGTAAGAAAACCAAACTGCAGCCTTGGTACGTACAATCAAATCCACCAACACCCAGTCCACACAAGCATGAGTATTTGCCTGTGGGGTTACAGAAGATTTAAGGCCTGTGGCAAACCTCTCACAGCATCTCGTCATGAGTCAGAGCAGGAGGAGAAGACTCTGTTTCCTGACAACAGGTGTGTGTTTTTATAAACCTGTTCAGAAAGCCACAGCTCTGAGGTTGTCTCTTCCTGCTCCTCCCAGCTGCCTTGGCTGTAGCCAGGTGAAGTCAGAGAGCAGCTTCTCTGACCCCACACTCATTCTCGCAATGCTGCAGGAGTTTCCCATACAACAAAGTGATATCCCTGGAACTCACACAACTGGGATCACAAGAGGTCAAAGACTACTCAGTTCATGTTACACAGAAAGCTGTCAGCAGATAGCAACAAGTCCTCTCAGTTTTATTTCAATGTTGTTGTGTATTAAAAAAATAAAATAAAATGCCCCTTTCACTCAAATTTAGGGTTATTTTGCCACTATATACCTTAAATTTAAAAACTGCAGTTTCTTTTGCAGCACAGGTAATAATTTTCAAGACATTTAGTTTATCTCTTTCATTTGTCGGGTTGTTGGAATGGCCAAAATGATAACGTTTGAGGGGAGGCATCACAGTATAGGGCAAATTATTTGTTTTAAATGAAAAACAAATATTAATTGTGAATATACACACACGGCTGGTTTTATACCGAGGCACCGAAGAGAATTAAATCACTGAAGCAGTTTGCCTTGCAGCGTATGAGCAAGATGAAAACACGAACAGTAGGGAGCTAGAAAAATCCCTGAAAAGTTTTAAGTGCAGCTGGGGATTAATGGACATGACTTTGCGTTTAGCGAGGAGAGGGAAGGCAGCATCACTGCCACAGACATGGTGTTGCTAGGAAACACTACGCTACCTCCACAGAGCTGATTTAACTGCGGCCTTCCGAAGACTGACTTGCTGTTTGAATAGCATAAATAGCAGAAGGAAGGGAATGAACAGCAGCAGGCTACAGTAAGATCCAAGTGCTTGGACGAGAATGCCTTCCTTAAAAGATCTATTAAGTTAATGATGAAATAGCTTTGAAACAGCTTTAAGTAATGGACAACTAACTGGGTATTTTGCATTGTTATGTCTCTGTACGTGCCTATGTGCATATATGGATTTCTGGTTTTGCCTTTCTTCAAGCAAATACCTCTACAGCATTATAGTCTGTTAGACTAACCAGAAAACAGCTCCACTACGATCTAGTAAGAGCCAGTTGTCTTCTAAAGAAGGCTCATATTTAGGAATTGCAGTGACTATATCTGTTTAAATCTTCCTACCTGTGCATGTGAGCAGTGATTACTACTGATGAACCTCCTCTGCATCCACAGGATTTCCACGTATCTCATGGATCCTGGTGGCAATCAGGGGGTTTGGAGAGTGGACAAGGTGACAAAGTGCCTGCCTGAGGAGCCTTCAGAGCCTCAGGCAAGGCTCAGTGCCACAGCTGGACACACGGCCCTTGCTAGACACGATCCCTGCAGGAAGCGCATCCTAGCACTCAGTGCTTGGTCAGAGCCTGCTTTCATTCTGCAGCCACACTCAGCAGTGTGCTGCCTCCTGGCTGCCTGGGGAGTTCCCCCAGAGCCAGGCAGTCCCAGGCACAGAGGGAAGGGCTATCAGCATCCAATCTCAAGGAGCAATCCAGCGCGGGATGAAGCTCTCAGTCACCGCACAGCAAAGGGCCCTTCGTGCTAAGCAGACAGGTTGCTATTCCTGGTGTGTGGAGCAATTCTCCTCATCTTTTCCATTACACGATGCTTAATGGAAAATGTCAAGAAGTAAGGTTAAAAAAGAAGAAAATGCTTGTTTAAAGTGCTAGATTGACAACCTATTTATTCACAGAACAGGCAGAGTACAGGCAACAGCAGTTCGAGTGTCTCACACTTTTCTAGCTGCTGTTAAAGGTGAAACACTAATGCAGCCCCCCTTCTCTCTTTCTCCAGCTTGCCTGTGGGATTGGAATTGGGGAGCTTTAGTACAGCTACAAGTGTACAATTACAATTACAGTAGCAAGAAAGATTTCAGTACATTTTCCAACGTTGCACCAGGAATCTGTGATGAGCATATGAGAGATATCGAGAGTCAGAATCACTATGAATAGCAAAAACCATAATATGGACAGTGCTTGTTTCAAAAATGCATAGTGCTGCATACATTTACAAGAGAATACTCACAGGTTTCATCTACAGTGAAATTATTCTGAGATTAAATTGTAAGGTGATTAGTTCATTTTTGAACTTGGCACATTAATTTCCAGTATCTAGGCAGTACATCAAGAATTCTAACCCAATTTTGTATCAATACTGCACAGAGTTCCTTTTCACTCCAGTGATATTCCCAAACTCCAATTACAAATACCCATGTCCAGCTTCCCACACATACATGGATTTTTCATAGCATAAACTACTTTAAACTCCAAAACCAACATTTAAAGTAAACTAAAATATAAAGTCTACCCAATTAATTTATGGTTTCTCAGAATTATCAGAGCTCCCACTTATGGTGGAGCAAATTTTTCTGGAAAAAAAATGAAGGGAAAGGGCAGCCAGGGAAAGAGAAGTTAGAGAAACCTTGCTCTTTTTATAGTTTCCAAACTCTGAAGGAAGAGGCAGCCTCTTAGTATAATTAAAGGAAAAAAAGAAAATAGGAGAGATGAAGGAAAAAAAAAAATAAAATCTAAGTGGTATCTCAGAACCACTGAGAGAAAAAAATGATGCTTTCAGCCTCTACTCAGTTTGTACATGGAAAAACAGAAGTAAATCAAGAGACTGTGTCTTCTGAGTCCTTTTGATCTTATGCCATTGGCCATTTACTCTCCAAACAGCAGCTTCCAGCAGAATGGGTTCCCAGCAGCTCTCCCCATTCAGTGCACACCTGGTGCAGCTCCAGTCTGGACTATGATATCTCCTGTTTATCTTTCCACATGACCTCATTTCACACATGCTGATCCAAAGCCTGCTGGCAGGCACTGGAGCCTTTCCACTGACTTCAGCTGAGGCTGGACCAGGTGGTCCTGTGGGTGAAGGAGGCCTGCAGTGCAGAGCACATTCTACAGCACAGAGTTTTCTCACTCACAGGATGCACACGAGTTTCAAGGGGAACATTTAAATTACATTTCAGTGCTCCTCTTCTCATTACAGCTGTTAACTACAGAACCGGAGCAAATAAAAGTAGTCTGGGATACGATGGTACCTAAAGAATTTAGAGAAATGACATAAAAGCAGTAATGACAATAGCCTGTTTAATTTGGATTTTAGAGCATAATCACTGTTTTCATATTTTCTGTTCATTCCTTCAGTGAGCTGTTGGTATGCCTACAGCTATCTAGCAAATAATAAATGAGGTACATAGAACGAGGTACCTAGCAACACTGAAAATAAAATTATGCTTTTTATTTGCTATTGTTATTTTTTAATCCTTCCATTCCAAAGCCTGCAGGGCTTACTTAAAGCCAAAGAAAGGGCACACAAATAAAAATGACACACAGTGTTAAGCTAGGCATACGCACAAGTCATTTTCTCCAGAGTAATACTTCAACTGAAATAAACTCAAACCCCAAACACGTAACTAAATGCGTGTCAGTGAAGTAGAGTGCTGGCTGAGTGAGAGGTGAGGCCCCTCTGAGTGAGTCTGGACAGTTCCAGAAGAGGCTGGAGCCATGCAGAGGCACCAGCCCAGCTCTCTGAAGCAGGGCAGTGACACTGATTGACAAATTGCTGGCAATGAACCCGGGCTCTCAGTGCAGCACAAAGCCCAGTGCCACTGCTCACGCACCACAGCAGAGCTGCTGCTTCTCTGCGGCACTGAAGTGTTTGTCACCAACATGCCCCGACTGGCTGTCCTGCTGCTTCTTCTTTTCCTTTGTAACTTTAAAGAAAACATTTAAAAAAACCAAAAAACCCAACAAAACAAAATACCACTGCCCAAACCCCTAAATATTTCTTTAACCTATACATCAAACACAGGTATAAAGAATAAAAATCTATTTGCAGATGTGCTGGGCGGATGAATACATGCCTGAGTTAGAACTACAGACTGGCTCAGCTACCATTTTATTTATGGTAAAAAAGAAAGGCCAGAAAGTATGTTGGAAGAGCCCTGAAATCCTCCACTCTAATACCTCCAGTGCAGACAGACAGTTAGGAATTTTAAGCAAGATTCTTTGAATTGCCTGGGATTTTTATGTCATAACAGAATCTCCCCCTAAATTCCATCTACTGTCTCTCTATCCAATTCCAGTCTTTGACATGCAAAGGCAGGAACTCGGGGAACATCTGACTTTCCAAAGAAAATAGAGAAATAGGAGAAAAAACCATGTGTGACTGTTTAGAAGAGAAGTAAAGCTCACACAAAAGGGAACTGCTGGTATGAAAAAGTAAGTCTCAAGAAAAGTCACTCGCATATTTCTGAAGAAAAAGAACAATAAAAAAGATACAGAGTCACACACAAACAAAAAGAGAGGGAAGCTCCTGTTGCAACGTAGATCACAAAAAAATTGAGATAGAAGAAAACCCCAAGGGTGTGAGAACATCACACCTTGTTAACAAGGGATTTCTCCCAGCAAAACATTGCATTTTATCCAACTTCATTTTAAGTGACTCGAGCAGATGGGCTCCTGGGACTCGGGGGGGGGTGACACCCTCCAGGTCTCCCTCTTGTGCACAACCAAAAGTTCTCTGCCACCAGCTTTTGGTGTGACCCCTCTCCGAGCTGCCAACAGGGAAAAGAGGGGGACACTTTGTGCTCCACTGTGCTGAGACTCGAGAAAACCAAACAGATCAATAATCAAAAAATCCATGTCTGCTCAGAATGTTGAGTGCACACACAGCACTCCAGGTGAGCCTAGAATTAGGGCTACTTCTGTATAGAAAAGAGTTTCCAGAAGGAAAAGAGACTGCATTATGGGAAGTTCAGGCATCAGCCTGAGAAGCCTTTGCTGTGCTGAGGTCCAAGTGCTCTGTGACAGCCAGGCAGGCTTCTCTCTGCACCCCACAATTGTTCCTGTGAGCACAAAGACACCTCACCTCCTGCTCAGAACCCAGCGCCGTGCCCCATGGCTTCACCAGGAGCAGGTGACAAGTTTCAGCGGTGAACCAGCATAAGCAGAGGAAGTATGTGAAATAACTACTGTGAGAGGAAAGTTCAGACACTGCTGCAGCCCAAAAGCTGCAGCAGAGCCACACAGTTCTTTCTAGAGGCCAAGCTGATTATTTGCTGAAAGTTTGAGCAGGAGCTAAAATTTGACCCTACCAGCACATTTGAGTTACACAGTGTATTCTTTTCAAACAAGGCTCATATCCAACTCCTATTCATACATCCAATAAAAAGATATATAAAAGATGCAGTAAAATTTGTATTTAAGATAGCTGGGTCTTTCAAATTAATCTTACTGTAACAAAATCCATTTAGAATATAATTCCAGGTGAAATTGCATTCATAAAACTACTACCACAGCCATAATCTTTTATTGTATTAATGTTTCTGATATCACATACAAAGACTGGCATCATCCTTTGTAATGTGTAATATCCTTTCTGAGAAAGAAGCCTTCTCAAGCTGGATTTATCTCTAAACTAATGTCTATATAAATAGTGTTGCGGCAGTGTAATGATAAAGTGACCCATCAGACAGGATGTGTAAATTCAGTCAATTGAAGGGCAATAAGCAAAACACTGACTCCATATTTAAAAGAATATCTAACCTAATTACAATGCAATCCAGACTTCATGCAATTTAGGATTTTCGGAGGAAGACTTTCTCTGTTCAGTCATTAGCTTCAAAATACATTTTTGCACTTCACAAATCCTCCACACATGGCACAGAGGAGGAATGCATTCCTTTACTCCTTAGCTGAGATCCCCCACATATAGATAAAAAATAAAAGTCACTTATTACACACTTTTTTTCCACATACTAATTGCATTTCTGTGACCATAACTTCTTAGCATAACATACAAAACCCCTTACAAAATAGAGGAGTTTAAGTCAATCAAAATGCCCAGTAAGCCAAGTTAGCATTTAGAGTGACCAAACAGAACTGCTCCCCTTCCTTCACTGCTACTTAATAGCAGTTTACATCAGTATTTCATATTCAAATTGAATTCAGGGATGTGAGGCAATGGGATCCATGCACACACACACACACACATAGGAATGCACAAGCAGGGAATGGCAGTAAGAACAAGCAGATCTCATAAACTGCTTAAGCAGCTCAGTGCACTACAGAGGAGGCACAGCCCGGGCACGGAGTGGTCACAGCCTGGCCAGTGGCACAGCGGGGCTGTAGAGAGTCTGCCCTAAAAACTACGGACCCGAGTCTGGTGTCTGACCTCGTAACAACCCTGCTTTGAGGGAGAGGTTGGACCAGCTGACCTTCTGACATCCCTTCTAAACTGAATTATCTATGATCCCTTCGGTTTTAGAGCTTTATAATTCATAATTCTCAGGGCAGGCAATCCCAGTTTTCTCAGGCATTATTAAAATATAATTGCTTGCTATTCATTAGATATTAATGCCTGCATAGAATTTATAATTTAGCAATTAACTTTCAGGTATGCAAATGCTGATCCTGTGTAAGTGCGCAGTTATCTCTAACAGAAGAATAAATATGAGCCTTAACATAAGCAGGCAGTTTCCTCTGGTACTGTGTGGCAGATTAGTCTGTTCTGTGCCTTAAATTTGGTACGGAACTTTGGAATCCCTTCAGCATGAGAAGCACTCTACAGACACGTGCATTACATTTTGCAGCTGATCTTCTTAAAGTGTTAATCACATCGATTCCATTAAATGCCTGCCCACTGCATGGGTTCAGACTTCAGCGTTCCAGCATTCCGGCTGTCCCAAAGAAAAATCCAAAGAAAGTGCCAGAGGAAAAAACCAGAAGTTTTTACAAAGCATTGTGGAATAGCTTGGAATGAAAAATAGTAGCAATGCACTAAATGCTTCTCATACGCCTTCTGGCTTCCAGTAATCCTAAATCTTCGTGACAGTAAGACACGATTACAAGTGACCAAAAAGAATGGATATTTGAATATTAAAATATTCACCGTGAATCTCACGTGTTTGTTAAGGCTAGAATTTATGGAGTTTGAATATATATAAATATAAAGTATGAAATAACGCTCATGACCTCGGAGCAGGATTCCACGACACAGGCAGTGTATGCAAAACAAATTAAAGCAGATAAGCAGTGCAATCTGAGTTATGTTAGCATTTGTGTACGCTGAGTTGTTTGGCAGATACAGGATAGAAAATGAATATTTCAGTAGGTAAAATATACTTTATAAGCATCCCTTTAATTCTAAAGTCAAGGCACCATTCTGCGTCCCTTGTCAATATACATAAGCCTCATGAATATCATGCCTTTTTCCAATTTTTATATCTACCAACTGCACAAATACCTAATAAAAGCTACAGAAATAAAAATGTAGTGTTCACAAATGAACTGCTTCAAATCCTGCATGCATTAAAACAGTTCTCTTTTTGTTCCTTTTTTAATCTGCCTACGTGGTAAAGGAAGAAACCTCATAATCCTTCAGATACAGCCAGTTGCTTTGTTATTTAAATACTAAATAAATCAGTGGAAGCGATTTTGATCTACTAGGGAGATCATCTTCTCCATCTCACCCCCAAGAAAGACAAGAGTGTTTAATCTGCACTTGGAAGAAATTTGGAAGAGAAATGAGCTCTTTAAGCTCTGCTTGCTTTACATTAAACTTATTTACTACCAGGCAACTGATGGCTCTGCTCCTCCCCTCGCCTCTCTACAAGAGTCCTTAATTCTGTGGAACGAATGCTTGAGTCTTTCCGCTGCTGGGCAGAGCATTTATTTTTCATTTCTCTGTTGAAGCCATCAGAAGCACCAATAAGACTTTTAACTTGATTGCCTCGCACCCGTATTTCGCAGTTTTTAAGGCGTCCCAGGGCAGGCAGGTTGTCACTACCTATCCTGGGAATGTTTTCCAGGAGCACTTAGGAAGGTTCACTTTTGTTCACTTTTGAGTGGCATCTCTCCTCATATTTCATAACATCTTTATCTCAAGCAATAAAATACAGAAGATAAACGAAATAATTAAGATCTGGGGACACAGTCTGCAAATAACTCCATGAAATCTCCCATTTAATATCAATAGGAATGCTCACCTTAAGAAATCAGATACATTATACACAACTTGCTAGGAATATTTCAAACTTCAGTGTTCTATCTCAGAAATTCTGACAAAAATCCTTAGTTCATTAGGGGAAACCATAACTATGAAAGTTGAATAAATAGATGCAGTCTTTAATGGAAGGCACACATGGTAAATTCCCCTAGTTCTGCTGAATAAATATTTCCCTTTACAAAGCATCTCATACTTTAAACTTTCCATGCAGTAATGCTTTTAAATTAGTTAATAAGGATCTTAGGAATGTCATGGTAATTAGAAACACGAATACTGGTCAAAGATGACAGATTTTATTTAGCAAATTCCTTGTGTATGGAAGACTGAAAGATTAAAAGGAATGGGAATATAACAAGGTTGTAATAAGCATTGTCTTAATTGTATTTTAAAAAACTTTCATGTGATATGGAAATATTAACAATTTTAGGAGTATCCAAACAATTTTAGGTGTATCCAAAAAGTCTGCTGATTGACATTTCATAGCTAATTGGCCCTTTTGATTACACATATGATCTACTGTTTGTAATTAAGGGTGGGTTTGAGAGATTTTGACTCACATTTTTACTCAGCATATGAGCAATCAAAACTGCTATGGAACACACAACAAAAGATTCCAATGAAAAATCATGAAGCTGATGAGATCTACAGGCCCCTGTGGATCTGAATCAAGGAAAGCTGAAGCAGCAAGGCAATGCTTAAACACCTCTGTAGATTTTTTCACTTCCCCTCCTGCCTTCTATGCAAGAACAACATGGTCTGGGTGAGCACTGTTTGGGTTTCCCAGACAGGGTGACCTTGACTCCGATATTCTGTTCTCTAAATATGGAAGGCTGTCTCCATTCTAAATCAATAGTGCTGACTTATTTTGCTAAAAAATAAAATGAAAAAAAAAATGTTTCAAACATTCACAGGACACAATGAAGATACATATGGATTGGTTTAATGATAAAGAATCAATTAATAATGATTCAAGGGAGGCAATAAAACAATCAGTTTTACCCCTACTTTCCAAAGAAGCCAAGAAAAAGATAAATTGTATCTAAAAAGCTGTGTCACTCTACTCCCCCCGCCCGCCCTGATCCAGCTCTTTTTTAGCAATGCCGCATGGGAGCAACCTTAACCTTCACTTCAGGATCCTAACAAACTCCTATGCAGTGACTTTCTGTCTTAAAGCTAATTTAATTTCTTTTTTGAAACAAGAAAGGGACATTGCTACTGCTTTTCCTGTACTGTTATCAAACTCCTCTTAAAA
>VZRN01000285.1:1842113-1871392 GCA_013397935.1 Dasyornis broadbenti
ATAATTAACCAGAGAAAATCATCTTTATACCAGTTCATGTAAAAATATATTAAAATGTTAGAAATGTTTATACTTTTCAAATATATGAACAATTAACTATTAGCTCATGCAGTTCAATCTACCCTAATCAAGCCAGAACATTTAAAAAATAAATACCAAAACCTTTTCTAGCAGCTATTTTGATGGTATCTTATTTTACAGCACTTTAAAAGCAGGCCACAGTCTATTGGCGCTGAGTTTGATCAACCTGCTTTGCACTGGACTATTAGAAACTGCAAATAGAACCTAAAAATACAGTGGGATTAGGAAAAGAGCAATAAACCTGGGTGGCTGTTTGTCAAAATGATGGCTCCCTGGTTCCAGAATGCAGGACACACATGGCCTTTGCAAAGGCACTGTGGAACAGAGGCAGCGCGAGTGAGGCGGGCAGGACTCGAGCGCCGTTTTGCAAACCAAGTCTGAGAGAAGCCAGAGATTGTTCTACACTCGAGCATGTGGGACTCACCAAAAACCAGGGAGCCGCCACACGAAAAGGCAACACATCCCAGATGTTAGAGACCACTCGTGGGCCACACAGCTGGCCCATTACAGTAAGGCAGCAGTAAAAATATCTTTTAAGTGTGGTAGAGCAAGAGGGAGGAAAGCTTTCCATGGAGAAGCAGACAGCCATGTCTCCTCTGCCCAAATTTTCATTAAGGATAACGTTATGATCCGTGTCACACCGAAGCCTTTGTGAAAGCAAACTTGCTCCTCTTCCAGGAAAACTGCTTAACTGTTTAAGAGAGGCACTTTTTTTTTGAGTGAAATATTTAAGTGTGCAGCCTGCAGCGCTCAGGGTCAGCTCTCAGATTTGAAAATCCCCAGGGAACAGCTGGGCCATGAATCCTTTCTGCTCTAATCCCGTTAGTGAATGAAGAGGGAATGACGACAAACAGAGTAACCTTAATATATCATGTCCTGCTCTTCCTTCAGCTTTCAGCAGCGTGACTGTGAAGTGCTGCCAGATTAATGAGACACCAGCACTGCTTTGTCTCCATCTATCCCAGCATGGATGTGTTTTAGAGACAACTGACAGACTGAGATGGACAGTTAGATGTCAATCAATACTACATCACTGGAAACACGACAGCAGAATGTGCTGGAAGCCGTAGAAATCTACACAGTTGGTCACAGTTTCTTGGCAGCTATAAATCAGGTAATAACGACCTCAATATTATTCCAATTATTTGCACTTTCAACATAAAGAGATGAGCATGGACTACAACATCACATTCAAACGCCCTTAAGAACAGTCAAATTTGTATGCAGCGCTTATATTTCAGTAACCCAAATTATGTTTGTAATTTCTTTGGGCAAATGAGATGTATTACGTTATATAATGATTTCTGTTGGACAGCAAACTTTGCTTCTTTTTATATGTATAGAAAAAAGGATATGTAAAATGAAATAGGCTGAGGCTGCATGCAGGAATAATCTCCAGAAGCGTCTTTATCCTATTGAGCATTTCATAAGCAGGTCAGAACAGGGATGGAAAGAAAGAAGGAACAAGAGAAAAGAGCTGGATAACATAAATTCTGTAAAAACTTTCTTCAATAAGAATGGCTCATGATATACCTCATAACTTGTGCTCTGAACAAGTCCGCATATTCATTCCTTAAGATCTTTTAAAAAACTGTCTAAGTAAGGGCTTTTAGTGAAAGAAGGATGTATCAATATTCAGCATCAGTGTGTATTCATCCTCAGTGAGTAGTTACTGCACAAGAGAGAACTGACAGCTTAAAGAGAAGGCTTTCAATAGTTTCATTTTCCCCTGAAGCCCTAAATAGATCACACAGCAAAATCCTGAACTGACACTTCAGAGGTGCTACAGAGACCATTTTTTCCTTTTTATTTCTGACATTAATATTTTTAATACAACATTAAACTAAGAAAATATTGAGTAGAGAATTTCAAAAGCATCAAATATCTTAGGAAGACAAGTCTCTAACTTCTAATGCATCCTACTGTTAATTTGATACTAAATTGGCAAGAAGCTGAAAAAACCCCCACCTTTCAGCTTTGCATCTGAAATATTATTCCACAGAGTTTGCAGCAGTCAGGCAAAACACATTTGGCTTTATTTGCATCTTCAAGCATGAAAGGTTATGTGAAACTGATACTGAAGATGCAAGAATGATACCCTGAGAATGCATAAGCAAGAATGCAAGTGATCAAGAAAAGGGTGTCTTTAACAGGAACAGCACCAGCAGGTCTCAAAAGGATGGGCAGGTATTGTTTCCTTTTGTATTTACTTCTTAGAAAGTATAAATATTAAATATATGGATATACATATCTATTTCTCCAGATCTGGCACTGCCTTTCTAGCTCTGTACAATCCATGTCACTGCCCTCTCACAAGCATTCCCTTGCCTTTGTTGTTTTGTTTCCAGCAACACCGTGTCATTCACTCACTTGCTGGAGCTCTGCTTGACACCACAGGGTACAAAATAATACAGAAAATATTATCTGCAGGAGAAGAGAAGATTGTCTGACTCTGGGAATTCTGCTGTGAACAGCATAATCGGCTCTGCCCTTTCCTGAGTTAGATCAGCTCCCTGATTGATTGCCCTCCCTCCCTTTTTGTGGTCTTTTAAGAGTTCAAGAATTGGCCAGAAAATCAATATAACTCATGTAGAAGTCCCCTCCAAAAGCAGAGAAAAGAAATGTGGTTTTAGTTTGGGAAACTATTCACCAGTATCTTCTGGGCGCACCTTTGAAGCACCAGACAAAATGCAGGAAGTTTTGCTGAAAACATACTCATTAAATTTTTTTGGCTAGAAATAAGGTCATGTTCTGCAAATATCCTGTAAAAAGTGGAAGAAAAAAGCCACTCAAGTGTTCTGACACTGAGCTGTGACATGTTTCCATCACTGACAGGAAGCCCTCAGCAAAGAATGCAAACAGGAAAGTTCTCCCTCATGAATAAGCTTGCCTTTCAGCCAAAAAAGATCCCCAGCTGCCCTGTGTAAATTCTTAAAATGGAAAGGAATTCTGTTTCTAAACTCCTTGAAAGTCAAACCACTCTCACTATACATAAATCTCCACACAGAATATTTCCTTCCAAGTATTCATAATCAGCTACCTTGCTCGGCTATGATAAAATTAAGTGGATGCACACTGTAGTTCTGGAATTCTTTGTGCTACAGAAATTGTTTAGAAACTTTACTCATCCCTGATCCACAAAAGTAGCTGGTATATTTCAGTTTTTGGCATAGGAATTTGCAAAGTTACAAACCAGAACCAGAAATCCCCAAAAAGGGCTACCTACATAGCACGGAATCTGGGGACTCTACAGCCAAGAGATTTTGGAAGTGAGGATGACAAAGATGAGACAACTTCAATAGCAAATGCAGCTGAAGTAGATAAAGCATCAGCTTTCCAGGAAGAAATTTATTAACCTGACAGGTATTTATTTACCAGGAACTTGCCCCTTTACTCGAGCACAGACATGTTGGGCTAGATGACCATTTATCTCAGTGAGGGGTACTTTTCCTTGGCTTTGGTCATAAAATGTAACATATGTGACCAAAATTGCATCCTATAAGGAAAATTTCTGCCTTTTGAGTCTCTCTGGTTTTGAATGACAGAAGTGAAAACGTGAATGATGTGCAGTGAGTGACAGAAATCATAGAGAATCTCTCAGGCTGCCTCATGAGGTACCTGCTGCTCTTCTGCATTGCTGGAGAGGCACGGGGGAACCGCCCTGCAACTCCAGTGAAAGCTTGGCAGCACGGACCTAAAAGGCTGCATCACAGGAAACCTGCTCCAGGTGTAAAACCAGTGCGATAACGGTGTGTGATACAGGTGATGAACTGGAATCTGCACATTCAGAAACAGCCAACACCTCGAACATTTTTGGCCGTGTCATCACATAGATATTGCCAACATGTTTCTGTATCAGCAGTAATGAAAAGTGGTCATGACCCAAATAGTCCATGCATTTTTCAAATAAAATGAAAAAATTGTGTCCCTCCCTCCCCAGAGCATGCAATCTAAATTCCTGTCATCGTCGTTAAAGGGTTTTTTATGCCCTGATAGGTTATAAACTGTTACAGATTAATTTTAAGTTAGAAATGCATTGGAGAAGTCTCATATATCTAGCTCCTACTAAATTGCTCTTTGTCAGATACGATGGCTTTCCACTGCCTCCTCCCACACACTTTCCATCTCTCCTGAAAATTGCCTCATCTTTGAATCATTACCGTTGTAATTACAACAAGAGAAATCAGTAGTAGAAGAAAAAAAAATCTTTGACATGAAGAGCATTATCATGGGACAAAAATACCTTGCTTTATCCAAAGATAACACAATGCCGCATTATTAATGTTTCTATCGATTATTGAGTTCATGATAAGGCAAAGAACTAAATCTTTACACTTTCCTTGTGGTATTCCATCCAGCTGATAGAAAATATAAACATGTCTAAAAGCTGGAAGGGTCATCCCAAAGCACTTGGGGGAAAAAGTTTTTAGTAATCAATTTTTTATTCAAGCCAGAGGTGGAATATGGTCCACACAGTGTTCACCTGGGCGAGTCTCAAAGCTTTAAAGGGAGAGTATTTGAAGTGTTTACCTACTGGGTATAGGTTTGTTTGGATGTTTCAGCGTGGCTCAAAGTCCACATTGACAACCCATTGCTCTGCAAATACAGAACACATAGCTTGGTCTCCTTGGCTGGATAAATGATCAATTCTACTTCCAAGAGCGGCATTAGAGTCTTAAAGGGAATGACCGTACAGCTTTTAAGGTAGGCCATTATAAAATAAAGTCCTTAGAAGGAATGCTTTCTTTTAAGCTCATTTAAGAGGAGACTAAAAGAGAGCTCATAGAGTTCAATGATTTCCTGGTGAGCCTGCTGCCTCAGGGCAGGATGAATTCCCTCTGTTATTCCTGACAGAGGTTTGTCTAAATGGTCACTAAAAACTGCACTGGTGAGGAATTCACAACTTCCTTGGACAACCTACTTCAGTTTTTCTTTTACTGTAACGTTTTTTCGTAACGCCTAACACAAATACCTTGTACTGTAACTTGAACTTCTTAATCATCCTGGACACAGAGTCCTTTCTTTTTCCTGTACATTTTTATGCATCTGAAAATATTAGGTTATTTTCCACCATGTCAGTAACAGAATGCTAGCTTTTATCAAATCTTTCTCCTTTATTCAAGGCTCTGAAAACACAGAGGATAGGACACAGAGCTAACACAGATTTCCAAATGCCTTATTTACTAAGGAACTTGTCCTACAATTTTGACACTTTTAGTACAGGGGCCAAGGACTCAGTGGGGGAAAGTGGCCAATCCCCGCCTTCTGGAGTTTAAATTCAGCAAGCAGTACCAAGGCCAGGAACAGTGTGAGGTTTATGGCTGGACTTGATGATGTTAAGGGTCTTTTCCAAGCTAAATGAACCTAGCAGAGCCTGCAGAGATGGACACATCCCCTGGCTGTGTTCTGCCAGGCAGGTAGGCACAGGGAGGTTCAGCTTCAATATCTGTCATTCTTGAAAAATGGGGGGAAAAAATAAAAAAAGGGAGCACGAAATATAAGAACTGTCAGGATGAAAATCTGAAGCAGAGTATCCATACTACCCAATAGCCTTGAGTACAGTCTTTTCCCACTTTGCGTCTGGAAAGGAGCGCTTAACCTACATCTAATGTAGGACACGAGCAGACAAGAGTAAGGCTTGGGAATTGACAGGCAGCCACAACGAAATCCTCATCTATCGCCTTCTGATGAGAGTTCACCTCTAAAGATCCATTTGCAGACATTTAAATTTTACTTGTAAATATTTAGGATTAAATCCTTGGTTTCAGTGGTCTTACAGTGAGATTTTTACCAGTAACTTAGTAAGAGTCCATGCTGCTAGGACATGAATTACAGATGGAATTGCACTTTTTAAATGGTATTTCCGACTGTTTCATAAGATCTCCATATATATCACACTGTCCTTGGAATACTGTCTTGACAGTTTATACACAGAACACCCTCTGCAAGCATTTAAAAACAACAGTTTTAAACATCCAGATATTATTTTCAGTGAAAGTAACAGATCTGTTTTATAACAGCATGCTTTAACAATATTCAGATGATTCAAGGGAAAGCTAAATCCTTCATCTTCAATTTCTGTCATAAAATGGGTTCAAGATTAACAACTTCTATACCTTTCTTTCACTTTGTTATTAGTTTTCCAATATTTTTTTCCTCATCTAGATTACCCTCTATTATTTAGTTATAACTTCCTCCATAATTGCAATCAATGAATAGTAATCACTTAATAAACATATCCTGACAGGTCTATTTTTGCACTGGGAAAAGATTAATTTTCTTTATCACCACGCCAGTGAGCAATTTCTTTTCTTACCTGAAGCAGCAAAGTGAACAGAAGTTCTGCTCTGCTACAAACGGCATCTGAGCAAGACCAGACACCCACTCCTTTCACTTTTATAATATTTGGATATAGATTTATCAAAGCCTGTGCAACTTGGAACACTCATGCATTTTTACTTGCATTGATTCTCACACGTAATTCTATTGCACACAGGCAAAAGCTGCTTTGCACAAACACTGTGCTAACACTGAGCTCACGCTGCTGTTCTGGGAGGATTTTCTGAGTGCTTCTCTTAAACCAGGTAATTCAGAGAGGAAAAAAATGCACTTCTATTGCAACTTTTGAGCTTAGATACTCAACAATGAAATGACAAAGAGTGTGCATTCTGTCAAGCATCTATCAAAGCCTAATTTGATACGAAATAGAGTAAAATATCCTGAATGAGCTGGGATACATGCAGGTTGCTATGATGATTTCTTTTCCACTGCCATGTAAATATAGCACATGAAACTGGTAAAGAAACACAAACAAAAGAAAATGGTTTGCATGTAGAAATCTCCCTTTCTTCCTCACAGATTAGATCAGTTTGTTCTAAGTGGACTTGGCCTAAAGTGACCAAAGCAAGTTTTGCTGCTGACTTAATTTCAGAGGGTGTAGCAAAAATGGAAATTCAGAGTAAATAACCTCTCCTACAGCATTTGCATTTTCTGCCTTAGGACAAACAGACTGTGCACTTTGTCAGGTACCTTCCAAAAACGACTAAATTGTGGCATCTCTTTAGGTGAACACTCCACACTAATTCTGACATTAAATAAATGGTGTGTCAAACTTCCAGCTGAAAATGAAACCATAAAGGCAGTACTCTAAATTACAACGAGTGTCTGCAAAATCTGAGTGCACTTTAGTTCTTCACACTAACGTTTAAAACATCTTGAGCAACTCATCATTGTACCAAAATATCAATTCACTCTAAGCAAGAATTTTCCAGTGGTAACTTCTAGCATTTTTCTTACCAATACTGACAAAAATCACTTTTACCATCGTTATCCTCTGAACTCTGTGTTTCAGCCCCATGTAACACAAACCAGTGGGATCACGCTGAGCTGCCCTCTGAACTGAATCCCAGTCCTGGCATCTCGTTTTGTGCTTTTGTAAATGACCCCAGGGTATGACCATGTGAAAATTCTTACTGACACAGGCCTGCCACAGGAATATCTGTCTGCGTGCAACAGACAACTTCTGACTGCACAAATTTGATCCCTGATAACTAGAAGGGAATACCTGAATTTTTTGCACTAGTCTCATCTTTACCACAGGCAGGACCACATTAAGTTTCCAGGAAATCTTTCTAATACATATCAAATAAAGAAAGCTTATGCATATTTTAATCACTTTAGAACTATCACCCTTCCTCTGGAAATAATTGATTATATACATCAATAATAGGGAAGATATCTCGTTCAAAGCTTGGAAAATTAGAATCTCACTTCAGAGTTCACTAGTTCAGCTTGCAATTTTTGGAATACTTTTGAGATCTTGGTAAAAGGCATCTTTTTGTCTGCACAGTAATGAAGACTTTACATACACTAATTACTTCTAAGCATTGGCACATTACTAAGAGATTAAAAAGCAAAACAAATTTTGTGCAAAGCATCAACTTCTGAAATAAGCAATTATTACAGAATTTACTGAAAAAAATATATATACTAGGCATTTTGTAAAGATCTGGGAAGAACTTAACATGAAAACAAAATGCCTGGGTTAATGTAGCAGAGGTATGTTGATATGATGGAAGTCTGAAAGCAATTATGAAAAAAACACTCTGCATCTGTGCTGGTCACAAAGTGTTCAGTCATAAAAGCTTTGATTTAAATCGTATTAGCACAGTGTGGCGGAAGCATGCAACGCCACAACATCAAAGGATATGCCCCAAAAAGATGTATCAATTCTTCTTCTTCTTCTTTTTTTTTTTTTTAAATCTCTCCAATAGGAGTATACTTTTAGTTTCCAGCTCATGTGTGTATCAGAAATGGTTTGTATATCCAGAGAGAAATCAGAGGGGAATGAAAAAGAAAAACAGCTGGAGGGATGCAAGAATCTCACCATACTTTTAAGTAAAGAAATAACAATTCACTTGTAATAGGACTGTCCCATTAGGGTCCCTGATTGCCATGAAAATCTCCATTGACCTACTCTTTTCTTTGTTAAATTCACCACCTTATGATAGTGAAAACAACATGACTTTGGACTTGGACTCATCAGATTTCTTCTAAGGCATACCTCACAGTTCTCCAAAAATTCTCTGGAGAAAAGCACATTTGCCTGAATCTCACAGTCTCAGTAGATGGGATACTCTTGTTCCAGACAAATTTGCTCAGACTACTCAGAAGGGATGTGATCACTGCCAATTTGCCACTTTTGATTTCAGCTCAGGGAAAATAAGTTTTCTCCTTTGTTTTGAGTAACTTTTCAAAACAATCCAAACAGACTGCCTGCCTGCTTGTAGAGAGAAAATAAAAACCTTCACTTAGGAATAATTAATTCCTCTTCAGAGTAAATTTTCAAGCACAGTAATTGAGAGGATAGAACATCATTGCTTTGTGCAAGGGTGACCTTTTTGAACTCCCCAGGCTGACAGAGCCCAGCTGAGATGGTGATGCTGAGGCTGCAGTGAGGCTCTCATGGAAGGGGCTCACAGCAGCCCAGGGGCGCTCCCGTGCTGGCACTGTCTCTGTGCAAACACCAGAGCCGCTGGCACAGCACAGGACAATGCCAGGGAGCTGCTCCTGTGCCACCAGCAACATTTATTCCCCCACCACCTGGCCCCTGCTCTGGGTGGTGCTGGTGGAGGTGGTTTCAGATGTGGTGTGCAACAGCAGGACAGAAGTGATGCATCAGACCAGGAAATTAAAAAAGAGCCCATTCACACAAAGCAATGCTTAGCTGAGTTTGAAAATCTTGGCTCAGGTGGTACCAGGATGGACCATTTGTTACATCTGTACTTACTAATGTGGAATTTGCTTGGTTTTTTTACTCTACAAACCAGTTTGTTACTGATTTCAAACCATTCCAAGAGCCTACCTGCATTTCTCCCAACGCACTTTTGAGTTAGGCTGAATATCTGAGAGCGCTTGGGTCCTTAAGGGAACAGCCCATTACAGTCCACGACAGCAACTATGTCTCTACGATTTATGAAAAGAAAGCAATATGTGCCTGTTTCGGTGCCTGTCGTTTGCCTACCAATGGTGCAGTGCTCCCCATTCCAGCCCTCTCTGCATTCACACTTCCCATCTTTACAAGTTCCGTGCTCCGTGCAGCGGGGGTGGCACACACGCTGGTCACAGGCCTCTCCTGTCCAGCCCTCCTCGCAGCGACACGCTCCGCCAATGCACACCCCGTGGGTGCCACAGTCCACAGAGCACACTTCTAGGAGAGAAAACAAGAGTTACAGCCAGCCACGTCTACAGAACACACTGCTAGGAGAGAAAACAAGAGTTACATCCGGCCACATCTACAGAGCGCACTTCTAGGAGAGAAAACGAGTTACAGCCAGCCACATCCACAGAACACACTGCTAGGAGAGAAAACAGAGTTACAGCCGGCCACATGTACAGAGCGCACTTCTAGGAGAGAAAACAAGAGTTACAGCCAGCCACGTCTACAGAACACACTGCTAGGAGAGAAAACAGAGTTGCAGCTGGCCCCACCCGTGGCATCCGCACATTGGAGGCGAAAGGGAGCAGAACAGGAATGCTTTCCTGAAAACTACAGGCTCTCAAGAGCTGGCCTGTTCAAATTCTGATGAAAACTGGCATTTGATTGTTGTTTAAAAGCAAACGAAGTTAAAAGTAATTTAAAAAGATCTGCTAACATATGCTGGACAGACCTGCAGAGCTGCATCCTCCACGCAGATACGAACACGTGTCAGAGGGGGTGTCCCCAACACCCGCCAGCAGCAAAGGAGGGGAGCAGGTGGCTCTGCTTTACTCAGACCTCGACCTCGGGTGATTTTGACAGATATTGATTTGCTAAGAATGAGACTGAAACTCACCTAAAACTCATTTGGCTGAGAATGGCAGCAATTCAGGGTCATTTAGAATGATGGGTAAAAGTCACTTTCAAAGGAGAGCTTTTGGATTCCTATTACTAATGTGGTCAGTTATCCGGTGTTTCACTCCAAAAATTTTACTGCTCTCTGCCAGCTGTAGATAACCAGAGGGGTCTTTTGCCCCATGCATCACCAAAGAAAGTGGCAGTGAAACTCTCAGTCATGAATTTTTCTGACTGCTAATCCATGAAGCAGAAAATGCTTCTTGATATTCATGTCACTGGTGGGGTATTCTAGCTGATTAATTTTAGGAACTAACTAAGTAACTCTGAAAAATGTAAATATTATTTTGAGAGACTTGGTTTTAACCTACAGTACCATCTCAAGGTTCAACTTACAATATAAAAGCAAAATTTCCTTTATTTTTTTTCCCCCAAAATGATGGACATTTTCATTTACAGCTGGGAAACAGAAGTACACTTATGTAACTTCTTCAGTCTAAAAGAGAATCAGCGTTAGAACAAAACACAAACTCCTTAGCTGCACCCACCTCACCCTCAGCTGACAGCCCCAAATTAAGAATGTCATGAAAAAATATATATATAGAGATCCATACACACTTCTCGAGAAAACTAAACGAGACCAAACACATAACAAAGTCAATTTTCTAAATTATTACCGCATTTCAAACTCACCACAGATAGTGACGTTTTAACAAAATGGGATCGTTATTTCAAGAGCAGGAAAAGCTGTTTTCCTTACCAACGGAGCAGTCGGGCCCCATCCAGTTGGGATCACAGCTGCAGAGCCCCGTGTCCGACACGTAGGAGCCGTGGCCGCTGCACTGGTCCGGGCACTGGGCTCGGGGCAGCTCGCAGGTCACTCCTCCCCAGCCCGGGCTGCAGAGACATTCCCCGTTCACACACACGCCGTGGTTGGAGCATGTCGGATCCAAGCAATCAACTGCAGGAGGAAACAAAAACGATGTGCAGAAGGGTCACTCAGCACAAGAGGGAGTTTGGAAAAGGTGATCTGAAAGGTTTGTACCACGGTGATAAATTAGGCAAATTGAGGTAGTTCTTGAATTCATATTAATACCTGGTCTGAGAAGAAGGAAGTGAAGTAATTTACATTTTACATTAAAAAAATAAAGCAGGGTTTGACTGAACAATGACAGTTTGCTGCAGGAACGCTGTGGTGGAAAAGCATGAAGACTTAAAAATAGCACTTAAATATATATAGTCAGAGTTCCACACAGAAACCTGGAGACATTTCTTCAGAAATACCCTGACGCTCCAATGACTCATGTGCTATATTTAAATGACAAAATAAGTTAATAATTTGCAGTTTTAAAGGATTTTTTTATTTGGAGCATCTTGATGAAAACTTTTATTATTACTATTGAAATGCTAGCGCATTGTGAGAACAATATTAGGACAGCCACTTCAAGTACCCAGAAGTCAAAATGTCAGTGGCTCTCAGCTTCATTTAGACTCCTAATCATTCAGGCCCTTCTGAAATGTTTGATCCATGCTCCATTAGTAGCCGAGCTGTGAAACTGAGAGCCCTAGTTACTTCAACCCATATTCTAAACCAGCAGATTATTTCTCTTAAAGAAATAAAACCAGACACAGATATGGATCTCAACCCAGAAACAAGGAAGTGAAAACAGTTATGATGGAAAATGATGCAATGAAATTTCAGTTGCTATTTCAGTGCTGATAAATAAAGGAATGTTACAAGCTGTCTTTCAAATCAACTTTATCAGTAACATTATGAGTTTCCAAATTCCTATCTTATATCATGAATCTGTATGAGAATGCTATGCTTTACTGCCAATACCCACATGGAGGCTTTACCGAGTGCCTTTTGCTGTGGAATTGAAGGCCAAGGTCAAATTCACGTCTTAAATAACTTGAATTCATCTCATGACTGGTATATATTAGCTCACAACAGCAGGACCTAGAATGATTGGCATTCTCTGTTGCTGCTCCAGGGAGATCTGAGTTTATAATGAAAGTGATTTATCTCTCATCTTTCCCAAATTGATCCTTCTAAATTAAGGCAGAGACATTTTCACTCTGCCTGATGTGAACAATACTTGATCTTTCAAATCTCAACTTTTCTATAAACATAGAGCCTTGTCAAACTCTTTTGTTTACTTGCAGAACACTTAAAACAAGTATATAGATTAGATACAGTCAGAGGACCGAAATGGGCACATTTAGAGATGCAATAACATAAGTTCTCACAATACTGTAGTACACAATTCAGATTACAGTAGTACAGAAATAAATTACTGAAAAATTTCTTACAAGATTTTAATTTTAATTATGACATTGGCTATAGTTTTGGGTTTGCTTTTTCTTTTTCTCTAAAGATTTAAAGCTGAATTAATCTGATATTACAGGTAAACTAAGATTGGTTTGTGGTTCACATTAAAGCTGATAAATTGATAAATTGTTTTAAATTACACACTGTGCTTGTCCTGTATTGTTACTCCCTCTTTGTGCTTAGCCAAATTATAACCTGTCCACAGTTTACAACACGTTTTTTATATCATTTCTGTCAAACCAAACAGGCACAGATCTGTGACAAAACAGTCTGACTGAATAAAGAACTAAAGGACACGAAAACTTAGGTCAATTTACTTTTAGGATGAAGGTTGCTTCCCCCCCTCCCTACATTTGGTCTCTTTTGGTTTTTATAAGATTCTGTATTCTAACAGAAAATGTAGAAGGGTAATGCGTGTATAACATTGTTACAGGACAGCTAACTTCAGGAGATAATGAGAAGTTGTAGTGCCCTCTCCTTGTCAGGAATGTATCATCTTCCTTCTCAAACGAAAGCACTAGTGAAAGGAATGTGGAGTGTATGAAAAACACCACCTTCTGCTACATAAATTAACTCTCCTCCCTGTCTCCTGAATTACAGTGCTCATGCAGCTCTGATTTATTTCTACAGAACAAGCCTATCAATGCCCCTAAGCCCCCAATCTCCCTTGTTTTACAGGATAACACACTAAACACCTTTGTCCTTTCTTCTAGACAAATGTGCTTTACAGCTGTTTTGTTCTATCATCTGGGTAAGTAGCAGCTTTCAAAGTTTTAACTGAGGAGAGTTTTTACTCTGAGCCCCAATCTCGTTCTATTTTAATCCATGCTCAGAGTTATCATCTCGGGCCAGATCCTTGGCTTTTAAAATTAGCATAATGTGATTACCTGCAATAGAACTGCACTGACTGGAGTTGCAAAGGTTCTGGCCCCGAGGTGTAGCAGGGTTTACAATGGTATTTAATCAGGATTTATAAATGGACCATCTTTGGTGTTTAAACAAAGGAGAACGCGCCTTAGCAAGCACGTTAGACTTGGACCTCGCAGCCCCCTGCAAGCTCAGATCATTAGAGCTCATTTAGTATTGGGCCCTCTGTAGATTTGACAAAAAAGGTACTGAAAGCAATTTATATCCTTAAGGACAAAAAAGGAGGTCAAGGAGTTTTCCAAACAATATGTACCATGAAGTCCCAAAAGAGCCATGAATTACACTTACAAAGTTAAATGTCATTGAAAAATGACTCGACCAGAAAAGTGACAAGAAAACCACCCTTAACTTAACCTAATTTGGCAATTTCACTGTGCCGCCCCCAAAGCAGACTGATTGAAGCCTGACGAATACCCCATTTCATCTTCTGTGCAAATTTGTTAATAGAAAAACAGTGTTTATGCTGCAAAAATTGTGCACCAAAAATATTGATTTTGGTGTCACTTTCATTTCAGGTAAATTGTTTGAACAATATGACCATGATGAATATCAGAAATAAAGAGCTACTGGGGAGAAAAAAAAAAAAATGCTGACCCACTTATTCTAATTCAATATCCTAGTTGGAAAACGGCAAATGAATCAACCTTTGCCATTCCTTTTGGAAGTTCAAATCAATAGAGGAGATTTCGTATATTAGGTATAAATACAGAAGTATTATTTCTATCATTCTACCACTAAAAGGGTAAAATTTCAATTCATGCAAAACCTTTAACTAAGACTAGATGATTAATTAGAGAGACACCACTTCACAGTATACCCCTTCTCCCATAGCACTGCAATGTAAGAAATACGTACAAAAGAAATGGAATTTTAGAGTAGAAACATAGTGGTTGATTTTTATTTATTTGCAAATTAATTTATTGACTTATTTATTGCCCAATTATATAGGCAAAAGGTTACTTTAACCTTTCTTGTCATGTTATTGGCCCCTTCCAAGTGTGCAATCAATACCTCTTGCCTTTGTAACCCATTTATCTTTTTAAGAAAAAACGTATCCTTCCCAGCACAGTGTCGATTAAATAACGTACAGCCTTTCATCTCACATAGCAATTCACCTCCCAAAAAGCTTTGTTGACTGACAGTGTTTTGTCGTGTTCCCAGTTTTGGCTGGAGTTAACACAACACCTTTGCAAAAAGGTCTGCACTGGCTTGTGCTATAAACTTCTCTGGAGGTGCTGATGTCTTTGTTTCACCATTCCAAACATTCACCTCAGGATAAGGCGGGTTAGGCTCTGCAGGAGCCTATTTCTCTGACAGGAGTCTAGGGGACCCAAGGTGTCTGGCCCAGATACACCACAGCCATCCTAGAGAACTGAAAGAGGAGAGAGAATTCCATCCAAGCAGCTGGAAACTAAATCAAAGTGAGGGAGGAACTGCTTGTAAGGTAAAATTTGCCAAATTAAATGAAAAAGAAGATCATTTTAGGCCATCTACCATAAACTCCCTAATGACACAGGCATTTATACAACAGAAAACATGACGAAATGTATAAAACTCAAGCAAATAATTGCAGTTAGTACCAGAAAAAGATGCTCTGCATTCCTGGGGAATAGACTGGATGCTGTACAGCATGTTAAAGACAGTCTTTTCCATCTTTGATTTTGATGGGAATGACAGTTAAAGCAAGGCATTTTGGATAATTTTTGAGTATTTCCTAGTATCATACACTCAGGGTGAACTGAGAACTATCAATTCTAAGGAGAAAAAAGGACATTGCAGCATTTTCTGGACATAGTTTAAAATGTAACTCATTAAAAACAGTGCAAAAACTCTTGACTTCAACTGAATTCTGGAGAAAAGCTCTAATAACCAGTGTTGAGAAGATTTAGTGGAAGTAGATGACAGGAATGAACTGAACAAACAATTGCAGTTCCACCAGTGAGGATCCTTGGTTTGTTGGTTTGTTTGTTTTCTTTTACCACACGTTCACTCAGACTAATGCAAGATCTTGTCCTAAAGGTGATGACTGCAGTGCCAGGAATAAAACCCTCAGTGGTCTGTTTATCCATAGGTTTCTTCCCTTTGTTTTCTGATGGGAGAAGCAGCTGTTTACTATCGGGTAAGATAAAAATCTTTACACACAGCATCAATACAGCTCTGCAACCCATTCAGAATAATCCTTAGCCCTAGCAGCATGCCATCCCAGTCCTATCACTTCAGTACCCAAGCTGCTTCTCCTTCTGGAGGATTAATGGACTCTGGAGCACAGTGATGTATTTTAAAAAGAATCAGATTTTATTTTAAAAAGAAAAGCAGTCCAATTTATGTTGGGCATTCTAACAGAAAACTCTGTGAATACAACCTGTGTTGAGCTTAATCTATGACTACATTTTGCATGTGTTATTTTTAAAAATTTGCTCATTCTACATACTCAAGGAATTGGACACTTTCAACATGGAAAGCTTTTCTGCATTTAAAGGACAGTTATTGTTCTTGTGTGCCATCTACCTTTCCTTAATCCCATATGATTGCAGCCAACAGGAGTAATTTGCCCCACATTAAGTCAGTAACTTGGATATCTAAATCTTTCAAATATTCTTCATCAGCTTCTGTCTTAATAGTGATTGATATGTGCTTTGTGTGAAGTTGAAGCCATACAATTTTGTCTACCACTGCTCCTTTTTCCTCTGCGTTTCACATCTAAATTGTTCAGTAAACATAATCCATAACGAAAGATTTTTCTTTGCTCTTCAACAAAGGAATTATTCAGATTTACTTGTAGCAGACACTCTTAATACTCCAAAACAGAAGGCCAGAAGTTTTGACTGAACTCTGATAGATCAGTAAAATTGTCATGGACTACATTTTTACCCTCTTTTACAACTATTTGCTACAGCAGTTTTATGCTTAGATTTGTATTCTCTTCTTTCCTTTTCCCCACCCATCAAATAACTCCCAAACCCAGAAAACAAACTCACAACACAGAAGATAAATATCCTACCTTCCTCACAGTTTTCTCCTTTATAGCCCACGGAGCAGACACAGTTCCCTTCGATGCAGGAACCGTGACCTCCGCATGAGGGGTCAATGCACTGGCTGATGGGGACATCACATTCTGGACCTTTCCAGCCGCTGTAGCACAAGCAGGTGCCTTTGGAGTACTGACCATTGCCACTGCACAGAACCGGGCAGGCAGCTGCAAAACGGAACGAAAGAAAAACAGCGCACAGGGTCACGCATGCAGTTGTGTAAAAGTGCACTAAAATTCCGCTACCAAAGACTTAGACATGTACTCAAATACGTTCATTTACTGGGGGAAAAAAAATCTGAAGTAATTTGTAGTGGTTCAGTTCTTCATTTCCCAAAGAAATCGTTCGATTGCTATTTAATAAAGCACGTATGTGTTGGGCATTCTGAGAATACAACTCCTTTATAGACTACTGATAATATTTGGGGTAGTTAATGAGGTAATGTAGAGAGATTGGAGTCTGACATTACTCTGCTTTGTTTCTCTATGTAACATCTGATTTTCACGGAACACAAAACATTCAGCCCCCACATCATCTTATTTTATGGCATCTTTCTTCTACCATAACACTTCTTCAGTGTAATGTCCCCAAACTTTTTGATTTTGATTTTGCTAACACTTTGATTTTCAGCGTAAGAATCTTGAACACAAGAATGACACAAGCTCTCAGCTACTAAAAATGTACCTTGCCACCACTATCCCTGCTGAACCTCATTTCCCTGAATCCCAGTGACAGCTTTTACCCTGTGTGTATTGGCAAGAAAGCACCATTAACCCTTACCCCTCACCATTGTATTATTCAGGGGGTAAGACACATTCTGAGCAAATATTCATTTATGTAAATGAAGTGAAGCCTATGAATAATAAAGGTAGTCAGTAGGTCTTGGGTGCCAGGAATCAGATGTTGTACATATGCAGAGCAATGGAAAGAATCAAGTGGTTTATTAAAACCCAGTTGCATATAAATGTTTCACTAAGTCATAGTCACACTCCTGTGTGCTCACGTCTCCCTTGGGAACGTGGCAATCTGTGAACTTCCACGCCTGTCAAAGACTGGATGTGTGGCCACTAGCCAGAGAAATGGAAAAAAATACGGAGAAATAACAGAAAATGCAAGTAATGAAGTGAGTCTTTGAGAAAAGCTTGGAGCACTTTTGTGCTCTTCTCTCTGATGCAGTTTGATAACGACAGAAAAGTATTTCCCTGTCTTTTCCCCCTTCAAAGTAATTAGAAATGAACACCTAGTTTTACAGTGCCAAAAATATACTCAAAAGCTACTGTTAATCATTAAAAAGTCCTAATGTCTTCTTGGCTTCTATTATCCCTTTAACCTGAATGATCAAGAAGAACCCAAGTAATTGATTTCCTACAAAGAAATGGGTAATGGTCCAGTTACCCAACTTCTCCATTGTTCAGTCCTGCAACCCTTATTAATCTTAGCTGTTCCATTGATCTGCTGCAAAAACACATTTCAGGATAGATTTTTTTAATGAATTTTCTTATCTGATATAGGAAAAAAATTGATCAGAAAAAAAAAATAAAATTAAGATTTCTAACCTGAAATGCTAGCTAAAAATTAGAGTGCTGAGAATTATTTCAATTAAGACTACAGATTCATAGGCCACCTGTCATTTAATACATTTAATATCTTTTAGCCTATTTTTCTTCTACAACAGAACCATATCAAAGTCAGCACGCTGAAGTTCGGGTTTTTTTGCTAATGCTTCTATGCCTTAGACCCATATTATCCATCCTTTGGTAGCAAGAGGACTTCATTCTACTGCATTCCTGTGCTCTCTCTTACTATAAGTTTTGTCCAGTTGCTTTCTTATCCACTGCAAAAATGAATGCAAGTTTCAATAAAATATAATTTCCATCAGCAATATTTTCATTTCAGATGTGATATATGTTCCCAAATGCTTTACTGAGTTCAGTGAAAAGGTTTATGCTAAATTTCTACTGGTTTTGCTTTTATCAGCTGGTTTCAGAACTAAGTTTACTGAGCCAGCTGTATTGAAGTGCCACACGGACTAATCATCTCCACACTGCACTCTAGGATGGCCTCTGTGGCATTAGACAGTTTCTTTGGACAAACCACATTTGTTCAAGCAGTTATAAAGACAAAAACTTAGAGCTGACTCACAGGCTGGGTACGAGCGAGGAACAGCTCTTTTTGTTTTGCTGTTTTACAGGTTAACACGTCGCTCAATTCCTCAAAGGAATTGCGTTCTGCAAACCTCTTCTCTGGAGTGAAAACTTAAACAAAGACAACAACCCTCTCTAAACAGCACACTCCCTTGAAAGAGGGAATGAGCAGAAATAAACCCGTTACTAAAATTAAAAGAGAAAACCAAAACTACAAAAAACTCCCACGCCACTTAACTGTGACCACTCTAGTCCTTGCTAGAGTGGTCTAGACCCTGTAATTCTGTGCCAGACACCTGCTCTGAAATCAGTTCTCTGCTTGCTTTGCCCCTAAGTCTCATTAGGCAATGGGTACCTGCAGTCCAGCTAAAAGTGATGTGTATCTGCTATTTGGAACTTGTCTATGGGAAAGCCATTCTGAGCTCCTGCTTTTGACCTGGATTTGCAGGGTTCAACTTCTGGGATACCGGAGCCTGGCAGGGCAGAAGAAAGGTTGCTGGATGGTGCTGGGTCTTGGGCTAAAGAGTTCCCACAGCAGTTTTTTAGGGCTCCCTGACTCTGCTATGGTGCTTCAGGAGTTTAAGAAAAGCTGAAAGCCATGTCACAGCTTTTCATTCCTCTCTTCATGTTTCTGTCAGGTCAGAGGTCTGGCTGTGGTTCATGGATCTATTCAGTCCTTGTGAAGCTCGTCTATAAGCTGAACAGCAATCTGCCTTCGGGGCTTTGCCAGGGCGGTCACGATGCCAGTGACACCAGAACTGGCTTAGGACAAACAAGGATCTGTCACTTAACCTTAGGGATGAAGGGGATACAGTCAGAATCAAGACACTTGCAACTTAAAGCCACAGTTTCATCTACAACCGTCTGCTGGAGTTATTCCACAAACAATGTAACAGGAATATCACTTTGAGAGTAAGAAAAATGAATGAGATTCTGGGTCAGATTTTAGCATTTCCAAAACTGCCATGTCACTAAGATTGCAGGAGAAACAGGTAAGCAAGAATGCAAGAAGGTGTAGGTTACAAGAAGCTGGCTTGTCACTGCTGTAATAAGCAGTTCTTCATGACTGTTTTTGTCATGGGTTTATAGTCTGTCCTATGAGGAAGAAAGACAATCAAGCTGCTTTTCCCTAGAAAACAGGAGCAGGTAGCCTAAAACCAGTCCTGCTATGCCTGTTTGCTAGAGCATATTGCTGCAGGATGAGACCCAAACCAGACCACTCTCATTTTACATCCCGGCAGCTTCAGCTGACGTGCAAACTCCTCAGGAATCTTCTGGAGCTCTTGTTGTCTGGGACTGCTTGTGTTTCCCCACGTGAAGTGGATGGCCCCTGTTCCGGGACAGAGCTGTTTGCTCAAAGTCTGTTGATGCAATGTGAAGGAAGGTGTTTTATTTAATGGAACAGCCAAGTTCCATCTCATTTCTGTGGAGAGATCGGTTGCATATCTCACACCAGCACTGTTAAAAAGTGGAGAGAGGTTTTCAGGAGTAGTTAAGGCAACACTCAAGCAAATTAGGCCCAGAGGTATAAATCCTGAGTGAAGTTTGGATAAGCACAACAGCTATGAACCCTAAATGTGTCTTTGGTTATGGGATTATGCCTTTTGCTGGTATTTAAACAAAATCAGACTAAATTCTTAACATGGATCTCAGGTGATGAACAGACACTACAGACCTCTGAGTCCTGTGGGCTGCACACATTTGAGAACATCAATTGAGAAGGAAAGACAAGGTAAGCATCCCTCTAAAACTTCTCTCTCTAAAGGTTATTTTGGGATAATGTTCATATTCCCTGACGCATGAGGAAAGGTGATTTGGTAACAGCCTGTTACACACGGATGAGGAGAGGAGATGGCAAGGGATACTGCCCAAAAGGTCTGGCCTCAAAAGCCACCATTTTGTCCAGTGACAACCCCCAGGTGCCCCAGCTGCAGCTGTGTGCACTCCTTGCACCCCCCCTGCAATGTTCACACACACATACTCACCAGAGCAGTTCTTCTAGAGCAAGGCAAGAAACCAGCAAAGGATATCTGAGGAGACAAATGCTTGGAGGCTGTTGAAGAACCTGGATTAGTTACACAGCTGCTGGGTTGAGAGGCCTTCCCCTGCTACTTGAAGCTCCAAACAGGATGTGAAGGCAGAGTTCTGGCTTGGTTTCTCTTGCTGTAGAGCAAACATTACCCTGGTGCAGAGAGAGTCCTGTACCACTAGGATCTAGGCTGTCAGTTCTCTGCTGCAGACTTTTTTCAGTTCCTCCTCATAAAACAGACAAATTGGTATAGTTCTCTTCAAAGTGATTTGAGTCTCTGGGCACAAATATATGCAGACTTGAAAGCTTTTTGAACTTGCATCTACAATGCTTCCCTGTCCTGGACCAGGTTACAAGCAATGCCCTTATATAACTTGCATTTTGCAAGCAGCTCAGTTTTACAATCAAATGTAAATTTTCAAACATGGCAGAGGAGGAATATAAATTTTTGTGTGAATCTAATTTTTTAATGTATATGCCACAGAATTTTGCGGTGAGATGCCCACGACAAAACTGCACCAAGGGGCGGTATTTGGGTAAGGGCCAGAATGGTTGTATCCACAATGCTTGCAAGCCCCAGTCTTGCACATAAACCACATTCTTCTTACCACAAGCTGGTGTGCAAAAAAGATGAGTTTGGCTGTCTGTTCCCAATGTAAACAGTACGGAAAATTAGGACTGAGTGTTCAAGTGTGAGCTTAAGACTGAGCTAACAGAGCACTTGGAAATCATCTGCGGTGCCTGAGTACTGCTGACTGCTCCATCAAACAGTTTTAACAAGATTAATTGACAAGTTAAAACTCATGGAAGAACATTCCGTGATTGAACACAGAATTAGACAAGTTCATGGAATGAAAATCTACAAAGGCTACTGAACACAAAGAGGCTTCATCTGTTGTAGGAAGTCCTAGCACGCATTATCTCTGGAACCAGAAGAATTTAATGGAGAAACAAAGACAAATAAAATTTTTACTCTCCCTCAACCACCTGCTGTATGCCACCGTCATAGCTGAAATCCTGGGTGAAATGGAGCTTTGGTCTCAGCCCTTTACTCAGAGCTTTACTTCTCTCTAAACAAACAAAAATATTCAGGAAAAAAAAACCCCAAAACATTATGTAGGGACACTATTTATACTCCCATGTAAGATACGTTCAGCCCTTGAATTTTACAGAATTTTGCCACACCTAAGAGAAATAGAGATTATTTTTATCTGCTGTTGCTCCTGTTTAGGAGGAGGAAGTGAATTTCAGTCACAAAAAAATTTCTCTGAACTGATTGGACAGTCTTGCGATGCTCTTTGGGCACGGAGTTGCACAAATTCCTAGTTACATAAAGAAGCCAAATGCACACTTGCATAACGAAACTAAAGTTGTTCTTTTTTTCACTGACCACCAGGAATTGTACTGAAGACAGATGTAGGACAAACTTCTTAGCACTGAGGCCTCTCAGCGACCCTTCTGGGTGCACTTCCTCTAGGGCATAATTAATTCAGACTCTCTAATACTTCACACTTGGACTTCCTTTTAGCAGAGATTAAGCTGCAACTGCTGAGAGATTATGCATGATTTTGCCCATATATAAGGAAGATGGATTCCAGTTTTTGACAGTCTAATCAGAAGCCTATAAATGCACTCCAGGTCAGCTCCAAACTGGAGTAGAAATAGAGGAAAGATCCAAGACAAATGTCTACAACTGCCAGGTTCCAAACACCTGGTACATGTGAGTAGAGGCGTATTTCTCTTTTTGCTCTTTTTGTTGGTGATGCATATGCAGCATTTAGACTACAAATGTTAATTTCTCTTCATTGGACAAATTAGATTAATAAATAAGCAGGTGAAGATGTGTTTTACATGATGCTAGAGTTGAATCCTACAACTGTCTACCAAAGCCCTGAATAATTTAAGATTCACCGTAAAAGCTACAGCCAAGCTCCTGTTCTCCTAAAATGAAGTCATACTTATTTATATATGAACAATCTTAATCTAAATATCTTTAAATCCACAAAATCACTACACCCAAAGAAATTGAAAGCATTTTCATTTTAGAAAATCAGCCCAGTTATTAAAAAATTTAATTGCTGTCAACTTGATTCAAAATGTTGGCTCTAGACCTTATATTAATATTATAAACAAAAAAGTACTGAGACATCCCTTATTTTATTACACATCCCTTATTACACCAAATATTTGCCCTTAATTATCACATCCCTTGTTACACCAAGTATTTGCCCACAAGAAATTTCTAAAAATGAGAAGATATGTGAATCTACTCAGTTGTAGTCTGAAAATACAATGCTTTTATTTGATAACACTTTCCTTCCTATTTTGTTTAAACCTATTTTAATCAGTTGGCTGCACATTTCACTACTTGTCTTCAAGCCTATTAGTTTTTACTGAAGTTCATTTGTGGATACGAAAATCTGAAATAACTTCTAAGACCATTCCATAGTTTATGTTGTTTCTCTTTTACTGGTTTACGCTATTTTTTGCTAGTTTCCTTGTGAGAAGCTGCTCCACTCCTAGCAAAATCAGGTCCAAGAAAATCATTCTGGAACAGGAGATTAAATGAATCCAAGGCTGTTTTCTCTCACTTGCTCTTTGTGCCTCACAAACACACTATTTGCGTGGTCAGAACGAATGGTGTTTGACTGCTCTGACAGTCCCCCAGAGATCACTCAATTCGCTAACTTCCATCAGGCTAAAATGTTCTTAAAAACAGGGACAATTAGAAAGATCCACAACAACTTTTAGGTTGCTCTAAAGCCTCATGCTCTTCCAAGCAGAAGTCAACGTCCAGAAATTCACCCAGAAGTAGGAGATTGAACAACTATGAAAACCTGCCACTGACATGGAGCTGTTCAGTAGTTCCTTCACGAAACTGCTTTGACCACAGAACACACAAGTGATTTCAATGGTTTAAGAGCAGTGCTGCTGTGCCCCGGCAGGCACCAGGGCAGCGTGGAGGGAATGTCTCTCCCAGCATTTGTGCTCTGCTCTCCCTGCTTCGGTTGCCCAACCCCAGCCTCACCAAGCTCCCAAGCTCTGCCCAGCTGCACGTTAGCAAGCGAGGGAGAAACCCACAGAAGAGTTTCCAGAAGGACAAAAACCCATCAGGTGTGTCAAATCTCTGACATTCAGAAACCATTTGGGGAAAGCAGCACACGCTGACTTAAGCACTAAAGTATGGATGCTTTAATTAATCCGGGGCGAATTTAATTGCTTTAGTTAAGTGGAAATCGGGTTAAAAATGATGCAGAGCATGCTGGGGTGTGTTAAAAACATGACATATGAGTTGGATGAATCGATAAATTAAAACTGCACAGATGTTTTAATTAAACCCAGGAAACTTAACCAAGATCACTAGAGACTTTTAAACCTTTGATTAATTCATTTCATTTAAAATACCTGTAGAGATATGGGGATGCCTCCATTTGGGGAGTTATAGAAGTTCTCAATCGATAAGTACTTAGGCTGTTGCACAAAAAGAATGGCATGATTTTTATAGAAGTGACTGGACAGCATTAACTGTACAATTAATATTTACATTCTTCTGAACACTCAGCAAACTTTTGCTTTGGCCCGAATTTATCAAAAAGGTGGTTTTTTTTTCATGCCTTCAGCACGAGCCTATCTGTCAAAAAGAAAACACTTGCTGTTCCCTCCTCTACCATTGTACAAAGTATCTATTTCCATTAGATAATTGCTTTGCTTAACAACTGTTACAAAAAATCTATGTAAGAAATACAAATGTGTCTTCCCACACTACCTAGCATCCATTTCCAGATACACAGCAATATTTTTAAATTGATCTCCTTGAGGTTGCTCACTTGGTACAAGTAAATTTCACGTGATTATTTAACCCCTATAATATTTTCCATAACCATAACAATGCAGTCCATAAGAATAGGGAACTCAAAACGAGGCCAATATCAAATGCATCAGAACTATTTTAACGGTGGATTGAAAGGACTGAAGCCCCAGTACTGCCTTTGTGAGGATGAGCGTAGATAATCTCACTAACCACCAACTAAGACCTTACATAAAGATACTTGGAGTGCTTCAGGGGGAGAGAAAGACCACTGTACTGTCTCACTGGAGAAGTCACAGCTGCACATAAAAAAGAATTTCAAGCGGCATAAAACCAGCTACAAATTGGAGACTGAGACAAAAGAGGACATTTGAGTGCACTGACACTTGATAAATCAGCTAACTGTGCCAGGAGTCAAATGTCTTGAGGACTTTTTCCTGTCAGAACATTCTGGATTCAACTCTTGGTCAGCCTGGTTGTTTCTTTCTCCACCCCTGCAGAGATAGCACCACTGTCACTGTGCTAAAGGGGAGACTGCAGTTCTCACACAGGACATGAACAGGATTTGCAGCCAATCCAGTTCAGGCCCTCCCTATCTGCTACATCATTTAAGAGCAGCACAGTTCAATCTCTTTTCCACATGCATCAATGCATTCAAGGAAATGGAAGTTCCCTTGCTCTGGTTCTGATTTACCCCAGAAGAATAAGACTGATCAGTTTGCCACTTATTTTATGCCTCTGAAAGGAAAGGAAAAAACCCAAACCAGCCAAACCAACACTTTTTCTGTGATTAACACAGAATCAGAGCTGTGAAATTCCTGCTTTAGATATAAGCAGTGAAGTCGATACAAGACCATGCAGAGAAACAAGTTTTGCTTCCTACCAACAGATGGTAACTAACAGATGTTGGAATCAGCTACTGTCATAGACAAGCATGTAGATCTTCATTCCTATGTTTTGATAACTTCATCACTAGGAAAACTGCGGAGGAAGGGAAAACTAAACTATTTCAGAGGTTTCAGTTGCTATCTCAGTGGAAAGAGTCAGTGAGGAATCAAAGAGATGATGCTTCAAGCTCACAAAAAGCAGCAGTAAGGACAAACATCAAATACCAGAAATTTCCTTCCAAACATCTGTGTTGTGATTCATTGTGAACAGAGAAGCACTAACAGCATGAAGTCACTTATGCTTCTAGAACAAGGAACGAAAAAATGAAATATTCCTTCAAATATTTTCAGCAAGGTTTTACACCATTCCCAGTGAATGCTGTAAAAACTACTGCTTCTCTGTAATGGCTCAGTTCTGGCTAAACAGCAGTGCAATAAATGCAGGACTGCACCCACAGGCTGCAGTGTACAGGGTATTTAAAATGCAGGCTGGTTTGGTCTCATTTTAGTTACTATTATTTGCCTTATTAAATCTACCAGAAAAGTTAAATCACAACATGTTTAACTGCACAGTTCCACAATAGCTGTAGATACTTAAACATTTTTCTGCATTTGAATTAGAGATTTTTTAATTTGTTCAAGGAAGTGAAGGGGGATGACAGTTAACTGAATTTAATCTGACTGAAATAGGCACTAAATATAGAAAAATATCTAAATTACAGGTTCAAATCCAGACATAATGTAGGTGTGAAAAAAGTCATGCGTGCTGAAATCTGAAGCTATGATTCAGGGCTGTTTCTGTTATTCAGGGATGGCAAATGACTAAGGATGTCTTACAACAGCTGTATTTATATAATGTGATTTACAATACTACTTAATCATAGTTGTTTCAATGACATTTACCATCATCACAAGGACTCCGAGCTGATCCCAACACAACCGCAAAGACGAACTCTTAGAACTTAATGAAATAAACAAACACCAGTACAATTCCAGGGAGACAAAGCAAAGTAAAACCAAAGTATAGATTGCAACACAATTAAATAAGCTAACTAATTAAACACAGAAACAAATCACAAAGCATAGAGCACAGCGAGAACAATTCAGCTCAGCAGAGCAGAGTTGGAGCAGAGAAATTCTTGGCAACCAATGGAAGTTAAAAAAGGAAGGGAAAGGTAAAAAGGTTTTTGGCTTGCCAGAACTAAGTTGCACAGTGGTTTGTGTCCTGCATGTATTTATATGCATGTCCAGTTCCTTGCTGCACTTGGAACCTTTCAAAATATTCTGTTTACTGGAACCCCATTGAAACAGAAACTATTTGTGCAAAGAGGTGTGTTCGTGCAGGGAAGAAAGAGAAGTAACTGATAATACAGCAGTCTTCAAAGGCAGCTGTGAGAGATCAAATGAATGTACCCAGTTTTTACTAACTATGAAAATATTACATAATGCTGTTGAAGAAAAATCTATTAATAAGATTTTACTCTGTTTCCATGTGCTTTCCATCTTGGACATAAGCAGAGCAAAGTTTCTTATCATACTAAGCCAATAAAATTTGGTTCCAGCTCAGCTACAGTACTGCCTGTGGCTCTGTCTTTGGTCTCTGCGTTTCTCCAGGTGGGGTGGTGCATGTTCACATAAAAATATCTGAGTATTCACTGAAATCACAGACTGGTAATTCCTTACATGTCCACTTTTGACCTATCATGTTTTGTACATCAGTGGCATTAGCGATTTCTGTCAATTATTTTCTTCTTCTTTCATTACTGAATTCCTCAGCATTCCCCATTTCTTTTCTTAATCCTTTTAGCTTTGTCTTTGAAATTTTATCCTACAGAATAAATCTTCCATCTTAGCTGCAGCACTATCCTACAAGCTCTTTGGGAAAAGGAATCATACAGAATTTCAAGTTCATAGGCTGCAGCATGAGCTCAGAAACGTATCAAAGGACAGTGAAACTCACATGCACAAATTTGCCCGTACGTACTCTGGTGGTTTAATACAGAAAACCTGCTAATTAAACTGCTACACGAGATGCAACAGTTAGGTATATTCAACAACGTTAAATACATGGCTTTAAAAAACTTAAAGCATTTTTGCTGGCCTGTAGAAGCCCAACTATAACGAAAAGAAGGAAGGACGTGTTTCTAAACAATAGGAGCATCCCACTTAAAATGATTCAGGACAAAATCTTTTGTAGATAAATTCTTCATAACCCTGAATTCAATGCTGGAATCAGCAGAAGCCATAAAAATTTTAAGAACAATGAGAAGTTAATATTTTTTATGTTGAAACCTACATTCTTGAAGTCTGTTTTCTCAAGTATTCCCAATGCTACAAGAAGCTCCTGGGTTCTATTTCAACTTGGCAAATATTCTCTTACAAAGAATGCAAAAGGTATGAAGCACCAATTCAGCCTGGTGCAGAAAAGGGAGTAACGTGAGTGCTGCTAATCCTCCTGTTCAGTCGACAGCGTAGGAGAGGGACAGCTACGTGTTCCGAAGCAGCGCTGAAATGTCAGGATGTTAAACGACTCGTGTGGTAACAGAGATGGAACAAGGTATCTGTTGTAGGATTCTGGAGTCCAGACCCTCCAGCCCCCTGTTCCTGCTTCTGATCTCCAACAGAATCCATGAGGATTGATGAGGGAAGCTGCAGACTAGACCCAGTGGCTCCTATTGTCTGTGTGCTCCAAGTCCCTTTTGGAGCCATGACCACAAACAGTCTGCAAGAATTCCGCCTGTGACCCCTTCAGCTCTTGGCTCCTGTTTAAATTGCCAATTAGAAAGAGTTGCACTGATGGATCTTGCCTTGGCTCTCCTTGTCTGTCTGACACTGGATGAAAGCTCCTATCCCATTTCATGCAGGCAAGCTAGCAGCTGATAGACAGCAATGGCTGTCAGTCATCGTCAAAATAGGTTACGTGTCTATTTATTTATTCTGTAATTAATTTTAAGCAGAGTTAATGGCACAAACCCCTTTTTAGAGTGTCATGCAGTTCCATAAAACTAAGAAGGACAAGGGCAGGCAGGCGATCACCGCCCTGTACATAGAAATCACTGCAAGGCAACCGAGGACATGACCAGTTTGCAAGAAATGAAAATAACCTGCTAATAAAATACGAGACTGGGAAAACGAGAAGAAAATCTGTAACAAAGGCATTTTAAGGTACTGAGTCAGAGAGGTGGGAACTGCTGGAGGGGAATGATGCCAGAGACAGCCTTGTCTGTTCCAGGATCAAAACGATGCTTCCACCCACTGTGAGGGAAGATTTGAGCGACAAGCCAGGGCTGTGCTGCTGCTGCAGCACACACAGAAGTTGGCACACATGCACACATAAACACACAGAACCCAAAAACAAACCCACCCATGAAGAGATACAAAGAGAGAAGCTGAACATGCTGAATTCTGTCAACTGCAAGAAAGGATGTGAGATATGTGTGGGTGACAAGTCAGGAATGCAGCATTTTCAAAGAAAAGAACACTTTCTTTCTTCCTTCAACAGCACAGTGTAAATGTAAGATGAGACATGCTATGATTATGAACATCTAAAATGCTTACCAACAGTTATTTCTTCTTTGACTTATCCTTTTTTCTCTATCCCTCTACTTCTCAGCCCTACCCTACATTCTTGCTCTATCACAGTGGTGATACATCACCGTTCTACCTTTCATCAAGGTTCATAATCTGGATTTCTTTTCTTTTTTTTTTT